>CM034703.1:223063285-223080807 GCA_020142125.1 Phrynosoma platyrhinos
ATATATATATATAGCTTGGAATCCAGGCCAGGTGATGATCCAAGTGGTCACCAGATGACATGCCTATAAATCCAGGTAAAACCTGGTCAAATCAGGTGTATAGCAACCCTATTTCAAATTTCCATACCTGAGCCTAGGATGATGAAATATGACATAATGAGCAGCAAGCCATGGAGGAAAACAAACAAAACTGTCCTGGTAATGAATCTGCCCCCTTGGGTTGACTGCATTAATTAATTCCCATACTGGGACTTTCATCATTGCCTTTGCTGCCCAGAAGAATAGCAATGGATATCAAGTGAAGGATAATTTAGCACAAGTTAAAATGGATTTGGTGTTCATTTGTGGCTGGACATGTGCAAATTATCAAGAAGTGGGAGCACTTTAAACCCTAAACACAGTTAAAAACAGATTAGGCGCTCCACATAGATGCAGCTTCAGGCAGCATATGACAAAGATACAGGAGTAACCTGGGAATTATTATCTGTGTTCCAGTAACTAGACTTTATTCTTTCCCCCACCACAATTATCTCTAAATTCAATTGAAAGGTAAAGCAATGTATCCATCTATATTTAACAGGATTGTAAATCTATATTCTGAACAGATCATGAGTTCCATTTATTCATTTGTACTTACTTGCCAGCAAATTCATGCTGGGTATTTTAAAGTTATATCTCTCTGTCAGCAAATAGAATTGACTTTGATGCAAAGATCGACAGATGGATCTGCAGGAGTAGAGGCAAGAGAGAAAGAGAGGCTGGGACTGACCATTCTCCTACCACTCCACTGACTGGAAAAGACACACTGGAGGATCCCCTGGCTTTCCACATCTGCCTTCCCCACACTGATGCCCTCTATACGTGTTGAGCTAAAATTTCCATTGATCAAGAAAGTTGAGAAACTTCAGAAAGTTGCCTACCATGTGAGAGCACAACCATGGTGTAGGAGTTAGAGGACTGGTGCAGAAATTGGGCTATCCATTTTCAAAGCCCACTTGATCCATGACACTTATTTGATGACTTTGGGTCAGTTATTCTTCCTTGGAAGTAAGCACTTACTTGGGGAGGGGGGTCATGAGGTTGCAACAGTTACATTTTTTGAAAGTAAAGGTAAAGATATTCCCCATTGACAAGGTTGTCAAGTCGTGTCCAATGGTAGGGGGCAGTGCTCATTTCCATTACTAAGCCAAAGAGCCAAAAAGCAATGTAACAAATAAGAGCAAAGTTATTCAACTGGTGTAACAAGTAATTGTTTCAAGTTATTTCCAAAGGTTACTTTTAAGAGCATTTAAAGATGCATTTGGTAAGGAAGGCTAGAAGATATTTCCAATTTCTAGCAATCCTAAGGAAAACCTATCACAGGGTTGGGTTTTTTTGGCAATTTCTTCACAGGGAGTGTGCCATTGCCATTCTCTGGAGCTGAGAGAATGTGATTTGACCAAGGTTATCCAGTGGGTTTTCATGGGATTTGAACTCTGCCTAGGGCTTGTAAACATTTCCCCAGTCCTGACTTACTGGGCATAGCTGCTGTGAGTGATGAGAGTCTGTTCTCCTGTTGAGTGGGTCACAGTAGACTGATGTTTCCACCCCCTCCCATGAATAATCTCCAGTGAGACCATCAAAAGCAGGTTCCCTGAAGAAATTCCTTCTCACTCTAGAGGTAGCTGGTAGGAGTGGGGTGGAAACATAAGTCTGTTGTGTCCCAAACAGCAAGAGACTAGAGCCCCATCACTCATAGTAGCTGATGTTCAGTAGGTATGGATGGGGGCACAATGGGCCAGTAGTGTCTCCTTGAAAGCTTCATCAGCAATTCTAGATTGCCTTAGTTAAGTAGTTAGTGAAGCTTTCAAGATTGGTCCCACCCCTTTTAGTAATCCCTCAAAACCCCTCAGAAAAAGTGACAGAAGGTACTACAAAAGTAATAAGCCATCAATAACAGGATGAACTGACTTTTAAAACAATTTAATGGTTAACAGGAACAGGTTACTTTTTAAACATTGCAATGAGCAATGGAACAAATCGATTTTCAAAAGTACTTTCTCGTGCTCTTGACATTCTCTCTCAGCCTGAACTGTCTTGTGGAGCTAGTGTGAGGCTGAAGTGTGGGAAAAAACAGTAATGTATGCTTCTGTGAGCTTATTGGTAGAAGGGAGTATGAATTTTAATGCCAAACAAATACAGTTTGGAGGGTACCAAGCTAGAGAAAGCTGCTCTACATCTAGTTTGCAGGTAAGAATTCAGGGGAAGAGGATGGAAGTCCCTTTCTCTTTAGAAGCAGGATTGTTGCCTCAAAGTCATTATTTTAATGATCTTCAAAATAATGCAAATTACACAATCAACACATCTTTCAGTAATGTAAAGTGTTCTCCTGAAGTGGGAACCCAAATATAACAGCAGTAGATTGGTATTTGATTCCCAACCTATGAAGGTGAGATGAAAAAATGTGAAAGTAACTCATTGATTTTCACCTTTCAATCATTTGAAACAGTGGGAAGGTTCAGAATTATAGAACTGTGGAGATGGAAGGTACCACAAGGGCCATATAGTACAACCCCCTGACATGCAGGAATACATAACAAAGCACTCCCCTCAAATGGTCATCCAACCTGTGTTTAAAGACCTTCAAAGAAGGAGAGTCTACCACCCTCTGAGTCTGTTACAGTCTATTCCACTGTCAAACAGTTCTTCCTAAAATTTACATACAATTTTTTTTCTTGCAATTTGAATCCATATTGAATTCAGGGTAGGTCTTTGTCCAGTAGAACACAAGCTTGCTCCATCTATATGGAAGCCTTTCAGATATGGCTGTGGTATGGCTATGATATAATGCAGGGGTCGGCAATGTTGTCTTACCTGGGGCCGGTTGTTGGTCCCCAGGTCTTCTGGCGGGCTGGGGGGGGGGAAATGGCAGCTCCCATGCTCATGTCTGCGCATGTGGCTCCTGCCACCACTGTCGCCACCATGCATACCGCCGCCACCACTGTGCACGCTGCCGGCGCTGCACCTCCACGCGTGTCGCAGCCGCCATTTTGTTTGGCGAAATGGTGGCACGACTCATTTGCACACGTGCAGGAGTACTGCGCATGTGCAAACAAATCACAGCCGCCATTTTGGCAAACAAAATGGCGGCCGCAACGTGTGCGGCGGTGTGGCGGCAGGAGCGGGCCGCGATGGTGGTGGGGGGCAGCGGGCCGGGTGTGGCCCACGAGCTGTAGGTTACCAACCCCTGATATAATGCATCAATCATCTCTTCACCAAGCTAAACATAACCAGTTCCCTGAGATCTGATCAAAGCACAATACAATGGTATTATTAATCCCTGTGATCATAGAATCATACAGTCATAGATTTGAAAGAGATCACAAGGAACATCCAGTCTAACCCCCTGACATGCAAGAATACACCATCAAAGCACTCCTGATAGATGGCCAGCTTCTCTTTTAAAAACCTCCAAAGAAGGATTCCACTATTCTTCGAGGAAGCATAGTCCACTATTGAACAGCTCCTACCATCAGGAATTTCTCTCTAATGTGTAGATGGAATCTCTTTTCCTGTAGTTTCAAGCCATTACTTCATCTGCTAGTCTCTGGGACAGCTGAAAACACGTTTGCCCCATCATCAATATGACACTCTTTCAAATATTTAAACATGACAATCATATCACCTCTTAAGCTTCTCTTCCCCAGGCTAAACATATCCAGCTCCCTAAGCCATTCTTTATAGGGCATGGTTTCCAGACCTTTCACCATTTTGGTCACCTTCCTCTGGACACATTCCAGCTTGTCCACCCATCAATTATCCCTTCACCAAGCTAAACTTACCCAACTTCCTATATGGATCCTCATAAGTCTTGATTACCAAACCTTTGATCATTGTGGTCACTCTTCTCTGGATATGTTCCAACTTGTCAGTATTCTTGAATTGTGGCACATAGAACTGGACACCACATTCCAGGCGAGGTCTAACCAAAGCAGAATATTGGTATTACTTCCCTCAATCTAGTTACTCTTATTGATGTACATAGAATCACATTTTTTTAGCTGTTGCATCACACTGTTGACACATGTTTAGCCTGTGGTCCACGAAGATTCCTTGATCCTTTTTGTCAAACCAGGTGTCACTCATCCTATATGTGTGCATTTTATTTTTCTATCTAAGTGTAGTATTTTACATTTCTCCCTGTAGATCTGTACCATTGTGTTAAAGTTACATTAGTCTAGACCAGGGGTAGGCAACCTTTCCCTTTAATGGCCAAGGGACTTCAGCTCCCAGAAGCCTCAGCCATGTTGGTCAATAGTCCCATGTTGGCCAATAGCTCCTGGGATTCTGGGAGCTGAAGTCCCTCGGCCCTTAAAGGGGAAAGGTTGCCTACCCCTGGTCTAGACTGTCTGAGCCATTACCAGTTTCCTATGTGGAAGATTCCTTCCATATGGACTAATCCTACCCCAGCCTGAATGGTCTCTGGTGAGCCAATCACAACATTTCAGCCTAACATACTTCACAGAATTTTTGTAAAGATAAGATGGGATAGCCCCATGTTTGTTGCCACAAATAGGATATGTGTCACTAATAACCATATGAACAGGGAAGAACATTAGCAAAGTACTATGGTTTCATATTTAAAGATCCTTTTCCTTTTGAGCAATTCATAAGATTTGAGTCACACCTAAGTAACTGCTGGGGGTATCAGTATAACCCCAAGAGCCAAGCTTTGTTTTGTTTCCAGATAATGGCAGATTTGTTTTGTGTACAGCTGTTAAAAAAAAATCCAGGCATTTTCATGTTGTTGATAGTCTGAATAAATCCATATCAAATGAGCAATAAATAAATGATGAAGCAGAATTAGCTTACCAAATATCTTTGGTGTAAATAAAGTAAGATTGTTTAATCAAACAATGAACTAAGATTTTAATATTCTTACTTTCCACCAGTAGCAGATGTAAACCCCCTCTCCACTCACAATATCCCTCACCAAAAACAGCAGTTCACTGGAGAGCCCAGCTATTCAGACAGCTGGTATGAAAGCATAAACAATATATTTGTAGAATTAACTAACTTACTGTGCAAACAATCAAAATTATGTAAATTACTAGTTAATTAAGCAGCAAAGCATAGTTTTAAAAAGCACCTTTTATGGCTAAAGCACCTTTTATGCTAATTTTTGTGTTACTGCACCAACATCAAAGGCTATTTTTACACATATTTTATTCTTCTCTGTGTTACCTGTGAATGTTACTGATATGATACCAAGAGGGGAAGAGAGTTTGTTTTAAATCATAGGTACATTTTTGTAGTGGCCATGCAAATTCCTGGCTCTCCAGGTATGTCTCCTTGAACATGCACATTTCGCTTTTACTGTTTTGGTACTGCTGATACCTATTCTCAGATAGAAGATCAATAGAATTCCTCCTGCTGTTCTCAGTGATCAGCCAGGCTGAGGTCCCCACAACTAGCCCCAGTCTATTCTTTTGTGCAGGTCAGAGAAGAGGAGAGAAGTTTATGAAAAGAAAGCAGACAGAACAGGCAAAGGGATGGAAAGTGGTGAGAATGTACAACAGGAAATAAAATCCTAAAACAACAACTGTAGTCTCTCTTAAACTTAATTCCCTTAAACATATGTGGATAGAACTTACTTCAGGATTTCTTACTGACTATTGTGTTCTGCTTTGCCAGAGACAAAGGAAGTGACCCATTGGTAGGTTTTGATTATATTTCTTTTGGTGATTTGGATCAACACCTGTAACCTCTTCCACTAATCACAAGGATTAGAGGATACCCAAGAAAGAGGGCAATGGGGAATAGTGTCTCCCTTGGGAAAGATGAGAATTGGCAAGAAAGGAACTAAGGGGCTATACAGACTGGCCAAAAGGGCCGGTCTGAGGGTGGAGTGGGGGCATGGTGACCACACGCCAGCTGCCCCAACTCTGCCTCGATGCCACTGTCACACCACTCTCTTAAACAGACAGTGCATGGTGTCAGAGCACTCCCTTGGCATAGCGTTCACACATGCTGTGCTAAAAGAGTGCAGAAAAGCTGCCACTGTGGCAAGGGCAGCTTTTTGCCACTCTAAAAAGGAGCAACATTTGCCAGATCTTTTTAGATCAGTAAAGTACCAGATTGGGGCCACGGTGTGTGTTTGCCACATCCCTGATCTGGCAAGAAAAGGGGCAGCGGGATTCTACCCCTTAGGGGCCATCTGTTCAGCCCCTAAGTCTTCCTTTTACATTTTGTGGGGGCTGCATGATGAACAGGACAGGACAGGGTAACTTGCTTCAAATGGATAAATAGGTGAGTAAAGATGTTGATGGCCTTGAGAAACTAAGCTGCTAAGTCTCAGACATCTCAACTGAAAAGGCCTTCAGAAGAGCAATTCAAGATGCCAGATCCCAATTTGATATTATTAGATGAAATTAAAAAGCTTAGTTCAGAACTAAGTAAAAGAATTGGTGATCTTAAACAAGAGATGAGTGACTTTAAAACAGAAATTAGAGAAGAATTTAAGATTGAGCTAAAAGCAAAGCAAAATTCTGTCAATAAAGTCTCTGTAGAATTTATCAAGTTTAAGATTAAAGTGGATAAACTGGAGGACCGACAAATACAAATACAAAGAACCCTGCAGCCACTCACTCACAAACCACAAGGTTGCGAGTTCAGTACCAGCCAGTGCTCAGGCTCGACTCAGGCTTGCATCCTTCTGGGTCACTAAAATGAGTACCCAGTTTGTTGGGGGCAATTAGCTTACAGTTGTAAACCACTTAGAGACTGCATAGTGTGGTATGAAGTGGTATATAAATGAAGCTGCTATTGCTATTGATACAATTTGAAGGTAAGATTAAAGAAATACAATGATATCAGGGGCTGCAAAGTGAAGGGAAAATACAAAATGAAATGAAAGTTAGGGAGAAGTGTGTTAAACTATGCGGAGTTCCAGAATGGGAGAGAGAAAATGTATATTTAAATCTGACTCCGATATTAGCAGATTATTTGGGAAAGGAAACATATCTTTCTGAGATGGAAATAGATAAGCTATTTAGATTGAATTCTAGAATAGCACAACAGGAAAAAAATTCTGAGAGATATCATCATTTGCTTTGTCAGAAAATGCTCTCTTATAAGACAAGGAGAAAAACTTCTAAAGATAAAAGATCAGGTTATTCAAATTTTTAGGGATATCCCAGTAGGGGGGATTGAAAAGGAGGAAGGAAAATGCATTTCTTGAGAGAAAAAGAAGTGAATTCTAGATGGTGGTTTCCAGAAGGTTTGACCTTTTGGTACCACAAGAAAAAAAATATGAAATTAGTTCTATTCAAGTGGTGAAAGGTTTTTTTAGAATGAAATAGGAAGGATCCTAAAAAGAAAAAGAAGTATGAATTCAAAAGAAGAACTAAAGATCAAGGAGAATCTGGAGAACAGGAGAAAGGAAAAGAGAGTAATAGACAAATAGGAGAAAGAAGAGAGGAAATAAGGAAAGTGGATATAGAGGTAAAGCAGAAGAAAACAGATAAGGGAAAGGGATGGAAGTGGAAGAAGCAATTATACATGGGTTAGAGGATAGAAGGGAAAATAGTATAGGTCAAAATTCAGAAGAAGAATGAGGAAAATCTGAGAATTCTATTGAGGATTAAAGTTTAGGAGAGGACTTAGAGGATACAGAGGGAGGAACCACAAATCTAGATGCAAATGAGTAATCATCTCAAAGCCCTATCCTAAAATGTGAAGGGAGTAAATAATGTGATTAAATGGAAAAACATTATTTATCTTAACAAACTTAATAATGACATAACATGTCTACAGGAAGTTAAGATCCAAAGAGAAAATAGAAATTACCTTAAAAACAATGTTGGGAGATGAGTATGCGTCACTTCGCCCTAATAAGAAAAAAAGGGGTAGTACTCTATAGCAAAAGCAAATATGAATCAAGGGTACTCAATGACCCTAAAGGTCACTATATAGGTGTTCAGACACATATGTTAGGAGAAAGTACTTTAATTTTAGGCATATATGTGCTGACTGAAAATAAAGATTTTTTTTTTAGAGAATTGTTAAATAAAATATAAAATTTAAGTTTTGATTCTTTTATTTTAATGGGGGACTTTAACAGGGTAATGGAACCGCTTTTTGACAGTTGTGCAAAGAAAAAGATAAAACATAACCAGGGAAAGCTCCCTAAGGTTTTCTTTGAAATGATGGACTTATTCGCTTTAGTTGATGCCTGGAGAGTAAAATATAACCAGGCCAAGGAGTACACTTTTTTCCTGAGGTGCATAAATTTTGGGCACATATAGATATGTTTTTGATCTCAGCTTCATTAGTAATGAAAGTGTCCTCAATTGAAATTAAACCTAATTTGATGTCTGATCATAACCCTATTATAATGGAAATAGGGCAAAAAAGGAAGATCTCCAATTGGCAATTAAATGAACTACTGTTAAAAGATTCCCAAATTGTAAAAGAGGCAGAAAAACAGATAGAGAATTATTTTCAAGAAAATATAGAACATGAGGTAAGGGATGACATTATTTGGGAAGCCTTTAAGGTGGTAATAAGAGGTGGGTTTTTTTAATTAAAAAAGGAAGTGAATGGGGAAAAAAGAAATTAATTGAGTTGAGAAACTACTAAGAGCTAAACATTAAAAAGAACTTAAAATAAGCCCCTCTAGTAAGATAGCACTGAATGGAATTAAGAGAATTTAAAAGCAAATATCACTAATATTCCCTGAGGAAGTAAGTAAAAAATGAAATTCTGTGAGCAAAAATATTTTGAATTTGATAACAAGCCAGGTAAAGTCCTGGGATATAAACTAAGGAAACAGAGGAAGCCAAAGCAATGACTCAATTGAAGCAAGATGGAAATATTTATGTTAAACAAGAAGATTTGAAACAGATTAATTCAGGGTGGTTTTTTTTTTTTTTGAGAATTTATATAAGAAGGATGATATAGAACATGAAGATATTAAAATGTATCTAAACTTCTCTAAGATCCAACCATTTAATGAGGAGCAAAGGAAATTGTTAAATGATAAAATAACAGTACAAAAAGTAAAGGAAGCAATAAAGAGAGCTAAGAGTGGGAAAACTGCTGGTCCAGATGGTCTTCCAGCAGAGTTTTATAAGCTATTTGAATGCCAGATTGTGACCCAACTAATACCATGAATCAAATTCAAGAAGGAAATATCCCTCAGACCTGGTTGGAAGCTTACATTACCTTAATTTTGAAAGAAGGAAGGGACAAATTAGAGCCAAAAAGTTACAGACCTATTTCTCTTTTAAATAATGATTATAAGCTTTTTGTTTCTATCATGGCAGAAAGATTTTAAAAGTGTTGGACAAATGGATTGGGGGTGAGCAGAGAGGATTCTTGCTAAATAGGCATATTAAGGATAATATACATGTTTTAAAATTGGTAGAATTACATAGCAAAAACATTGATAAGAAACTAGCTTTAGTATTTATAGACTTTGAAAAAGCATTCAACAATGATAATTGGTTCTTTTTGTTGGAAGTGCTAAAGAAAGTGGAAGTGCAAACTTTGTTCTTAAAGTGGATTGAAGCCACATATCAAAAGCAGAAAGTGAGAGTCTTAGGGCCTTTACAGACCGCCAGAAATAATGCAGCTTGAGACCACTTTAACTGCCCTGGCTCAGTGCTAGGGAATCATGGGAACTGTAGTTTATTGTGGCAGCAGAGCTCCTTGACGAGAAGGCTCAATATCTCAGAAAAAAAAATACAGTTCCCATGATTCCTTAGCATAGGGCCAGGACAGTTACAGTGGTCTCAAACTGCATTATTTCTGGCAGACTGTAATTAATAAATGGAGAAATGTTGAAGGTTTTATCCATTAATAGAGGCACTAGACAGGGATGCTCCCTTTCTCTATTATTGTTTATATTAGTATTAGAAGTTTTATTGATTAATATCAGAGCTGATAAAGAGATTGGGGAGTTAAAATTAAAAGGAAAGAACATAAAATTCATTCTTTTACTGATGACCTTTTAATAGCACTCACAAATCCAATTAAAAATGTTGAACTAATGATAGATAAGTTAAGGGAAATTGCTGAGGTTTCAGAACTGTTTATCAATAAAGAGAAATTGTCAATCATAGAAATGGATTGAAATAATGAAGAAAAGAAGGATTTTGCTGTAAAATCTGGTATGCAAATTAAAAAAATCAATAAAGTACATAGGGATAATGGCAGCATCAAAGAATGTTGGTTTACTCAAGAATAATTATGCCAAGATATGGACAGGAATAATAATAAAAAAAAAGACCTAGAGAGGTGGAACAAACTGCAGCTTTCGTGGCTGGGGAGAATATCCACAATAAAGATGAATGTTCTCCCCAAAAAGATGTTTTTGTTTCAGAACATCCCTATTATTACAAGCGCTACTCCATTTAAAGCATGACACAAAGATATATCAAGATTTATGTGAGGAGGGAGAAAGCCTTGTGTTAAAATGAAAATCTTGTTTGACAAAATTAATAGAGGAGGTCTTGCTCTACATAATTAGAGCTACAATATGATGCTGTTTGTTTTAGCTGGATATGGGATTGGATTGAATTAGTGAAGATCATATCTTAGATTTGGAAGGTATAGGAAACTGTTGTGGTTGGCAAGCTTATCTCTTCTACAATAAAGTAAAATCCAATAGAGAATTCAGCAATCACTTTGTTAAGAAATCCCTACTCAAGGTATGGTTTAGGAATAAAAAAAGGATTTTTTCAAATATTCCTAAATGGGCTTCTCTAAATGCAGCTTTTTTTAGAGAGAGGAGATTTGCTCCCTTGATAAGTGAGAGAGCTTCAAATCGATTCTGTAGCTGCAAGCTCCCAGAACGATCCCTGGTTTCCCTACTTCTGTTTGTGACATTCCTCCAGGTGTCCACCTCCTGTGTGCATGAAATGACCTCCTCCTCAACAACTTCCTCTGTGTGGTCCCTGTCCAAGACCTCTTGCTCCCTAATGAGCTGAAGTGTAGCTACCCGGGCCTCCAGCTGCTTGACTTTCTCTTCCAGGAGGGTTAGGAACTTGCACTTGGTGCAGGTGAAGTTCCCCACATCTCTTGGCAAGAAAACAAATATCCCACAAGTGTTGCAGGTGATTGCAGCAACTCCCTCAGTGTCCATACTGAGAAATCTTAAGTAAGCACTGAAACAAGACTGTGGGCTTCTCCCTGAAAAAGTCCCTGGGTAAAGACCCACGTAAAGGGCCCCTGTTCTCTTGGTCTTTTCACCAGGCTCTGTCAGCATTTGTAAGTCAACATATGATGACTTAACCAAAATTGATGTTGTTACTAAAAAACTAAGATTTTAAACACAACAGGAATTAGAAGAGGAATACAAATAGGTATTGGCAATGCAGAACAAGACTGTGAAAAGATAATTAAATCTAAAGATTCCCATAGGATTTCTAAACTTTATGGAGCAAGAGGCAGTTAAAGAGGTAATGGTTAAATGGTCGCAAGATCTGAAACATGCCTATATAGCAATGGGGGAAAATTGCTATAAAAGAGCAAAACTTATCTTAAGTTTTGATGTTAGGGAAAATTTGTATAAGATGCAATATAGATGGCATCTAACACCTGTTAAAATAGTGAAGATCTATAAAATGCTAAATGATAAATGTTGGAAATATGGGAAAGCTATTAGTTCATTTTTCCATTTTTGGTGGGAGTGCAGCGAATCAAAGAAGTTTTGGCTGAATATCCATGAATTGATAATAGAGATTTTGAGATGTAAAATGAATTTTGATCCTAAGTTTTACTTACTGAGTATGATGGTAAATGATTCCTTGGAAAATAAATATGACGAACTTTTATTTTACATGTCTACTACTGCTTGCATAATATTTGCAAGAAGTTGGAAAAAAACAGTGTGCCCTGAAAGTAAAGAATGGTTAAACAAATTAATAGATTACACTGAATTAGTTAAACTCACCTGTTCGTTGAAAGGAGAATCTTGGGAGAAAGAAAAGGTTAGATTGGGAACTGTTGCTAAAATACCTGCAAAATAAAGGAGAAAAAATTAGTTATATAAAGTTATGAAAACATTTTGTTTAGTACTAAGATATAGATATTTAATAATGGAAAATCTTGATTTAAATTTGAGGACAAACATTGAATATTGGTTTCACCCTTTTACATTAGTTGGGAGAACAAATAACAGTTAATATATGTCTCAATCAGAGCTAATAAAAAAGAAGAATTTGTATTGGATCAATGTTCAGGAAGTATTCTTATTGTTTGTTAATATGTAGATATGTATGGTTTGTAGAGGGGATGGGGAGTTAGGGGAAGCTATTGGAGGTATGAATTGTATTAGTGTGTATGTCCTATTTTTGTTTTTGTTATAATATTTGTATTTGTGTTTTTATTACAATAATAAAAGTAGTAAAAAAAAATGAAATAAGTAAGACATGAAACAGAAGAAAAAGGAGATGGCAGTGGGGATGAGATTAGGTCCAGCAGATGCTGGCTGCTCTTCTCTCCTCAACAGGCCAGAGCAATGGCATTTGGGATGGAATGAGAGCCTTTCATCGACTGCTGGGGCCAAGGCACAATGGAGCTGTGCCTGGCTGCTCCCCTCTCCCCTAGAGACCACTATGAATATACTTCAGTGATTGTAGGCAAGCCTCACACAATCTAGATAGTTTGGATGCAGTAACATTAAGTAAGATTAAGTAATGTAACATTAACATTGCAGTAAGATTTTCTTTTTTGAAGAACTTCAACCCTGTTTGTTGGCAGCAGTGGCAGGGTGGGGAGACAATAGGAGGTGTATGTTAAGTGGCTGGGCTTTGTAAAAATGTTGCATTTACTTTTGTGCAAGTCCTCTAAAAGGATCCTTTGGTACTAGCCTTTGAATTCTGTACCATTTCAGACACATTCTCAACAGTTTGCCTTTCTTTTGTGAATATAGCAATTGGATTTGATGTGCAGGAATGCTGGAAATGTTTTTTGAAAGCTCATCATGAACAAACTAGGGACATTTTGTTTTTCATTCCTATCAATATACACCTCTTCTTGTTCTCAACCTGTTGCACCACAGGGCAAAAGTCAGTTTAGAAAATCCAACTCTCCAAAGGCCTCTTCTAATAGTAGATATCACACACCAGGCTTCAAACAGACTCCTTTTATTTGTATAGTATTGCTCCACTATGAGTCTTTATCTGTGGAACATCAAAAGGGAAGAGAACTAATGAACCGGTATCAATCAGTAGTTTTAGCTCTTTCATCAAAACTGCCACAAAAATTATTCACATCTTGCTGGGACTGGGAAATAATTTCACATTAATAGCCAAATATAGCTTGCAAGTGCGATTAAATCCAAACGACTTCTGTGCAATAAGGCTGTACATAAGTTTTTGATCCTTATCTTAATAACATGTGCCCCTGCAACTGCTCCATAGGCTTTGTAGGAGAGTTCTGCCTACTGCAACTCAATCCTGAAGATGTGGCATCCAGCTTTACATACTGGATGAGAAGTAAACCTGTGACAGAGCTTATATATCCATACTTCCTTTCCGCCTCCCCTCACCTTTACACCCACTCTTTTTTAAAAAAGGGCTGCATGTTTATTGGGTGCTCCCAGGAAAGAACATTACTTGCAAAGTGGGCATATTTTTGGTATGAGGCAAGGGACAAGAAGCCTTTACCCATTCAATGTACCATAGCTGACCGAGACTGGCAGTTGAATCTTATTTCAGATTGGCTGCTTCCACCATACCTGAGTACATGTACAGATATATATGCAGCCCAGGTTGCATATGGGCTACATACTGCCCAACAATGGGGAAATGCAATAAATTCTGCTTTCTGAAAGTTACAGCCAGCTTCTATCATGAGAGCAAAGGCAATATGATAATCTCCCTAGTTTTCACAGTGTATTGCCTTTGTCCATTGTCCAAAGAACAATTGGGGCTGAATCCATGCCTTTTCACCAGCACAGGGCTATAATCTGAAGAAGAAAAAGTAGGGATTTATCCCAAGTTTGGGTGGAAAATTCAGATATTTCTCTTTCTCTATATGGAGTTTATCACATAGGAGGCAAAGCACCCAAATCCTGTGGATAAACGGATTTAAATCCTGGGATTATCCCACAAGAGTGTGATTGTTTTCAAACACATCAGATGACTTTAGCATTAACCTGACATTAACCTGTGCAAAAAGCGGCAAAATTGTGCCACTTTTTAACTCCAGGATTTTCCCTAAGTTAAAAAGTGTCAAGATTTTGCCACTTTTTGCATGGATTAATGCCAACATCATCTGAAAACAATCCTGCTCTTGCAGGATATTCACTGATTTAAACCCCGTTTATCCACGGGATTTGGGCGCTTCCCTCTCAATATGGAATATGGATGGGTTATACAGTCAAAGGTGAAATGTAGAGATATGTGTGTGGAAATTTCTTCATGGGAACAACATCTACTAAACACAAAGAGAACTCAACAACAAGTGGCCAAGAAGTCAAAACAAGTACAGTTTTAGCTGAGAAAAAGATAGCCAGTACATCAACAAGGTGAGGTCATGAGAAAAGCAGTCACATGGGGGATGATGGACAGCAAGAAACTGGGTTAATACACATCATACAGGCATTATCCAGTCAGCATAAGGTTAACACCCAGAAGGTAGAGTATGGGAAGGGCCAAGGGGATCCTTTGTTTCAGATTGTTTATATTTGCAAGCACTGTGTGTGCGTGTGTGTTCAGCAGTGATTTTAACTATGGAGTTGGTTTTTGGCTTTTAGTATGCTTATACTGCTTTTACAATGTAACCCCTGGATCTGGAAACATGGATCTGTAACTTTTCTTTTCTACAACATCAACAAGATGTGATCCTATAGTGGATTGTATGTTTTTCTTTTCTTATTTTACTTTATGGAACAATAAAGTTCTACTTTAGATCTACATGATTTGTCTGCATGCTTTTAGCATGGAATGGTTGGCGGAGGAAGCTGTTCACTATAATCTACTATACTCTGCATACCACATCCGAATATCAACAGTGGTAAACTCCTATGTCTCTGTGTTGTGTGTGTGTGTCTGTGTGTGTGAACTGCACTCCATAGCCATGTTGGTGTGAGGCTGGAGGGGAGTTCAGAAATACATACATTTGCACTTGTGGGGAGTGAAAGGGAAAAAAACAGAGTGGTCACAGCTATGTGACTTCACATACTGCAATTTATCGGATCTGAGTGTGTGTTTGATAGGGAGAGCTGTGTGGGCAGTTCTCCCTAACCCACCTTGGTCACTGCAGATCAGGGTGACCTGAAGGTAAAATATATTTTCCCGTCAGTGTAGATGTGCCCTAGGCTTGTATGATGGGTCTTCATCATCAGACCAAGTCACCCCATGATGCATAATGTCACCCCATACAACAGAGAATACTCATACCAGTACAGTTGGCCCTTAGTATCCACTGGGTTTTGGTTCCAAGATCCCTTGTGGATACCGTAAATGCTCAAGTGCCATTAAATGCAATGGGATAGTAAAATGGTGTCCGTTATATAAGATGGCAAAATCAAGGTTTGCTTATTGGAATTTATATTTTTAAAAATATTTTCAAGCCATGGATAGTTGAATCTGTGGATAAAAGATCCATGGATAAGGAGGGCCAAATATTGTTGGGGAAATCCATCTCCCTACTGACACTGTTAAAAGTTACAGCTAAGCTTAAAGTGGACAGGGAATCTCGAGGAGCAGGGCAGATGACTTAATTGTTGCTTCTAGCCAAAGGCTGTACCTACACTGCATGATTAATGCAGTTTGGCACTGCTTTCACTAACATGGCCCAATGTTATGGCATCCTGGGATTTGTAATTTTGTGAGATATTTAGTCTTCTATGTCAGAGAGCTTTGGTGCCACAATAAACTACAAAGCCCAGGATTCCATACAATGGAGCCATGACAGCTAAAACAGTGTCAAACTGAATTAATTCTGCAGTGTGGCAACAATCATAATGCACTATGCCATTGGTTGCTTATTTTCAGTGAAGCCATAAGAACAATCCAGTGGGTCAGCTGCCACTCTAAATGGCAGCAGTTTCCCTCAAATAGGAAAGAATTGCATTTTCCCAGTAATACAGTGTATTGTTATTTGAGAAATTGAAGAGAAAAATGCAATATCTTTGAAAGGCAAATCCTTGCTTGCGAGAAACATGAGGAAGCCATGCAACAAATGAGCAACTTTTGTGCATTTATTGCATTATAAGTACCTGGAAAGAGCCAACTATGTTGGCTGCTCCATGCTTTATCAGTAATGGAGCAGTGCAGCCCCACAAGGAATACTGCAATCACTGCCTCCCATGCACCAGGCAGCAAGACTGAAATGATCTCTGAATGACTGAGCTGAGTGACTGTCCTAATTCTGCACTCATCAAATGTGTTTTCTCTCAAGAGATCTGGCCTACCTCTGGAATTAAAAACTCTTGGGCACCACTCTGCACTTGCTTGAAACTCTGTGGCATTACTGGTGTTTCTCCCCTACAAAGCATATTTCTAGGAATGCTCCAAGAGCCTGGAGGGCACATCATCCTCTCTGCCTGTTCAGCTGACCTGGCACTGAACTGTGTCAGTAGAGAAATTGCACACCAGTTGCTAGAGGCTACAGTGCATGACTTCTGTGGGAAGCTGGTGCAAAATGACTCCTCATGGCCATATCCTAATGTTTTTTTTTATTCTGACACAAATTGATTGCCAACAAACTCCACCACTGCCTGGGGGTGGGTGGGAGTGCTTGCAGAGTTGAGGCTTCAGGACCCTCTCTGCCTGATGGATTCTGATAAACAAGAAAAGTGAGCACACTCAAGGAGTTAGCCGTCTGTGCTTTTCCATGAGCACTTTGAAAAATACGAAGACCCTTTCAAGTAGGTAGGCTGAAGCACACAGGAGAGAGAGAGAGAGACAGCAGCAGGAGTGAGAGTGGACAGCATTTTCCAAGTGGAAAGAGACAGCTGCTGTGAAGAGCTGATGGGTGAGACGCCCTCTGAAATCTTATTACAGTGGCAACAGAGATCGAAAATGAGTTGGCTGACTTCAATTTAATTCCCATTTGTTACCACATGGGGGGGGGGGGTATGAAAAGTGAAACCAATGCACAGACTGTGACCACTCAGTCACAGAGGGCCAATGCTGCAAAAGCAGGTGAGTAGGGCATATGGGTGAAGAATTCTATCTATCTATCTATCTATCTATCTATCTATCTATCTATCTATCTATCTATCTGAGAAACATTCCAGCATGGTTGTAAGCAGCCTTGTGGGTTGAGATGGCTATCAGTTTGAGTCCCATCTGCAGGAACAAACTGAACCAACCAGTCCATCAGTCCATGAATACTTACTAAAGATAAAAGAGAACATTAAGCTACAAACTAGGACTTCAAATGGCCACATGTCACAATAAATGTCTCATTAAAAAGAAATCAGCATTTAGGGTGATGTGGGACTTTATCACACATGACTTTTAAACCACCATACATTGGATCAGGGGTAGGCAACCTAAGGCCCAGGGGCCAGATGCGGCCCCCCG
>CM034703.1:223106459-223120124 GCA_020142125.1 Phrynosoma platyrhinos
TTATCTCTTTAACAACGAAACTGGCCCACGTGTGATAACGTCCTATGAGAGTTGACTTTCCATTTGGGGATTGATACAATAGATCTATTCCAGTTGGGACTAGCAAATGGATTGGACCTGTGGCTGGAACTACATCACATGTGGTAACCACATTGCTGAAAGTTCTGTCATGCAACAACAAAAATAACAATTTTTTTGCCCTGCAAGTAAAAAAGTAGGACACCAAGGACAGGTTTTCTAGTCTAGCTTTCTCCCCCATATGCTATTGTGTGTATGCAGAGATCCCAGCTACCTTGCCTGTATATGCAGGAATCTTTCCCTCCTTTCACCATGATCCTTCCTAGGCAATTTCAAATGGAACAGTCCAGAAACAGGTCCAGATAAGCTCATCTAATGCTTACATGAACCAAATGACTCGTTTCCCCCTGCAGGCTTTGTTTTTATCTAGGAACTAGTTGCAAGTGGCTTCAGATTGAGCAGAGAAGACTAGTAAAAGCCAGTGTTGTTTTGCTGTTGCTGAAGGATTAACCCTTTTCTTCCTGCCATGTGCTCAAAATCAGCCCACTCCAGCTCCTTTTCTTCTTTATGGTAAAAGATACAGCTCCCTCCATCCAATATTGACTTTTATCTTTCTGAGGCAAAGGCAGCTGGGGTGTGGCTTTGATCAAGCCAACAGCTGAGAAAAGCAGGACTAGGACAGCCACTCACCCTACCCTGCCCCAGTTTCTGCTCAAGCTGAAGGCACCTGCAGCTGATTTCCCAGATTAAAAAAAAAAGAGAATGCTCTCTGGTAAAAAGACTCATGGAACAACATAAAATGTGTAGTTGCTGTGTCCTTAGCCCAGGGCTGTGACCATCTAGATGTTGAATTTCATTTCTCACCAACCCTAGCAGGCCTGGTTAATGGTGAGGCATTATGGACGTTATCACATGGGGTCTAAAGCAGTCCCATCCCCGTCGCATCCCCGTCCCATTGCGCTTCCTTTCCCCGTGTCTTCACACGACGTCGCACCCATCCCCATCCCATTCCCATCCCATTGCGGCATCATCCAGTATCATCCCCGTTCTTTTGAATGCCAGTTTCTTTGGGAATTACATTTTGCCGTGACCAGAATGATACCGGAATGATGCTGCTTTCTGTATGCCGGTAAGTTCTGGATTGAAAAGGAACCACAATGGGACGGGGATGCGACGGGGATGGGACTGCTTTAGGCCCCGTGTGATAATGTCCTATGAGAGTCATAGTTCATTGCCATCTGCAAACTCAAAGTTTGTTCAAACCTGTTTTATAATATATCATGCTCTAGAAAGCTGATGGGGATAGGAAAAGGTTTTGCTCATGTCCAATGGAATGTTTCCCAGCCAACTCGCTGCTGAGCAGTTTCTGTGTGATTCTCAAGGCCAGCCCTATCATGAGGCATAGTGAGGGTGAGTTCTCCACCCTTGTGCTTGGGTTTCCTTTGAAGATCTACACACCTCTTTTCCCACATTCCACCTGAAGATTGTGATCATGGGTTCAGTAACATCGTCAGTTCCTGTCTTCCTCAATCCATCCACCCTCTTTTTCTAACATCTTGCCTCCAGAGAACATCTGTAGATTTCTCTGGGTTGGCCTAAAGAGCAGATAATACTAAAAATAATTTTGGAATCTTTCAGCTGGTCAAAACCTTTGCTTTTCATCTCCTGACTGTCGACCTGCCTGTTTGCTTCTCTCTCTCTGTCCCGCTCTCAAGGATTCCCCTTCTTCTTCTTATGCTACCTATCTGACCCTCAGAGAAGAACTGGCTCCATCCTGAGAGGTTTATGCTTGGCCTGGCTGATCAAAAGCACATGGAAGCTTGCCGTCTTCTCTCTCTTCCTGGAGACAGCTTGATCAGTAGGTAGTACTAGCCTAGCCAGCAGCTTCTGCCTACACAAATGTGTTCAAATATGCAGCACTAACAGCTTTGTCATTCTAGCCTCACCAAAAGAGGCTGACTTTTCCTCCTTCCCCTCCTCCTCTTGCCCCTGCTCCTTTTCCTTCTCCTTCTTTAATATTAACTGTTTATCAGTGCAGATAGAGCACAATACATAATTGCTGTAGTGTCTCAATGGATAACAGAGGAAAGATAGGAGGGGGAGAGCTTCCTTTCCATCCTTTGTACAAACAAGGCAATATTCAGTGGTGTGGACTTTTAACCTTCAACCAGAACAAAAAATTAAACTTTAATGTTATGAAGATCTGGAAAAGCACAAAACCACCCCCTAGGGACAAAGAGTATCATTATATATACTAGTATATACATTGTATATACTAATAACAATCTATATTCTCCCAGTAGCCAGGATGGCACTATCGGCACACAAAGATCTCCGTGGGATTGATATGACACAAGGCTTGGAGAAGTCTAAACAGCCTTTGCGGGAGATTCAGGTGGGAGCCTAAGGAGTTCTGTGGTTACAAAACACTGATGTGGGGAAGAACACACAAGCTAGGAGAGGCTACAGCAGATTGCTTTTGCTTGAGTTTACTGAGAAAGGCAAGATTCTGCCCTTTCTTCTCCTCCCCAGCTCATTTTCCACCAACTGAAGTAAGCTGTGGACAAAGTGGGGAAAAGGGAACTGGAGAGAGAAACTGGGACATTTCTAAGAACAGGTGAACAAGTGGGATGACAGAGGATTAATTGGGCCCGTTGCTGCCAAACTGGTGATAGTTGAATGGTATGCATCTTCCAAGGTTCCCTGTCTAAGCCCTTCCTTCTGAGAAATTGAACATTTTGCTGCTGTTCTTACATTTCTGCCTATGCAGCTCATTTTGAAATTGTATCTTATCTGCAAAGGTCTTGTTTCCCTACTCCTCCTGCCTGCCCTTTATGGTCCTTCCACACTCAGCATTTTATGGTAAATTGCCAAAGGGAGAAGTCCCTTAGAACAGCAGAGAGAATGTTGCACAGAAGAATCCCTGATTCAATTTCTTTCTTTCGGGATGGTGACATCTCTGGCTCTTGTTCTGCTACCAAGCTCAATGCCATCTGAGCTGCAGGTGGAAAGAATAGACCAGCTTGAAATTTTGACATTGTCTGCCTTGAAATCAGAAACTCAAAAATATTATCAGTTAATTGATTTTATATCCTACCTTTCCCCCAGTATGAAATCCCAGATGACATTTAAAAAAATGAAATACAATCAAAACCTATTAGATACAAAAGTTTAAAAATAATTAAATAAACAATTATATTTTAAAAAACCTAAATTAAAATTGTTTAATAATACATTAAAACATAGTGGAAAGGACAAAAGCATAACACTCCCTATTTAAATACTCTTCTGCCAATGTAAGTTAAGAGTGAAAGGCCTGTCTAAATGGCAAGGTCTTTGCCTGGCAGCAGAAAAAGAGCAGAGAGGGGCCAACCAAGCCTCCCATGGGAAGGCATTCCACAACTTGGATCCTGCCACTGAAAGGGCTCTCTCAGGTGTCTTTAGCAAGTACACCTGTGAAGGTGGCAGGATGAAGAGAACACCCCCATACAAAGATCTTTAAAGATGGGGCAGCTTTCAAAGGCTAAAGAAAATGCTAATGTCATAACAGAAATTTCCACTGAGAGGCCGCATAGCTTCTTGCACCCATAGCAGCTCTTGGACCAGGGGAAGAAGGATGGGAAAGAAGGAGAAAGTCACTGGCACTTAACGTATGTTGAGTGAAGAAAGCTTCAACTTACAACTGGTTACAGCTTAGGCAGAAATTTGATGCTATGCAGTGCACAGATCCATATAATGGTGGACCTGCCTGTCCCAACCTCATACCTACCACCATTTTACAGATGAAAACCAGGACCTGTGTGACTAGTCAAAATCAGTGTGGTCAAGATGGCAAAAGTCTTTACTGAGGAAGAACAGACAAACTAGGAGAGGCTTCAGCAGTTTGCTTTTGCCTGAACCTACAGGGAAGGGCAAGATTCTACCTCTTCCTCTTTTCTCCCCTCCTAATTGAGTGCAAACTAGTCTTGCACCTTGAACTCAGTTTGCAGCAATTTAAGTAATCTGAGGACAAAGTGGGAGGAGGAGGAAGAACATAGCAGCTGAAAAAGAGGGAAGAGAGAATCATAGAATCATAGAGTTGGAACACAAGGGCCATCCAGTCCAACCCCCCTGCCATGCAGGAACTCCCAATCAATGGCTAAAGGTTAATTGGAATTGTTCCTGTCATAGCAGGACTATTGGAGGGTATGCAGACTGCCTGCTAGGGAAACCAATGGTATGTTGGGCTATGAGGTCCCATTAGACTGCGAACTGCTGGGTGGCTTATGCCTCCAACTCCTAAGAGCGAGTTTGGCACTTCAACCAGTAAGTGGGAGGCTATTGCCTATGGCCCCCATCCTCACTGTCCATTATGGGATCCTTCACCCTCACAGAAGGAATAAGCCTGCCCACACACCCCAATAGTGGATCCAGCCCAGTACCAACAGTGCCCCCTGCCAGATAACAATTGTGCCAAATGGATAAAAGTACCACTCAGCATCAGTTGGCCACTAGGCTCCAGGGGAAGTATCCAGGGCTCTATGCCACTTCTCCACCAGAGGACCTGGGTCACAAGAAGCCAAAGAGAGATCTACTCTTCAACTAGTAAATTATTTGATTAAAATCCTGCCTTTTACACAAGAGTGAAACCCAAGATGGCTTGGAAAATAAGAAAAGGTACAAGTAAAAACCTCATATAGCTAAAAACATGCAAAAAGTTAATACTGAAATAATAGTATTAAACTCCCTATAAAATTAGAATCATCTAAATCAGGGGTAGGCAACCTTTCCCCTTTAAGGGCCGAGGGACTTCAGGTCCCAGAATCCCAGGAGCTATTGGCCAATATGGGACTATTGGCCAACATGGCTGAGGCTTCTGGGAGCTGAAGTCTCTCAGCCATTAAAGGGGAAAGGCTGCCTACCCCTGATCTAAATCAATTGTTTCAAAAACTTTTTTTAAAAAATGTACAGCACTAAAACAGTAAATCTATTGTGTAAATCTGGAACAGAAAAGTCTTCACTTGATGGCAAAAGGACAGCAAGAGGGAGCCAGTTTGGCCTTCGAAGGAAAGGAGTTCCAGAAACTGAGAAGAACCACAGAGAAAGCCTCTGTTGTGTTCCCACCAAACATCCATGTGAAGGTGGAGGGATTGAAAGAAGTGCTTTTCAGAGTTTGGGTAGGATCATATGGGAAGATATAGTCCTTCAAACCCCCTGAACCCATCTTTCCTCACCACAGTTTTCAGGGCTCAAATCATATCCCTTATAACCAAGGGCTTGGGCACCTGCAGGAAGGAATGAGCCATAAATTAAGGCCTCCACCTGAATGCTACATTCATTTCCCCACAACAATTCTCACTGGTGCAGGCCAGCAGCAAGGAGGAGCAACTGGCCAATGGGCTTTATAGAAACCTTCTCCAACCTGCTGCCCTCCAGATCACCCCAACCAGAATTTCAGTGATAGGATGGGGAAGGATGAGAACTTCATCCAAGATGTCTGGAGGGTACCAAGTTGGGGAAGGCTGTTTTGCTATATCACTGGCTAAAGAAGCTTCAAGGCTAGGTCATGGCAGAGAAACAATTGGCAGTGCCTCT
This sequence comes from Phrynosoma platyrhinos, assembly GCA_020142125.1. Lineage (NCBI taxonomy): Eukaryota > Metazoa > Chordata > Lepidosauria > Squamata > Phrynosomatidae > Phrynosoma > Phrynosoma platyrhinos. The sequence continues at coordinate 223,112,052 of CM034703.1, forward strand.
CCAGTTACATGTTTCAATCTTGTGATGGTCTCATTCCTACTTACAGCAGGGAGCATCAGAATGAGCAGCAGCACAGCATCCTTGATGCCATGAGCTGTTGACGTTGCCCTCTCCTGATCTTGGCTTTTGATCCTTGCTCTAGATAGTATGGCAAGGCCAGAAGGGGAAAGGTAACCAGCTTGCGAGATCCCTGGATGGCCTCAGTGCATAAAGTGCCAAGATTGTGCTTTGGCTTCAGAGAAATATTGCTGCAGTTTGGCCTGTATTGCATTACACTCCTTTCAAACATCACATCCCCCAAAACAACCCAACTGAACTTGGAAACACTGGCCTCCAATCCAAAGTTCAAGTTCACAGCTGAGAGTGAATGAAAAACAAAATTGCAAATCTGGCATTTCATCAGCTCTTGAGAGTGCTTCTGCTTGCCTATTAATGCCATTCTTCCTCTTGAGTTTATAATCCCAGGTTCTGCTTACATTCACCTAAGGAACTCAGTGAGTCTGACAGATAAAGTGGGCAGGAAACCAAGTGAAGAAGTAGCTGTTTCCTGCTCTCTGTGTGGCTCAGAATGATTCCTGTACACCCATCCTGGTTCTCTTCTTCCCATTGCTCCTTTATGCCTTAAGTTGTGATGGGGAGGAGAGGACAGAAGACTTTGGGGAGGGTCTTCTTATTGAGGTCATCCTTGGAGGTTTCCTGGATTACTTCCATCTGAGAGGAAGAACCAGATAGAGGACTTTTTTGGGATGCATCTACACTGTAGAAGTAATGCAGGCTAACATCACTTTAACTGTATGGCTCCATCCTACAGAATCCTGGGATTTATAGTTTTATTCTACAGTATAGATGTATCCTTGGTTGTGTTTATAAATCTTCCTCAAAGAAGTTTGCTTGGTACCAACAACATTATTCACTTTTTTGTTCTAAGGGAAGACTTTTTGAAAGCATTTTAATTATAGCAGCTTTTTAAATATCTCACAATTGTTATATTTCAGCTTGATTTTGTGTTTTATCTTCTTTTTGTAAAATACCCTGTAAACACTGCTGAAGGGCAATATAACACATAAATGCTGCTCCTTGCTAGTCTACAGAGCAAACTGGAGATAAGAATAATCAATTTGTGTAGCACCCATAAAAAACAGTGGCTGCACTACTCCTTGCTGCTGGGGAACTTGCTTTCTGTTAATGCTCTGTTGCCAGCTGTAGGTGAAGTTGTCAACTGGGCATGTTTTAGGCCACCTTTCCCAATCTTATGCTGTCTAGATATGTTGGGCCACAACTCCCATTATCCCCATGTCCCCATCAATGAAGTTGATGGGGGCTGTAGCCCAACACATCTAGAGGGCACCAATTTGATGAAGAATGATATAAGATATCAGAATGCCAATCATCTCTTCCTAGGACACTCTTGAAGAGATATACAGTTAGCCCTCCATATCTACTGATTTCCTATCCATGGATTCAAGCATCCACACCTTGAATATATTCAAAAACTATATACATTCTGAAAAGTAATCCTTGATTTTGCTATTTATATAAGGGACACCATTTTACTATGCCATGTTTAATGGAACTTGAACATCCACAGATTCTGGTATCCATGGGGGATCTCAGAATCAAACCCCAGTAGATACCAAGGGCCCATTGTAGATGATACCCTTGAGCAGTGGTGTAGCAGTAAATTTTGAAAATATCACCAGGACAATGTCTTGTATCAACATCCCAACAGAGAGTCCAAAAATGCAGTAAGCTGTGCTGATCTGAGGCCACTTATAGCAGTTTTCAGCTCTACCAGGAACAGAAGTTTTGTAAAGTTAATGGTTTTCATATTCTCAAGTTCAAGTGAAATCAAAAAACTTTGACTTATAGCAGGAATAGCTCATAGCAATAGTTAGTGGTGAAATCCTTCCCCCCTCCAGATACCATGGGGATTACATAGGGTACAGAGTGGTGCAGGGAGGGGGGCAACTGCTACTGTGGTTCATGCTACTTACCGTAATATATTTTGGAGTTGTAATCCTATAAGAGCTAAGTCAACTATACCACTGCTCTCAAGAGCAAAGGATGATTGCACTCTGTTGTTGTTGCTCATCTTACTGTTGTTGTTGCTGCTGATAGTGATAGTGATAGCGCCTGCAGTCTCTCAGACTAACCTTTAGATTAACTAGCCCTTTTCTCTGGCCTTGGTTGAGACAAAATATCAATCTGGATGTCCCTTCCTTTCCTTCAAGGGTTTGACTTCATGTTATTAAGAGTTTTAGGAATGGGAGGTTGTCTAGAGCAGCCTGTAGAATGTATCCCTCTATCATGTTCACTTTCACAAAGGGAACAATAGATGTAAATGGCATTCTCAGCATGCACACCCTGTAACCTTTAGATGTAGCTCCAAGCCAGACAAAGGAATTTGATGGACAGTATTACAGGTGGAATTCAATTCTGGCTAAATTCTGAATGGCTTGCTGTTTGGATCTATTGTTTTTTTTTTGTTTTTGTTTTTTTTTGTATAGGTACCAGCCTCTGCCTTTCAGTGTTTGCTTCACTTAATGTTGTATTCTATCTACATTCACAATCCCCTCTCCTTTCCACACATACATATATTGCTGATCTTGCCCATGAAACAAACGGATCATCAAGGAACTGAGAGATAAACAGTTTTTGGTGGTTATCCCTCAGCTTACCTCACTTGACCTCTGTTGACAGTTGACAAACATAAGCTAGCTCTGTACTCAGATAGTTGTTTAACTCTGGAATGAAGATTTGAACTGCACTCCTTTGGGATAGTTTTACTTTTGTATTCAATCATCACCCCAGCAAATGAACAAAAGGAAAGTGAAACCAATTCTGTAAGCTGTCAGTGAATCACATCCCCTCCCTTTTAAATAGGATGCATCCATCTGAAAACAGATGTGAGATAATTTTGCAATTTTCTCTTGCAGTTCTCACTTTTAATTTCAATTGTCTTGCCCTTTTATTTTTTATGAAATTGTCTTTGGGTGTAGTTAACATTTATGCTGCAACGCTCCTTGGTGATTTTGTCTTTTCTTAAAGTGTGGGTAGGGAACTTCCAGATATTTTGGACTTCTGCTCCCAGAAACCCCAGCCAGCATAGGCATTGGTAAGAGACTATAAGAGTGGTAGTTCAAAATATTTGGGTGGCCAAAGGTTAAAGAGCATCAAGATCTAGAAATGAAGCAACACATGTTTACAGCATATACTAATCAATAGTAACAGAAACATTTCATTTGAACTGCAGTTCATATTGTCATGATAACAGTCTGTCCTCCAGGCTGGCTCCTGCTCTCTTTCTCCCTCCCCCCACCATCCTTTCCATCTGGCCTGAGAGAATAGGACCTTGACTGACTCCAGCCACAAAGCCTACTCCTCTTGCTGAAAGAAAGGATTTTAGGGGTTACTGTTGGGAGGGGACAACATTTAGTCTTGCCAGCATGACGTAGTGGTTTGAGTGTTGGATTATGACTCTAGACTCCAGGGTTTTAATCCTTGCTCAGCCATGAAACCCCACTGAGTGACCTTGGACAAGTAATAATCTCTCAACCTCAGAGGATGGCAATGGCAAACCCCATCTGAAAAACGTTGCCAAGAAAACTCCATGATAGGGTTTGCCTTAGGGTTGCCATAAGCCAGAAATTACTTGAAGGCAGACAACAACAATAAATCATTGTTCAACAAGCAACATGTTAGAGATAAGCCAATGAGAAGTCACTCTCCAGGTTGGCTGGAGGATAATGGAAGCTCTCACTTTGAAAATGTATTTTCCCCAGAAATTCTGAATTAGATGTAATTCTGCTTCTGTTGTATGGATTACATATTTTTATTTCTATTGTTTGGCTCTATTATTAGGCTCTAGCCACCTTGTGTCTAATATCAGAGAAGGGCAAGGTATAAATTTTATATACTCATCTATAAGTCTAAAATTTTATGCCCAAAAATTGACCCCAAAATCCCAGGTCAATTTATTTATGAGTCAATATGGTAATGTGCTAGCAGCTCTTTCGGATTTCCCCATGTGTTGGGAAGATAGTTTCTTTTTCTCTTGCACCAAGCAGAAAGAGTCCTGAGTGATTAATTGCTTTTAAACAAACAGAGTCCCCCTCTCCCACCACTGTCTGAGAAATGAAGGCCCAAACGAAAGCAGAAACAATGAAGCAAAATGCCTCAATTAGAGTCTCTCTTGCTGTACTCACACACACTGAAGAAGCCTCCAAGTTTAACCCTCGACTTATCCACAGGTCATGGTAAAATCCATAATTTTGGTCCCAAAACCTGCCCTCTTCTTATACATGAGGTTGACTTATAGTTGAATATATACGGTATGTGTGTGCTCTGTTCAGGTCCTTCAGGCTCAGGCCCATGGCCTCTCAGATTGCGTCCATCCATCTAGCATATGATGCTTCCCTTTGCCTTACCTAACATTATTTTTTTCCTAGTGATTCATTTCTTCTCATGATGTAGCCAAAATACAATGGCCTCATTTTTGTCATCCTGGCTTTCAGGGACAGTTTGGTCTTGATCTGTTTGAGAACCTATTTATTTCTCTTCTTGGCTGCCCATGGTATCCTCAGCACTCTTCTCCAGCACCACATCTCAAAAGAGTTTATTTTCTGTCTGTCATCTTTCTGCACTATCCAGGTCTCATATTCATATATGGTGATGGGCAATTCAATGGATTGGACTATCCTCACATTAGTGTTTTTGCTCTTTAGGATCTTGTCCATTTCCTTCATAGCAGCCCTTCCTAATTCTAGCCTGCTTCTAATTTCTTGACTGCCATCTCTGTTCTGATTAATGTTTGAACCAATGAATGGGAACTATTTGACTATTTCAAGTTTCTTGCAATCTAGGATGAACTTTTATAGATTTTTCATGATTATTATTTTTGTTTTCTTAATGTTCAGCATCAAACCTATCTCAACACTTTCCTTCTTGACCTTCTTCAATAGCTGCTCCAAGTCTTTGTTAGTTTCTGCTAATAGTATTTTGTTATCAGCATATCTTAGTGGTTGATGTTTCTACTTTGGATCATTGCTCCTTCTGCATCTGAGTCTAAGCCTGCTCTTTGTATGATGTTTTCTCCATACAGGGTGAATAAATAATATGATAGTATGCAACTTGCTTGACCTCTTTTCAAATTGGAAACCACTCTTTTTCTCTGTAATCAATTTGATGGTGTGTGTGTGTGTGTGAGTGAATTCTTAAGACGCTCTCTCATATTCCTTACAATCCCAGGGGCTATACGTTGTTTTTTTAAATCTAATCCTTCCTCCAATGCCAGAGAGACACACTCAAAATATATCTGCATGGAAGGGTGTGTTGCTGGTTCTTCTCCAGTGTTTCAGCTCTAGTAACAGAGAAGGCCAAAAAAGTGTTCTGGGACTATTCTGCAAGAGGTTATGGATCCACATGATTCAAAATCCATGCTCCAAACATACTCCTAGAATTTGGCTGTGTGTGTGTATGTGTATATATATATATATATATATATATATATATATATATATATAAGAGAGAGAGAGAGAGAGAGCTCTGAAGATGGCTGCAGGGAGAAAGAGATGAAGAAAGCATGTGAAAAAGCATAAAATAGGAAGGAAGAAAAACCTGTGCCCCATCCAGATTCTCTCCTGCTAGTGTGAACCAAGAGAGCATTGGAAAATGTGCTTCCTCAATCTTGTTCCCTCTTTCCTCTTTTCCTTATTAGAGGACTGTTTAAACATAATGATCTAAACCCACTTGTTAGTTATGCACTGGGTACATGTAGAATGTACATAAGTGATGATATATCAAGTTCCCATTAATTCAGTGGGTCTACTGTTCTTCGATTTAGGACACTGAAGATTTGTTAATATTTGTATGATAATTTAATTGTTTTTGTCTTGCTGTTTTTGTGGTGTCATCTTGAACAGTAATTTTTATTTATGTAAAGCTGAAGAAATAAAAAAAATGGTGGCAGCAACACATAATAGAAGAGCTATATAAAAGAGATGATAAAATGAATGATACATGGGTTGAAGAGCCATACTAAGATGAACCTCAAATTCTGGAGAGTGAGGTGCAAGCTGCACTAAGAGAAACTGAGAGAAATAAATTACTAGGAACAGATGATATTCCAATTGAACTGCTACAACCCACACAGACAGAATCAACACTAGTATTAACTAAAATATGCCAAGAAATATGGGGGGAGGGAGTGGCCAACAGATAGGAAATGATCAATATACGTACCCACCCACACAAAAAAGGAGACACAAAAGACTACAGCAACTATAGGACCATAGCATTAATTTCCCATGCAAACAAATTTCTGCTCAAAATTCTGCAGCATAGACTTCAATCATATATGGAGAGAGAAATACAAGGCATGCAAGCGGGATTTAGAAAAGGAAGAGACACCAGAGACTACACTGTGAACATACGATGGCTAATGGAGTGTACCAAATAATTCCAGAAGAAAATCATTTGCCCTTTATAGATTATAATAAAGCCTTTAACTGCATAGACCACAAAAAGTTATGGAATGCTCTCAAAGAAATGGGAGTGCCCCAACACTTGATATTCCATAATAATAATAATAATAATAATAATAATAATAATAATAATAATAATATGGTTTATTTATATATCCCGCCTCTCCCTGCAGATCGAGGAGGGAGTACAAGGGTAAAAATTACAACAAAGCTAAAACATAACAATATCTGTACAAAGGCAAGAGGATACTGTTAGAATAGAACATGGAGAAACAGAATGGTTCCCAATTGGCAAAGGGTCAGGCAAGGTTGCATTCTGTCATGGAAGGAATATCAATACTCTAAGATATGCAGATAACACCATACTACTAGCACAAAACATCAAGATTTGGAACAATTATTAAGAAAGGTCAAAGAAGAAAATGCAATGGCAGGCTTGCTGCTGAACATAAAGAAAACAAAAATAATCACCATGGAGGATCTACATAAATTCAGACTAGATAATGAGGAAATTTAAATAGTCAAATATTTCCTGTACCTAGGATTGATATTTTTCAATACAGAGACTGCAGTCAAGAAATCAGAAGATGACTAGGAATAGGAAGGTTGGCTATGAAAGAATTAGACAAGATTCTAAAGAGTAAAGATATACAACTGAGCACTAAAGTTAAAATTGTCCAAGCCACTGTATTCCCCATCACCATATACAGAGTTGGAGCTGGACAGGAAAGAAAGCAGAAAGAAGAAATTCAACTCATTTAAGATGTGGTGCTGGAGATGAGTGCTGAGGATACTGTGAACAGCCAAAACAACAACAAAAAACAAAAACAAATTTCAGATAAAGCCTGAATTCTTTCTGAGATCTAAGATGACCAAACTGAGGCTCCTGTACTTTGGCCACATCATGAGAAGGCATGACTGATTGAAAAAAAAAACCCAATAATGCCAGGAAAGGTGGAAGGCAGTAGAAAGAAAGGAAGACCATATGTCAGATGGATGGACTCAATCAGGGAAGAGACAGGCCTGAGTTTCCAAGGCCTAAGTAGAGCAGTGGAGGACAGGGGGTCTTAAAGATGTCTCATGCACAGGGTTGTCATGAGTTGGGCCAACTTGAGAGCAATTAACAACAAAAACTGATGATGGATTTAATTCTACTAGTTAGTCCTAACCAAAATGGATACATGGAATTAACAGTTGAATGACAGGTCATCATAGGTGAATCTCACTGATTTCAATGTGTCTAGTATAGCCAAGACTAGGAATAGGATTCAGGCTGTTTTGGCCTGGTTTGTACATAGTTACCATAGGCTAGAAAGGGCAGGATGGTGTGGAGAACATGGGCAGTTTAGAATGTTCAGAACAGCCAATGGGAGTGGAACTAGAAAAGGTGAGGACTGCTCCCAGGAGCGGGTATAAATAGAGAGGCAGAGCTGTGTGTTAGGGAAGTGTGTCAATGTACCCTGAGGAGATAGCAGCCGAGGAGGCTGTGCTGGGGTTCCATGCAGGAATGACACAAGACAAGACAAGAATGGGGGCGCAAAGCTGCTTGCTTGCTTACTTGCTTGAGGGTGTGTTTTTCCCTCTCGCCTTT
>CM034703.1:223132809-223143458 GCA_020142125.1 Phrynosoma platyrhinos
TTTTTAAATTGCTAAATGGCCAACACAGCTACCCCTGAATGCATTCAGAAAAAGAGATAGTATAAAGTGGAAATCTGAGAAGGGACAATTTAAATGCCTCAGAGGACTTCATCACATGGTGAAAATCCCATACCAAAATGGGATTTAAATAGGAAAAAAAATTCACATGACATTGATGTTAAACTATGCTTAACCTGAATGGAAAGCAGTCAAATGCCCCTTCTTTTTACTTTTGGAAATCTAATGTGTTAATATTAATGTGTGTGAAAATCTACCCGCTTTTGCAGGTTTTCCCCACCTTTTAAATCCTGTTTCTGTATGGGATTTTCCCCATGTGATAAAGTCCTAAGAGGGTATTTTGTCTGTGCTCCCAGCTCCCCATTCCTTATGTTTCCTGGGAGAGTTTGGGTTGCTGTTGTGTGCCTTCAAGTTGTTTCTGAGTTATGGTGAGCCTAAGGCGAACTTATCATGGGGGTTGCTTGACAAGATTTATTCAGAGGTTTGCCCTGAGCCTGAGAGCATGTGATTTGCCCAAGGTCACCCAGTGGGTTTCATGGCTGAGCTGGGAATTGAACCCTGGTCTCCAGAGTTGCAGTCCAACATTCAAACCAACTTGCCATCCTAACTCCAGGAGTTTGGGTACTCACCACCATCTATTCTACTTTTTGGCAGGTCTGCTAGCTGTCTCTAGCTTCTCATTCATTCAGAACCTCCAAGTATCTCAGATAGACCCATATGCTCCCTTTTCTTTTGTTCTTCCTGGGTTACAGTGAGCTTATTCCAGCACCATCCGTGGCTTTGCCTTAGTTTCTTCAGTATAGGCTACTTTTATTGAAAGCTGCTTCTGCACTTTTAACTTTGAGTGTAATTTGGAAAATGGTCTTAGTTCTGTCTGTGATTATACATCCAGCACTACTTTAATGTCCCCCACTGTGCTTTTCTATTCACGAGCCAGTGTAGATGGTCCCCCAGCAGGGACCAATTAGTTGTATCCACACAGAGAGAAATTCATAGCTAGCACATCTCTTTGTCTATAATTGCATGACCCTGGAGGAAAATCCACCTGGGTGTGTTTGTGATAGCTTTCTAACGTCAAAGCAGTTCGAAATGGGGGAGAGAAATTGTTTCAGCAAGAAACCAAAGCATGTGAACAGCCAAGAATGAGAATGTGGGAGAGATGTGGAGTCCACAGGAACACAGTGTCTGAACTTAGCAGACACAACCAAGAACCTTTCAGATGTTGGATTACAATTCCCATCAGCCCTAAACAGCATGGCCACAATCATCATGAGATGGCAGAAATTTTATTCCAACCCATCTGTGGGGTATCAGCCTCTGGTTGGACCAGGGAGCAGCTGCCTCTGCACATCCTTGGCATGAAATAAGTATAGCTGTCACTAAAATTCTGCATTAAAGGATACTTGAAAATTCATCTGTTAGAACCCCAAAGGGATCCAGTGATAAATTGGTTCCTGCATATAAAGTGACTGGAAGAAAGTGGGAATCACTCTTTTGGGGGGAGTAGAAAGACTTCTTCAAGCAAATGTATCAGCCTAATATACCAATTTTGAACAATGTGCCATGGAACTCAGATGGTTCATCAGAATAAATTAAATTGCATTCTGCCTCAGGGCCACAGTGTCCAACACAGAATGTTGATTGTTGATTTCAATGGGCTTAAGCACACTTAAGTGTGTCTTAAATTACAACCATAGCATTTCAGTTTAGAATGTAAGAGATACTGCTTATTGGTGATGAGGGCATTTTTGTATCGTTTGAGGATTTTTGTACCTCATTGTGCCATAGGAAAACTATTCTCTCTGTACATATGTTTTACATGCATAAAAAGATTCCAATACAAGATCTCCCCTCCACTGGATTATCCCCAATCCAATAATGTATTACAGTATCCTCAGTGTCAGATCATCTCTCTGTCCCTGGCCATCTCTCATAATCTCTCTGTCCCTGTCCCTGCCCATCTATTGTTTTTGTTTGCTGTCAAATTGATGTTAATTTATGGTAACCATATGAATGAAAGATTTCCAAGAGCCTGTTCAGGTCATGCAGACTCAGGGCTTTGGCTTCTTTGCTGGAGTCAATCAATCTTCCTCTTTTCCTGTAGCCTTCCACTTTTCCCAGCCTGATCATCTTTTCCAATGAGTCATGTTATCTCATAGTATTTCTAAAGTATGATAACTTCAGTTCAATCAATTTGGCTTCTAGGGGAAATTTAGACTTGATTTGCTCAATGACTCATTTATGGCAGTCCATGATATTTGTAGAACTCTCTTCTGGCACCACATTTCAAATGATCTGATTCTCTTCATGTCAGCTTTCTTTACTGTCCAGCTTTCTCAACTACACATAGAAATTGGAAATATTATGGCATAGATGATCTCTTGACATTGATATCTCCTTACTCTTGAAGATCCTGTGTTGTTCTACCATAGCTGCTCTTCCAAGTCTTAACCATCTATATCTTAATTGGACTCCTTGGGGCGTTCAGGGTAGAATGCATGGGATAGTTCTCTATGCTTGTGAGTGAATGAGTTATTAGTTGTACCTTTGCTCCAATAAACTCAAGGTGCCTTTGTCCTCAAAAGAAATCAACTAGATCAAGGTGAAAGTTTGGCTGACCCAAAATCACCCAGTGAGTCTCGTGAATCAGTGGGTGTTTGAGCCTAGATCTCCTAAGTTCCATTCCAACACTCTCACCACTGCAACACACTGGTTCTCCAGCAAAAATCCCCTAAAGCAGGTTTCACAAAGACTAGGGGAAGCAACCTGGCTCCTTCTAGATGTTGTTGGTCTCCTACTCCCATCAGCCCCTGTCAACATGTTATGACTAGTGAACAAGGATTATGGGAGTTGGACTGGCCCAAAGCACTGATCTGGGTAGCTTCATGGCTGAACAAAAGATCTGGAGAGTGGCAGCTGGTGACTTCTGTAACAGATTTCAGTTTGAACTTTAAAGGAGTGGGAATCCAATGCTCAAACCACTACACCACACCAGTTCCCCACAACCCAAGGTAATGAACCATATTGCCAAAAATTAACGACTTTGGTCAGTTCCCTGAAAGTATGAACTAAGGTGGGTTCACAATCAGTTTCAGAACTTCCAGCCACCACAGGTCTGGAACAGAAGTACATGGCATATTGGACAACTGTAGGGACTAGAAAAACTCTTTTAAAAACTTACTGCTAATGGGATTTAATTCAAGAAGCTAAAAATAGAATAAAAACGTTTGATGCCTATGGAGCAGGGCAGGCACTTCAACCCAACTGTCAGCCCATCCCCACCCCACTTGGCATCCTAAACCAAACCAGGCTGGAATCCTTTGCAGCCTCAGCAAGGTCCAGGGCAAACTTTATGCCTCTGGAACCCCCTGGGGCCACACAGACTACCAGTACACAGAGCAAGAAGAAAAAGAAACAGAGATGGCCAGAAGCCCACTTCAAATTTTGTAATGTAAACTGAAATCTCTTTAATTGCTGTTCCTTGAGGCTTCAAGGAGAGGCAATTCACCTTTTTTTATGGACAGAAAAATGGCAGGAGGGGTAGCATTGATGAGTGTCCAGACTGCTAAAACAACCTTGGGGGATCTCATGCAGCCTCAGAGTCACAAATTGTCTATCCTGTCCTCAACAGTCCCTGATGCCATTCCTTGGTAACCTTTAGAGGAATTAGGTTCCCATAACAGATGTATATCCCATGACAGACAGAGCAAAGAAGAGGAACAGGAGGAGGGACACAAGAGGCAGAAAGGATACTTCTGCTGTACAAATCAACCAGCAATGCTGAGTTAATGCGTTGCCTGGCCAAGGGCCAGTACCTCTGCATTTGTAGTCTGCGCTCGGCATGCACCACTTCCCTTGCATCCTAAATGTCATCTTTATTGCAGCTGTGCTGCTGGCCCACAAGCATGCTTCTTTGGCTGCACAGTCTGGCTTGTTATACCAGTGGCAGGGAAGAGAGGGATGAAGGTGGAGCACAGGAGCATCATCCCCAGGATAATAGGATTACCAGGTCTTGGTATGGGGACAATAGTCTGTGGCTTTCAAGAAATAACCTGAAGCGATAAGAGAAGTTCCTTCTGCCTTGCATCCTGTCACTTCACCAGCTCTACTTGTTCTGGAGCAGACTTAAGAGCCTTGCAAGCCAAGGCAGAGGGAAGAGGGGGAGTGGTATTGGTGCAGGACCTGAGAGGAAAGGCAATGCAGACGTAAGTAATGAAAGAGAGAGAGACCTTGTGATGAATCTCTGTGCCCCATACAATCCTCTCTTTATTGAGAATGTAATTATCTGACAATGCCTCCTGGTGTAAGTGCCTGTTAGGTATATAATGAATATGATTATCTTAATTGTCAGGTACATTTACATTTATATCATCTCTCCACACCACCCCCAAATATCTTCCCTCCCCCCTCCCTTGGAACAAGTTTTGGTACATCCAATAAAAATCTTCAAAAACTTTGTTTTTGTTCCAGAACATGTTATGCTTTGTTAGCAAAACCCTTCTCTGTTTCAAATGGAGTGGGTTTTTTTCAGGGGGGGGGGTGGTCTCTTGTACAAAGAGAGGCAGCAATGTCCATTTTTGTCATTTGAAAAATGATACTCCAACTGGAGGCTTGACATGCAACTCAGAGCAGTCCAGACCCCCTTCCATCTCTCTCTCTCTCTCACACACACACACACACACACACACACACACACACACAGAGCAAGCTACATGTTTTTTCTTCCCCACATGATACTTTCCAATAGTACTGGCAAAAACATGAGAAAAGAAACCAACACAAACCAGGCTGTAGGTGGATAGGAGCAGCCGTGGCTGGAGCTATGATCTTTGATTGCTTGTGATAGTGCTTTTCTCAGATGCAGCAGCAGTGGGGATTTTTGCCAGCTTCTGGTGGTTGAAATATGTGTAGCTCCCATTTTACACTTCTCCCCACAGCCCCATACACAGAATAGTGAGAAGGCACAACAATACTGCAACATCAGATAGTAACCAGGAAATGGGAAAGACCCCTCAGAGATCAAACACGGTCAGGGATTTCTTAAACCAACTTGTGGCACTCAATGGGGTAGGTTTCAAGGGAAGATGGGAAAAGGGTGGGCAGTCTGTCTCCTGATTGTGGGAAATGTGATGTAGTCGGAGAAAGAGTCTGAAAGATTAATTGGAAATTTAAAAGCTCCTTTTTATTCTTATAAAAATCATGTGTTGTTAGGAGCACCAAATCAAGATTATCCAAGGCCCTGAGCTTTGAAGGCCAAAACATAAAACCAGTCATTTGGGATGACACAGGGGGCAGGCCCTGTTGATGTTCACAAGAATGATGTTACAAGAAGCAGACCTTGATGATTTCATTAATCATGATATATTAAGCATCAACCACAGTTTCACAGAGTATGCCATTCAAATAAAAAACATCAAATCTTAACAACTGTGGAAAAGATATATTCACCCATTTTCTAAGGTTGTGCAGTCATCCTGAGATTCCTCCCTCTCTCTCTGAGGACCAAAGAGGAGGGACTAGACCAGGGACCGGCAACCTATGGCCCGTGGGCTGGTTAAGGCCCAGGTCCCTGGACTTACCGGCCCAGGCAGGAGGTTGCCGCTGCTGCTGCCACGCGCTGCTGCTGGGGCGCGTTTTTGCCTCTGTGCGGCCGTGCGCACCACGACTGCCATTTTGAAAATCAAAATGGCGGCTGCGGCGCGTGCAGCGGTGGTGGAGGCAGCATGCAGCGGGGTGCATGCACGGGGGGGTGCACGCACCGCCATTCCCCCCCCCCTCGGCCCAGCGGTGGGAGGGACTTCACGGGACCGGCCCCAAGCTCAAAAAGGTTGCCTACCCCTGGACTAGACCCTGAAAACTGGGAACCCTAGATAGGGGGCATTTTAAAAACATATTTCAAATTCTTGTTGTTGTGTGTCTTCAGGTTGTTTCTGACTTATGGTGACCCTAGGTGAACCTTAGTGATGCAGTGGCTCACTAGTTAAGACACTGACTCTGAAGGTCAGCAGGTCAGCAGTTCAAGACCCAAGTGCTGTGTGATGGGGTGAGCTCCCATCACTAGTCCCAGCTTCTGCCAACCTAACAGTTCAAAAACATGTAAAAGTGCAAACAAATAAATAGGTACCACTTTGGTGGGAAGTGTTCTGTGCAGTCATGCTGGCCACATGACTATAGAGTCATCTTTGACAACGCTGGATATTCAGTTTAGTAATGGAAATAAGCACCACCCTCTACAGTCAAGGCACGATTTAATAATCATGTCAAGGGGAAAACCTTTACCTTTTTAAGTTGAACCTATTATAGAGTTTTCTTGGCATTATTTGTTCAGAAAGGGTTTTCTGTTCCTTCCTCTCTTGCTGAAAGAATGTAACTTGCCCAAAGTCACCCAGTGGCCTTCTGTGGCTGAGTGGGAATTTGAACCTTGTTCCCCAGAGTCATAGTCCAGTACTCAACAACTACATCATGCTGGCTCTCTAAATTTCAAATTACTAGGCCATTTCAAATTACTGGGTCAGTTTCATGAATTTTGGGTCATATTAGCTATTTCTATCCAACCCTATTCATAACATTAGAAAGTATGGACTTTTGAGACTCTGATCATTAGTAATGTGGGCAAATGTTCCTCATTCTTACACTGCATTGTAGCAGTTTCATTGTCCATCCTTGCAATACACATGGCATGAGAGGGAACACATGCAATGCAATACTGCTTAGGCTACTGCCACACAGTACTACAAAGGCAGGAAATGTAACAACAATGTGCAAAGATGCAAGGGGCTCACCTGGTTTTCTTGACAACATGAAAATGTGATTTTCTCCCTGTGCCTTCACTTTATTGTTGTGTGCCTTCAAGTCATTTTTGACTTATGGCAACCCTAAGGCAACCCTATCACAGGTTTTTCTTGGCAATATTTGTTCATAGGAGGCTTTGCCTTTGCCTTCCTCTGAGGCTGAGAGAATGTGACTTGCCCAAGTTCACTCAGTGGGTTTCCATGGGTGAGCAGGGCTTCAAACCTTGGTCTCCAGGGCCATAATCTTGACAGCCAGATCACTACACTACACTGGCTCTGTGCCACCACTTACCTTCACCATCTTTCTTTTAATGCCTCTGAAAAAAAACCCAAAAGGGCTTACATACAAAATCTTTTACAGAAAACACCCCATTTTGATTTGTCTCTGTTTTCTGCCTTTGCCTGCTCAACCAAACTGTGACATCTATTAGCTGCAGATCAAACTACTAGTGTCTACTAGTGAGAAAGGGCTGCCTTCTGAGTCTGGTGAGTCTGTTGGCTGGGCATGGAAGCAAATCACCTCCCTTTTCCATTGGGCCAGCAACTTCACAAGACCTGGAAAAGGCTGTTGAAGAGTAGAGGAGGGTATTACAAATGATCTGCACTGGGCATTAAATATACTAGGTACACCACGGATTTTAGGACTGTCAAGAAAAAGCTCTGAATAGAATCCTTCTCCATGCAGGATGAAAATATGAGGGATGCAGTGGATCAGCAGTTAAGGTGCTGACTTTCATGATTGCAAGATCAGCAGGTTGGCAATTCAAGACCCAAACACCACGTGCCAGAGTGAACTCCCATCACTAGTCCCAGCTTCAGCCAACCTAGCAGTTTGAAAGCAGTTGTAAAAGTGCAAGTAGATAAATAGGTACCACTTTGGTGGGAAGGTAACAGTGTTCCTTTCAGTCATGCTGGCCACATGATCACAGAGTCATCTTTGACAACGCTGGCTCTTTGGCTTAGTAATGGAGATGAGCACTGCCCCCTACAGTCGGTCACAACTAGACAATCTCATCAAGGGAATTTTTACCTTTAGAAATCAATCACTACCCAATGGCATTACTAGGGGTGGTGGTATCCCAGTGTGGTAACTCATCACAACCCCAACATGACCCCTCTACCAACCAGGCTCTCTTTTCAAGATCTGGCAGAGTTGCTGGGTTAGCTGGAGAGGGAGGCTATTCACCTGGCCAGCAGACTCACCAGATCTAAAAGTCAGCTCCTTCCCATCAGTGGCTGCTGGTGGGGTTAGGCTACTGTTGCTGTCTGGCACCCTTTTCCAGGTCTATTGTGGCTGCTGGGTGAGTGCAAAAGTACAAAAGAGAGAAGACATGCTTTCCTGTCCATCCAGCAGATCCAGAAGACAGCCCCTTGCCACCAATGGCTGCTGGTGAGGGCTTCTGCTACTGCCTGTCAGCCTTTTTCCCCACTTGGCCAGCAGCCCTGCTAGACATGAAAGGAGCTACTGGGCAGCAGCAGTGTCCCATTCCCACCAAAGGCCACAGCCAATGGAGAACAGAGTCACTCTTAGTTGGTGAAGTGTGGCTGACCAGGGGGTTCTTGGGATGGACAGGAATGACCGTCCCATTGGGTGTTCAACCTCCTCTGAGGTATCACCTGGTGCAATCTGCACCCCCTAATGATGCCCCTTTCACTACTTGCTTCCAGGTAATAATAATAATAATAATAATAATAATAATAATAATAATAATAATAATAAAATTTATTTCTATACCGCCCAATGGTTACCCAATCCCCAGCTTTTTATTCAAACCCCTTAACTTCCCCCACTCTTTCTGTTTCCCTCTGCTCTTTATTTCTCCCAAAGCTCTTTTGCATATTACCATTTCTCCCTTCTCTTTCAGTCTGAGGAATATTGGAACTTACAAAGGGAAGCAGAACATATCTTCTAGAGGTCCTGTGAAGAAGTGAATGGCCCAGGCCTGTGTCCAGCCTTCTTTCTATAGAAGACTCACTAGGGACACCTTGTGTCTAAAAATGGTACTGCAAATTACAGGCAGATATTAATTGCCGTAGGCTCTCTCTGCCCTTAGATTCTTTATCCACTGATTCAGGCATCCACAGCTTTATAAATTCTAAAAAACAAAACCTGATTTTTCCATTTTATATAAGGGACACCATTTTATTACACCATTGTATTTAATGGAACTTGAGCATGCATAGATTTTGGTATCCATGGGGGGCCCTGGAACCAAACCCCAATGGATACCAAGGGCCTACTTTAACTAAAATTCATTCATTCATTCATTCATTTAAAATAAATCGCATTGGTCGTTTTAGCTGCCGCATCACACTGTTGACTCATGTCAACTTGTGGTCTACTGAAACTCCTAGATCCCTTTCACACATAGTCTCATTAAGCCAGGTGTCCCTCATCTTATATGTATGCATTTCAAAAAAAAATTGCCCTAAGTGCAGTACCTTACATTTCTCCGTGTTGAAATTCATTTTGTTAGCTTTGGCCCAGCTTTCTAATCTATTAAGGTCATTTTGAATTTTCATCCTGACTTCTGGGGTATTAGCTATTCCTCCTAATTTGGTGTCATCTGCAAATTTGAGAAGTATGCCCCCAATTCCTTCATCCAAATCGTTGATAAATATGTTGAAGAGCACTGGGCCCAGGACAGAACCCTGTGGCACCCCACTGTTCACTTCTCTCCAGAATGAAGAGGAGCCATTGCTGAGCACCCTTTGGGTTCGGTCAGTCAACCAGTTACTAATCCACCTAACAGTGTATTGTCTAGCCCACATTTTATTATCTTGTTTGCAAGAATATTATGGGGGACCTTGTCAAAAGCCTTACTGAAATCAAAATATGTTATGTCTACTGCATTCCGTTCATCTAGCAAGCTGGTAATTTTACCAAAAAGAGATCAGTTTAGTCTGGCATGACTTGTTTTTGAGAAACCCATGTTGACTTTTAGTGATTATGGCATTCCCTTCTAAATGTTCACAGACTCTCTGTTTAATTATATGTTCTAGAATCTTTCCTGTTATTGATGTCAGACTAACTGGGCGATAGTTGTTAGGAGTCTCTCCCCCGCCCCCCCTTTTTTTTAAAAAAAAAAAAAAGATGGGAACAATGTTTGCCCTCCTCCAGTCTTCTGGGAATTCTCCTGTTCTCTAGAAGTTTTGAAAGATTATTGCCAGTGGCTCTGAGATTACATTTGCAAGTTCTTTTCATATCCTTGGATGTAGTTCATCTAGTCCTGGAGATTTAAATTTATCTAGATTAACCAGGTATTCCTGTACTACCTGTTTACTTATTCTGGGTTGAATTTCCCCTATTGTGTCCTTTGCTCATTTTCCTCAAGTTGAGCACCCTTTTTTTGTGAGAAAACTGAGGCAAATAAGGTGTTGAGTAGTTTTGCCTTTTCTCTGTCCCCTGTTAGAATTTCTCCATCTTCTCTGCACAGTGGCCCTACCACTTCCTTCTTCTTTCTTCTGCTACGGACATACCCAAAAAATCCTTTTTTATTGTTCTTAACCTCTCTAGCAATCCTGAGCTCATTCTGCACTTTAGCTTTCCTGACTTTACCCTTTCATGTGCTAGCTATTTGTCTGAATTCCTCTTTAGTGATTTCACCCCCTTTCCATTTCTTATACATCTCTTATTTAAAACTTAGTTCAGTTGAAAGTTCTTTAGTCATCCAACCCAGTTTTTTGAGATATTTCCCATTTTTCCTCCTAATTGGAACAGTCTGAGATTCAGTAACTCATATTTGAGAAACTCCCATCCATCATGAACTCCCTTCTCCTTTAGTATTCCCGACCATGGGATCACCCCCAGTGTTTCCCTAAGTTTATTGAACTCAGCTC
>CM034703.1:223159442-223173906 GCA_020142125.1 Phrynosoma platyrhinos
TTATACACAATATTTTTAATAATTTTGTGCATGAAACAAAGTTTGTGTTTACTGAACCATCAAAAAGCAAAGGTGTTACTATCTTAGGGCCTAAGCAGACTGCCAGAAATAGTGCACATTAAATTGAAGCATTACCCTGGCTCAGTGCTAGGGAATCATGGGAATTGTATTTTTTTCTGAGACATTGAGCCTTCTCTGTCAGAGAGCTCTGGTGCCACAATAAATTACAGTTCTCATGATTCCCTAGCACTGAGCCAGGTCAGTGCCTCAATTTAATGTGCACTATTTCTGGCAGTCTGCTTAGGCCCTTAATCACGCATGTGGACAATTTTGGATGTTGCAATTCCTGATAAGGCATACTCAATACTGCAATATTTTGTGGTCCCATCTTCTTACCTAAAGATAGGCAACTACAGTTGGCCCGCTACATTTGCGGCCTTGACACTCACAGTTTTGATTATTCGTGAGTTCAAGGCTACCAGTGAGGGCATTCCTCCTCCTCCTCCCTCCTAGACTTTTCCCCTCAGGAAGAAAAGCCCAGCAGACACATTTCTTTCCCAGGTGTCCAGGCAATGATTTGACAGGGAAAGGGAGGAGGAGACTACCTCCCATGACCCTTTCCCAGCTGGATTGATGCCTGGTCTGCCCAGGCAGCAATCTGGCAGGAAAAGTGAGGAGCCCAAGCATCAATCCAACAGGGAAAGGAAGGAGCCCAGGCATCAATTGGGAAAGGGTCATGAGGAATGGAGGCTCCTCCTCCCTTTCCCAGCTGGATCATGGCCTGGGCAGCCCAGGTATCAATCCAGTTGGGAAAGGGTCATGGGGGGTGGGGTGGGGAAGGCAGTGATCTATCCAGGAAAGGGGTGGGGAGCCAGTTAAAGGGATGGGGGTGGGTGGAAAAAAAGGAGTGCATGTTCCTGCTCCTCTTCTCCTGCCCACCCATCCCTTTAACTGGCTTCTGTATTGGAGGGGGGAGGGGAGTTATTTGTGGTTTTCCTACATTCATGGGAGTCTTGTTTCCTTAAGCCCCGTGAATGTGGAGGACCAACCATTGAAAGATAAAGCTATAAGGAGCAGCCCCAGTTTTGTTATTTGGATTAGGTGTCAGGCAATTCACTTCATATATCAGAGCATGGATATGTATTAAATACATTACAATTCTTAATTAGAGGTAGAAAATATTGCAGAAATCTTATCTAGCTTATTAAATCTGGTTTATGAGCAGAGATTATGGATAGATTAAGCAACTGGGAATGTGGACCATACCCATCAGGGCTGAACACTGAACTCCTTTCTCTGGCTAACATAGGAGTTTATCACACGGGGGAAATCCCATGCGGAAACGGGGCTTTAAATTAAACAAACCCCGCAAAAACGGGTGCTTTTTCAGATGATGTCGCTGTTAAAAGGAGATTAATCCAAATGGAAATTAGACAAAAACTGCTTCTTTTTACTTTCTGAAGATCCCGAAAGTAAAAAGAAGCAGCTTTTGTCTAATTTCCATTTGGATTAATCTCCTTTTAACAGTGCTGGAGTTTATCACATGGAGAAATCCAGTTGATAAATTGCTTCCGCTTTTGCGGGTTTTTTTCTCTTTAAAATACCATTTCTGCACAGGGCTCCCAGTGTGATAAACTCCATAGAGCCAAAAGAAAGGAGAATGGGCTTTTTACTAACCAGTGACTTTGGATTTCTTTGTGACAGTAGCCTACTCTTGCTGACTGAGCGGGACCTTCTAGAATGAATCACCAACTTGCTATCCCTGTACTTCGCTAGACATGTTTCACAAGGACTTTTGATTTCTGAATCTCTGCTCATCAAATAAGGCTAATGGTGCAGAGATTCTCAAGTCTAATCCTGTATTAGATCCTTTCCCAAACAACTTGTGGAAGAATCTTTTCAATGGCACTAGGTCAAGAAAAAAACAGAATAAAATCAGACACCACCACCTGTAAGTGGCTCCACACTCATAGTCCTTCATATTTTTACAAGAAGTACACACTCTGATGAAGCCACACAGACTCAAGCCAATCCACAGGTCCTCCAGCCCTGCACTTCTTTCTTCACTGTGCGACAAGGAAAACCCCACAGGAGAAATGGAGGAGTCAAGAACATGAAAACTGCAACTGATGTTTGGAAGCAAGCATCCCTTCCCAATTATGTCTGCTGAGCTGGAAAGGGCCACACAGGAGAACTCCATCCAGGTGGTTCTGGGGCAGCAGGCACTGCCACAAGGAAGCTGGAAGGCACATAGCCCCTCTGTCCATTCACCTCTACCAGGCTCCACTCTTTGCTCCCCTTCTTATCATGTGGTTCCAGCACAGTCACCGGCTGCCCTGCCTGCAAGGTGACTTCATGACTGCTCCGGGCTGTAAATGCATATGCAGCTATTATCTAAGAAAAGGACAATGAGAGAGAGAGATGCAATTACAGTACAGCACAGGGCCTCAAAGAAAAGCAAAGAAACAGGGGTGGTGACCCAACCTGGGGTAGCCCAAGATATTTTGCTCTCTTTGCCAAGAAAGCAAATGTTTTCTCTTCCATTCAACTAGACTGGCTGCTGAATTCAGCACTGGTGGCTGGACAGTATCCCTTGCAGTACCTGAGGACAACAAGTGTCTCAGTGCAGGATCTCCAGCTGAAGCATCCCCAGCAGGTAGCTGTCCAGCCTCTTTTGGAAGACATCCAGAGGAGACTCCACCACCTCTCTAGGCAATTGATTTTATTGCTGAACATCTATTACTATCAAGAGGTTCCTTCTAATGTTCAATCGTAATCTACTGTCCTGTAATTTCAGACCATTAGACCTGGTCCTATTCTCTGGGGCAGCAGAGAACAGGCCTGTCCCCATCTCTCCTTGATAGCCCTTGAGGTATAAAGAAGACAATCATGTCACCCTTCAGTCTTCTTTTCACTAAGCAGAACACGCCCAGCTCCTTCAATCTTCCCTTGTATGTTTTGGTCTCCATACTCTTTGTCATTATTGTTAACCTTTCTCTGAACCTGCTCCAACTTGTCTATATCCTTCACCCAAAACTGATGAGACCTGACCAGTGAAGAATATAGGGGGACTATTACTTTCCTTATACATAATTGCAGATGGAGGCACCATTTGCATGGATGGTGAGAATATGAGTGTGTGTCTAACACTGGAATTTGGGGGTGCAAACATTAACAACACTAAGGGAGTTCAACAACATTAGGGAGTTCTTTGCACTTGAGAATAAATGTATTTCCATACCGTTAGTCACTTGGCATCACTCTGCTTTAGTTTCCATTGTGAATTTGCCCTTTTCTTACTTATACTTAGGCTCCTCCCACATCTACCCAACATTTCTTTCTCTGCAGTAGAACATGCCTCAGTACTGTGGCACTGTAACTGGCTGCTACAAAGTTATGCTGCCAATGGTTAGATCCTACTTGACAAGATCATCCTTTTAACAAAATGAGGAATTCACTTAGGAGGAATGCACACATTTGCATGCCAGAATGGCCCTTCTGAAATACAAAGCTGCACCACAGCAGATGAAATGTTATCATCTTCCACTCCCCAACCATAAAATCACTGCATGTATCTGCTCCACCATGTGCCACAGAAAATAAAGAAAATAACATTCATTCTTGAAGGGGTTCTTTTCTACTCACACGTAAAGCTGGAGTATTAAAATTTACTGATGGACTAGGAGTTGGAGGCAAGTTGTACAAATGATGTAATTTCTCGGTACTATCATCAGCCATCACCTGTGATCTGGGTTTTGGATTTGGAACTACATGATACCGTTGCAATTTTCCAGGGGGGACATAGCCTCGTGGGCCTGTATGACACATAAAACAAACATAACCACATAACTCAGGGAAAGCTATTCCAATGGCTAATCTGCTGCACATTAAGAAGATGAGAGTGCTATGAACAATGTGCCATTTACAGGAGAACTTTGGTAGATTAAATTAAAGGTTTGGTGGTTCCAGCATTCTGTTTTCCACCATGGTCAACCACTAGCTCTGGGTATCCCACGAGGAGTGCTTGGGAAATCCCATAACTGGCAGAATTTGATGAAAGTAATTTGGAGGGCCAAACTCCCAGAATCCCACAACCAACATGCCCACTGGCCATTCTGGTACTGGGATGGGGTGGTAAGCCAAAAATGCAATTTTTCCAGGCTTTAAATGGTGTCCCTTGATCCAAGTATGGGAAGTCTTTATCTATTATGACCTCCATGGTCACTATTTTTGTTTTCTTTATGTTCAGCAATAAGCCTGCCTTTGCACTTTCTTCTTTGACATTCCTTAGTAACCATTCCAAGTCTGTAATGTTTTCCGCTAGTAATATGGTGTCATCTGCATCTCTTAGGTTGTTAATGTTGCTTCCTCCTATCTTCACTCCTCTTTCTTCTAAGTCTAAACCTGCTCTTCATATATTTTCTGCATACAAGCTGAACAAGTAGGGTGATAAAATGCAGCCTTACCTGACCCCCTTGCCAATTGGGAAACATTCTGTTTCTCCATATTCTGATCTAACAGTATCTTCTTCTCCTCAGTACATCAGGATTATCAAATGTAGTGCACTCCCATGCCTTTGAGAGTAATCTGTTCCTTTTTTTATCTATGCAGTTTTTGCTATAGTCTAAAAAACACATGCTAATTTTCTTCTGTAATTCCTTGTTGTGCTCCATTAACCATCATATGTTGGCACTATGGTCCCTAGAGCCTCTTCCTTTCCTGGACCCCGCTTGCACCTTTGGAATTTCTCTCTCCATATGTGATTGGAGTCTATATTGCAGAATTTTTGAGCATAATTTTGCTTGAGTGGGAAATTAGTGTTACGGTCTTATAGTTGCTGCAATCTTTTGTGTCTCCTTTTTTGTGGATGGGAATGTATATTGATAGTTTCTAGTCTGTTGGTCACTATTTTGTTTTCCATATTTGTTGGTATATTTTAGTTAGCACTAGGGCTACCATATTTTTTAAAAAGCAAAAAAGAAGACACATTTATTGATTACTTCAAATTACCAATGGCTATGACAACTCTCATTTTGAATATCCTTACTGTACAAATTTTACCTCTGAAAAAAGAAACATGTCCAGGAAAAGGAAGATGTATGGCAACTATATTTTAGTGCCATGTTATATAATCATGAATGCCTGGATTAACACATTTTGCACATGCCTTAATGCATGCATGTCAACATTCTATGATAACTCCCATAGTTCTGGTCCTAAATATCTACCTGAAGCCAATCAAATAAAAGGTTGATAGTTATAACTTTCACAATACCTCCAGTGTCCACCAGCCATCGGTTAGGGTTGCCCTTGGTGTCCTTGTCATGTAAGAGTGCCACAACCTGTCCCCTCTGTAGGGTCAAGTCCATGTCTTTGCTGCCATTGATGTTGCTTGTCACCTGGTATAGCTTGTCTGAGCCATGTTTGTTCACAAGCAAAAGGACCTTTCTCTCCTCTGTGGCATTAAGAGGCTGTTGAAGAGGCAGAAGAAGTAGTTCAGAAACATCCTCCTGCAAACTATGCTACCAAGTGGAGGACTGGAGGCGGAGTAAGGATAAGCAGTGGAGAGCAGCCCTATCTCAATAAAAAATATACTAGAATAAAATCCTGCAAGTTGTAGATATTCTGAACTTTAAAATCCAGGAAAGTACAGAGGTAAGAGAGGGAAACATACAATGGGCACCTCTAGTTGGGACAAATATGTAGGGAGTTTGCATTATTTGTTGCTGTAATTCTCAGGCTTTTTTTTTTTAATCCAAATGATGTTTCTATTGTCTCAGACTATTATGGCAATTCCCAGCACCAGCTGCAAAATTTTATTCCCACCCTTGAGTGGGTTTCTTTTTAATTCTAAGACTTTGCACAACAAAAGAGTATTCTTTGCTTCTCTCTCTCTCTCTCTCATTCTGTCTTAGAGTTATACTACCTCTGTGCATCAGTGAAAAAGCATTTTTGTGCTATAGCACTATAACTTTTTTTAAAAAAAATTAAAAGTTAGTGAGGAGAAAAAATTGTGCTTCAGACAAAGGATGACTTCAGCCAACTATGCCTTATTTTTAAAAGATGTTTGGAAGAGTCCTAGTGCAGATCCAAGTGATCACTACAGACAGCCCCTCAAAAGAACTGAGCATGTAGTTGTGCAGCCAACAACCAAAACCAAACCAAACCAAAACACAATGAGCTATACTATGAGAACCTGTGCTTCTTTAGATTTATTTGGAAGAGCCCTTTCTTTTCCAGATTGGGGCTGAGGAGATTTGCACCACTGTGTAAAAGGGGATGAGAAATCATCATATAGCTTCTGTTTCACTCCTTCTCCAAAAAGGAAATATTTCTTGATGAATACTAATGTTGATGTTTTTCTATTTAAAAATTATTGATTTCCTTGTAAGCTGCTCTAGGAGGTTTTTAAACAGCTCAGGAGTGGGATAAAATGCTTAAAATAAATAGATATAATTGTATGTACAATCAAATGCATAAATGATATTCATACATCACTTGAAATACAAATACCTTTCCTCAGAGACAACCTACCAAATATTTTTGTAGGTTAGGTTGATAAAACTATAAAGTAAAACTAAACTAAACACTGCAGCAAATGGGGGGGGTCATTTTGACTCAAATTAAGCTTCATTTACCCCAGGATCAGGCTGGAACCACTGCATTCACATCTGGTGCTCCATGACCAACCTTGGCTGATTACACAGCCCCCGTGTGCTTCTTACCTGACTCTCCTGTTGCTTCTGCTGAAAAGATCTCTGTTGCTGCATCTGATGTGGAAATGGAGTACATGGCCACATGGATGCAGCCAGGCACCCAATTTCCACATCAGATGTGATGATGGGGGTCTTTTCAATAGCAGCAATGAGAGAGTAAGGTATCAAAGTACCAGGTCCATACTTTCCTGGCCCATCTGCCAGATCTCAAACTCCAATAGTTTATCAACAGACAAATCCATCAATTGTCCCAAACTAGCATATCTGTTAAGAGTGCTATGTGGTGGAGTATGGTCACATAGAGTTCCCTCAGAGTATACCCATAGCTTCAGTGGGGATAAGTGACTTCCCCCTTCCACAGAATCATACAATCATAGAGTTGGAAGATGCCACAAGGGCCATCCAGTCCAACCCCTGCCATACAGGAATACACAATAAAAGCACTCCTTCCTGACAGATGACAACCTAGCCTCTGTTTAAAAACCTCCAAAGAAGGAGACTCCACCACTCTCCAAGGCAGCATGTTCCACCATCAAACAGCTCTTACCATCAGGAAGTTCTTCCTAATGTTTAGGTAGAATATCTTTTCTTGTATTTTGAATCTATTGCTCTGTGTCCTGATCTCTGCAGCAGCCAAAAATCAAGCTTGTTTCATCCTCAATATGACATCCCTTCAAACACAGCTATCAGGTCACCTCTTAACCTTCTCCTCTCTAGGCCAAATATACCCAGCTCCCTAAGCCACTCCTCATAAGGCATGGTTTCAGACCTTTCATCATTTTTGTCACCCTCCTATAGGCATGTTCCAGCTAGTCAATATTCTTCTTAAATTGTGGTGTCCAGAACTGGAAACAGTATTCCAAGTTAGGTCTGATCAAAGCAGAATTGAATGGCATTATTACTTCCTTCGACCCATGGTCCATGCCAAATATCAATGTTTCAATTAGCGAACATGCCACTGGGAAGACTGGTGGTAGGCCAGTTGTGGTAATGTTAGGAGTTTAACTGTCTCCAACCTGGTGCTCTCTAGATGTGCTTCACAACAATTCCCATCATCCCCAGACAATAACTATGCTGGCTGGGGTGATGGGAGTTGTAGTACAAACACATCGCCATGCTAGGAAAGGCTGTTCTAGTTTTACCCCATAGCATCATACCTGCACAACAGGGCTTGGTGTAACAGTCTCAAATTTCTTGTGGAAGGTGTAGAGTTGACCTTCAGCTTGGCTTAACATCTCCTTCACCATCTTCCAAAAATCATCTGCAGGAAGATGCCTATGTGGCAACTGCAAAGAGGAACCATATACAATTAAACAGAGCTCTTTTGGAAATCAGAGAGAGAATATTGTTGAAAACAATAGCAGAAGATAAATCTTAGATGTCCATAATTAACTTTTTTTTAAAAAAAAAATAAAGATTTTATTTGAATTAAAATGTGCCCTGCATACTCCATATTACTTCCAGTTTTGAAATATCAAAATTCCCCCTAACCTAAAACATGTTCCTCAGAGGATATAGAAGTAGACATTTAAAAGAAGCTTAATTATTTTTTCAAAAATACATAAAGCTTGCAGGTTTAATTTTTCCCATCCCTGGCCTTAGCCCATGCTGGCTGGGGGATTCTAGGTGGTAAGTCCCCCAAAATTAACTTTTTCCAGTGCTAATATGTTTATGTATTGAAGCAGTAAGAGGCTTTTAGTGCACAGAGCAGAGCTTTTTTGAGTAGTGGGCCCTACAGAATAAATAACTTCTAAGAAATCTGATAGTGCCTATATTTTCCATGGATAGTTGTTTTGAGGAGTGGGGGAAGAATTTCACATTTCTGAAGATTTAAATATTAAACAATGTACATGACCCATAGCTTTTAGTGGCTTTGTGAATTTCAGGTTTATGGCCAGAGTGCCCATTGGGATTAGTATTATTACGGTAAAACGGTGCAACTACATTTGATTGTCCTGATGAAAAATCTGTACTTAGGACAACAGCCTACAGTTAGAACAGAATATGGAGAAACAAAGTGATTCCCAATTGTCAAAGGGATCAAACAATGCTGCATTCTATCAACTTTTTTGTTCAACTTCTACACAGAAAATATCATATGAAGAGCAGGTTTAGACTCAGAAGAAAGAGGAGTAAAGACAGAAGAAATATCAACAATCTAAGATATACACAATACTACTAGCGGAAATCATTGGAACAATTACTAAGGAAAGTTAAAGAAGAAAGCGCAAAGGCAGGTTTAGTGTTGAACATAAAGAAAACAAAAAATAATGACTACAGAGGATATATATAAATTCATCCTAAGTAACAAGGAAATCAAAACAGTTAGAGCAGGGGTAGGCAACCTTTCCCCTTTAAGGGCTGAGGGACTTCAGCTCCCAGAATCCCAGGAGCTATTGGCCAACATGGCTGAGGCTTCTGGGAGCTGAAGTCACTCGGCCCTTAAAGGGGAAAGGTTGCCTACCCCTGAGTTAGAGAGTTCCCATACTTGAATCAAACATTGACTAGAACAGAGACTGCAGTTAAATCTGAAGATAACTAGGAATGTGAAGGGCAGCTATGAAAGACATAGACAAGATCCTAAAGTGTAAAGATATACAACTGAGCACTAAAGTCAGAATCGTCCAAGGCATTGTATTCCACATCACCATGTACTGATGTGAGAGCTCACAGTTAAGAAAGTGGACAGAAAAAAATAAACTCATATTAGTTGTTGTGCTGGAGAAGAATGCTGAGGATATTGTGGATGACCAAAAAGACAAACAAATGGGTTCTAGAACAGACCATTTGACCTCTTCCTGGAAGCCAAGATGACAAAACTGAGGCTGTCATACTTTGGCCACATCATGAGAAGGCATGACTCACTAGAAAAGACAATAATGCTAGGAAAGGTAGAAGGTAATAGAAAGAAAAGGAGGCTGCATGCCAGATGGGTAGAGTCAATCAAGGAGATCACAGGCCTGAGCTTGCAGGACCTGAGCAGAATGGTAGAGGATAGGGGGTCTTGGCAATGTCTCATTCACAGGATCACAATGAGTTGAGGTTCACTGGGAGACAGTTAGCAACAGCAATGGTCAGCTTCAATGCACATTGGAAAGGCAAACAAGTTATTTCATTATTAAACAAACAATGTGCATGCATCTATAGCTCTGTGAGCATAGCAAGTAGAATGCTTGCCATAACCAAATGGAAAAAGAAACAGGGAGAAATTATAAATTCTGGCCTGGTAAGTAATGAGCAATGAACAAATTGTGAGTGGGATGAAAGGCTTGCACAAGGATTTGAAACTAATTGAGGTTGAGGGAGGGATCCAACATTCAGGGAGCTCTTAGAAGGTTCTGAACAATGCTGTTGCAGCTGGGTTCCTCAATGTTCAGGCAAAATTTTAATGTACTGAAACATGTCTGTTTGGGTGGAGAGAACAGAAACAACTATCCAAAGAAAAGGTCTATAGTATCTCACAAACAGAATCAAAAGAACAGTTCTATCTCTTTACTATATAGCTGCCCCTCCATTCTCACTGATTTGGGATCCACAGCCCTCGCCTATCCTCAGGTGGCGAACAGAAGGGGACAAAATGGAGTGTGCGCCTCCATTCATGAGGCTTGAATATACGCAATTTTCCGTTTTTTAGGGGGGGGGGTTCCGGAATGAATCCCTCATGAGAATGGAGGGTCGACTGTACAATAGTAAAGCACCAGTCACTGTATGAAGCAGAGAAGACAGAGAGGGTAGCTGATATTATTGGGATATGGGTAGTATATCAGTGCATTCTTTGCCCAGTAACACATCAGACCCTCATGAGGTCCTACAACTAATAATTGGAAGGGGGAAAGTGTAGGTATTACCACTCAAGAAATCTGATTCCTCTCTTTAGTGACTTTTCTTTTGAAGGTGATAAGGGGGAGGGGGAGTATTTGCTGTTTTCCTGACAATCCTCAAGATAACACAGCAATCCCAAACCTAGAGTTCTTGGATGTGCTGGAGTGTGATCAAGAAGTGTAACCTAAAACTAAATAGACATGCTAGTCTTTTCCTCCACACTGGCTTTGTCTTCCAAAACCTGATGGCCATAGAACCATACAATCATCTTCATCCATTCTAGTTCTTTACCTGGACAATGGCTTCTTCTGTCTCCTGGAGAACCTGCTTTGCTAGGTCTCGCTGGATGGTTACAAAAGAAACCAGAATACGCCCTAGCCACTGCAGGGCCCCACAAATGAACACAGGGAGCTCAGAAACAAGCAAGGAATTGATGGCAAGATAAGTATTCATGGCAGCTTCCTCTTCGTATGTTACACTGCCTGTCTCATTCCGCTTCTCCTCCAGTTCCTCATAGTCCAGCTGCTTGTCCAAACGCTTCCTGATCAGTTTCTGAGGGCCCTTCAGGGTCTCTGCCAAGTTGCACAGTGGATGGTACACAAGGTATTCTAAACGTTTCCGCTGTCAGGGAGCAAAGTCAAAGGCATTTTTGAAAATGTGGTTTCCTTTACTTTATCAAGTCAGCAGCAGAGCAGAGTTTGTGGAAGCTGAAGCTCACCAATCTCATCCCTTCTTGTACATAGAGAGATCTTGTAGCACCTTTGAGACTAACTGAAAGAAAGAAATTAGCAGCATGAGCTTTCATAGACTTCAGTCTATTTTCTCAAATGCATTTGGTAGAGTGGGGGCCAGGCACAGACATATATATGTGAGGACCATCATTAAGACTGGACCTGCCACTTCATTTCCACACACAAAGGATTTGTAATTTGAATTGACATCCTCACATATATATGGCTGTGCCTGGCCTCTACTCCACCAAATGCATCTGAGGAAGTAGACTGAAGTCTACTAAAAGTTCTTGCTGCCAGTTTCTTTATTTCAGTTAGTCTCAAAGATGCTTGAAGATCTCTCTACCTACTGATTCTACAGACTAACATGGCTATAGCTTTGGATCATCCCTTCTTGTGTTGCTCAAAATTATGGAGATACTACATGAGAGGAGCTTCTGCTTAAAAAGGACAAGGAACTTCTTAAGATTATCTGCAGCAATGGAGTTTATTACACAGGGAAGATTGGAAGTTTAAACTGGTAAGAACTTATGCTTATAATAAGCGTATAATACGCTTATACAGCATATTAGCAGCAATTGCGCTAATGGTTTTCACATGACGTTACATACAAACCAGTTAGAATCCAACAAGAAAGTGACATGAACCAGCAAATAACGGTACTCATTTCTGGAAAAATACCATGATTTCATTTCCATTTCATCAATGAATGCACTTTTTTTTGCACAGTTACTGTAGTATGAAAGCCATTTGCTGGATTCTCCCCATTTCTATTCTTCTTGTCAGATTTCTCATGGTTCCTTAGGGATAACAGCCAGGGCTCTTAAAGGAGCAGCTGCTGAGGGAATAATAGCCAGGGCTCCTAAAGGAGCAGCTGCTGAAGGAAGTCAGGAACACACACACACATGGGGGGGAGAGAAGTTTGCTTCCAGTGTTGCTTTGTGCTGCCCTTCTTCATAGCCAGAGCTCTTAAAACAAACAACTGATGCAGAGAGAGAGAGAATGAATGAATGCCTCCTGGTCTGCTGGAGCCAGCAGTGATCAACAAACTGTCTCCTTGAAGGGATTTTAGACTTCATTTCCCAGAAACCCAGGCTATTGGCCAACATGGCTGAGGCTTCTGGGAGTCCAAAATCCATTAAAGGGGACAGCCTTCCCTCCTGCCACAGCTCTGAAAGAAACAGCTACTGAGGGGAGGCAGGGACACACACACATACTTTCTCCATAGCCAGGGCTCATTGTGTGAAAATCATTTGCACATTTGCTCACTTTAGAGGAATGCATGTGCTTTAATCATTATTGGGATGGAGGCACATTTGGTCCTGTCATGTGAAAAACATTCCCACATTTGGGTGCAAGTGAGGGTTAATCTTGGATTCTGCATAACAGCGTTTTGCATGTGAAAACCATTTGCACAATTGTGAGTTAATCACAAGTTCTTACCATTTTAAACTTCCAATTTTCCCCCATGTGATAAACTCCAATGTACCAGCTACTGCTCGTTAGGCAGCAGAAATAACCCAGCCTGAAAGAACCCAATCCCTACAATATTCTATACAGGCTGAGCCTCTCTTATCTGAAATGCTTGGGACCAGAAGCGCTTTGGATTTTGTAGTTTTATGAATTTTGGAATATTTGCATACACATAATGAAATACCTCAGAGATCAGACCCAAGTCTAGACATGAAATTCATTTATGTTTCATACACAGTTGGACCTCTGCATTCATGGAGGATACATTTCAAACCCCTCTGTGGATACAAAAATCTGTGCATGCCAAAGTCCCATTCATTTTAATGGTGGTGCGGCATGCCCACACCTGTTACCGCAGTTTAGTTATTTATTTGGTGTATTTAAACCCCACTCTTCAACTACAAAGGCTCTCAGAGTGGCTTACAAATAGTTAATTAGATGGTTCCCTGCCCTCAGGCTTACTGTCTAAAAAGACATGACACAAAAGGAGAAGGGAATGGTAGTGGGAAGGGGATCAGGTCCAGCAGTCCTTCTGTCCCTCTGAGGCCTGGATCATGGCAGATGGACTGGAGGGAGGGCTCTCTTTCTTAATTTAGGCTAGGCCCAATGGAGCTGGCCTGCACCCCAGGCTGTTTTTTTAAAAGCTTTCTGTTTTGAATGCTTGTCTGAAAAGGAAAAAAATCTGAGAGCCCTGGCCGGCTCATAGAGGGAGATATGGTCTGCCAAATATCCTGGACCTGAGCCATATTGTTGCATGCACGCACCACTATTAATAAAAATGGGGGCTTGCCATTCACAGATGGTTAAATCCAAGTTTGCCAATAAAGAGGGCAGACTGTATACACATAACCTGAAGGTAATTTTATACACAATACTTTTAATAATTCTGTGTATGAAAAAAGTATGTACAATCAAAAAACAAAGGTGTAACTATCTTAGCAACTTATGTGGACAATTTAGAATTTTTGGAATATTTCAGATTTCAGAATTCTGAATAAGGGAGACTCAACATGTAGCATTATTTTGCAGCAGGGATGTGCAGCAGCCTGTGGCCCAAAAACTTATGTGTGCCCTCCAGGTCACATGGGGAACATCAATGCTCCATGCCCACTTTTGTCAGAATTGTTGGTCCAGATAATAGAAATAGCATGAACATGTTGGTTCTCTTCTATGTCCTGAAGGCATGCAGCGACAAGAACAAAAAATAGGCCCACTAGAGTAGCCAACTATCAATACTGTCTGAGGTGCTTGACTTCAACAGTAGCTATTTGCAGCAGAGTGTGGAAGCACAAACTCAGTTTTCAGTATTTGGCAATATTGCACTGACCAACCTTGAATGATACACAGACACAGTTAGATTCTTCCAAAGTCCTTGGAGGCTTTTATCACTTGTTGCAATATATACAAGTTAAATACAAACTCTCCTTTAACTCTCTCCAACATTCACTGTCTGATATACAGCAATCCACTCTCTACAAACAACACACTACATCTCTTCAACCCACATCTGCCCTGGGTTTTACAACACCTATATACAGTGGTAATGACTAAGGGTTGAAACCTGGTGTTATTTCTCATTTAGAGCCATACAAACTATTTTACACTGCCTTAAAGGAACATTGTTCCCAATGTTGCCTCTCCTTGTTTTACAGCATTGCAAAAAGTGAAGTGATACAATTAAACCAGAGCCTTCATGTTCACAAGTTCAAACTAGACCTCATA
>CM034703.1:223187834-223199027 GCA_020142125.1 Phrynosoma platyrhinos
GGAGAAGAGATGGTTAAGAGGTAATATGATAGCCCTCTTTAAATATTTTGAAGGGACGTCATATTAAGAAGGAAGGTAGCTTGTTTTCTGCTGCTCCAGAGACTAGGACCTGGAACAACGGATGCAAGCTACAGGAAATGAGATTCCACCTTAACATTAGGAGGGACTTCCTGACAGTGAGAGCTGTTCGACAGTGGAACACACTCCTTCGAAGTGTGGTGGAGTCTCCTTCTTTGGAGGTCTTTAAACAGAGGCTGGATGGCCATCTGTCAGGGATGCTTTGATTTTGAGTTCCTGCATGGCAAGGAGTTGGACTGGATGGCCCTTGTGGTCTGTTCCAACTATATGATTCTATGATTCATGGCAACCCTATGGATGAGACATCTCCAAGATCTCTGTCCTCCAATGCTCTGCTTAAATCCTGCAACCCCTTAATACTTGTGACCTCCTTAATAGAGTCCATCCATCTAGCATGCAGCCTTTCACTCTTCCTACTTCCCTCTATCTTCCCCAGCATGATTGTTTTTTTTCCAAAGAGTCCTCTCTTCTCATGTGTCCAAAGTATGACAGTTTCAGTTTAGTCATCTTGGCTTCCAGGAAGGTTTCCACTTTGATCTGCTCTAGGACCCACTTGTTTGTCCTTTTGGCTGTCCATGGGATCCTCAGCACTCTTCTCCAGCACCACATCTCAAATGAACTGACTTTCTTCCTATCATCTTATACTATGACAGGTCATACTAATTGGTATGCGCCATGTTTCATTGATGTGTGTGGACCCCGGTTCAGATTTATTCAGTCTGGTTAGGGGAGTGTGTCTTTGCTTATTTGGAAAAGAAAATGGTCACTTCCTGCTCAGTCAGAGAAGTGTCTCAGCCAGATGAAGTGATGGAGTGACCCAAAGGGCACATATGCTTCCAGCCACTGACTGATGTCCTTGTCTCATTACACACAGTGTAATGTTTAGGGTTTTTTGTGGGTTTTTTCGGGCTGTGTGGCCATGTTCTAGAAGAGTTTCTTTCTGACGTTTCGCCAGCATCTGTGGCTAGCATCTTCAGAGTGTCATGTTTGTTTGGCTAACAAACTCATTCTGGGACTGATTCCTCTCAGAGGGAGAGAAGAAGTAACAGGACTTGAGAGTAGGGACCTGAAGCATCATAAGTAAAAAGGCAAGACTGACAATCTTTTTTTTTTTTTTTTTTTTTAGACACCTCCAGAAATACACTTGAAGAACAGGCTGAAAAAGCAGACATTTTTATATCCAGGTTGGCTCACTTCTTCTCACATTTAGATTAATCACTGGCTCTGGTTTCCTAAAATGTTTGGCCAAGCAACAGAGGAGAAAGCATAAGGATTTAGGACTGTAGACAGACAGACAGACATTACAGAAAACCCACTCACTCAACAACATGACTGTAGTTATTAAATCTAGGGTAAAGTATGTTCTTGGTCACAGAGACCAAATGAATTGTATATT
Source organism: Phrynosoma platyrhinos (assembly GCA_020142125.1). NCBI lineage: Eukaryota > Metazoa > Chordata > Lepidosauria > Squamata > Phrynosomatidae > Phrynosoma > Phrynosoma platyrhinos. The sequence goes on from CM034703.1 coordinate 223,189,309, forward strand.
CTAGTGTCCAATACAAAAATTCCATTAGCTGAAAAATTATTTACTTTGCTTTCTATTTCTCTTAAACCATTACAACAGGTATAAGAGATGGAAGTTTAAATGTCTCATTTGATTTGCAAATAATGCTGAATTGAATAAATAGTGTCAAAACAGCATCCAGCATAGGTTTCAGTTTCATTAGGCTTTAACACATTGGATGCCTGGGTCACACAATCATTGGTACCATCAAGGGAATTACTTACACTGTAGAAGTCAGGGTATCCAAAATCTCTTTTTGCAGCCTTGGGTCTTTCCTGTAAATCTCCAGCAGTAGTAGAGCTTGATCGTAGTTGGCACAATAAACCTTATAGACATTCTCCATCTCCTCTTTGAACTCTTGGAATAAGGTGCCTAAAGTAGCCAAGTTACATCAGATATTCAGTCAGCTTTCCATGGTGGATGCCCATTGAAGCATTAATGGCAAAATCTGTCCTCAAATCTTTGCAATTAATCACTCTTCCATGTTTATTAGAAATATATGAGGGAAAGTCACTGAGAAATTCTGCCCATTGTGGGCACAGAAATTTGCAGTAAGAATTGGCTAATTAATTCAAATAATAGCTAGTGGCTCATATTTGACAGCTAGCAGCCACTGTTTGTTCATCCTTGCTCCTCTCTTAAAGCTGCTAATTTGCAATTCTACAAATGACAGCTGAAGCCACAATGGGCAGAATTTCCCCACTGGGGTCTAAACAACAGTGGGCAATATATGGCCATGTGCTAGTCATGGGAGGAAATAAATCTGTCACCTGCCTTAAACCAGAGAGTATGCCTTTGTTTCTGAGGTGATTAGCACCTCTGCAAATTCCCAGTAATGCTTATCAGTTTATAAAAAGGTGAGGGTTTTGTCTTTGATATGCTGCTGGTACAGTGGTTGCAGTGAGTAGCAGAAGCAGTATGTGTGTGGGCGTACCAAAACAGAAAGAAGGCCCTAAAATGTGGCAATGAGGCAGCAGGATCTATGTCTAACAGGGGTATGGTTCTCCCACCAGTGGAAGTTGCCCACCCATAGTCTAAATCAGGGGTAGGCAACCTTTCCCCTTTAAGGGCCGAGGGACTTCAGCTCCCAGAATCCCAGGAGCTATTGGCCAACATGGGACTATTGGCCAACATGGCTGAGGCTTCTGGGAGCTGAAGTCTCTCAGCCCTTAAAGGGGAAAGGTTGCCTACCCCTGGTCTAAATTCTTGACCTGTTAACCTTACAATTGTATGGTTTCCTTATTTCCCTGACCACTATTTTCTTAACAATGTGGTCCTTGGAGTCCATGTGCTTCACAGGATCCCTGAAAAGCCCTTCAAAGCACCTAATTCCCTCCCTCACACATACACACATACACTTTTTTGAATGGGGGGCTAATTTTGGGACACTTTTGCCCCCAGACACCCCAAATCTCCCAAAACTGCCTTAAAAGGCAACAGTTTGCTCCTCTCGGGTCCTAAGCCCCTGCAAAACAGACAACAAAGGGGGGGGGGGATGGCTGAAAATTGGCCAAACTGGCAGTTTGTTGCATTAAAATGTGCTGCTGCAGCCCACTGGGTGGGTGCAGGAAGGAAAAATGGCCCCTGCTCTGTATGTAGTTGCCATCCTCTGCAATAGAGCATAGCCTTTCCAAGCATAATTCTTCCTTTCTCATTGGTTCTTTCATCTCTACCCTCATCATAGCTTCCTTACAGACTCCTTCCTTTTCTGGTCACTGCCTACTTTGTCCTACTGCCCTTGGCCTTCCTGTCTCTTGATTTGTCCTTCCAGCATCCTTTCCTCTCCATGGATCTTCTTCAACTTGAGCACTTTGAGATTTCTTCAGAGGATCCTTCACTGTTGGTCCTTCCTTGCCCAGTTCCCCTTTTCTTCTGCTTTTTCCCCTGAAGTCTGCCTTTCTACCTGCTCTTCCTCCAGTGTTGTCTTCTTTCTCCATCCATGGTCTACTTTGCTCACTTCAGCTTTGTTCTTTCTAGGCTCCCTGTCCTTTAACTTTCCTATCCCCCATGGGCTCTTCCTGCTCCTCAGCTTGTCCATGTGGGAGGTTTTAATTCCATCCCCTTCTCCTCCCTGCTCCAAATATACCTCTTTGACATATTATTTAGATACAAGAACATGTTCCTCAATGTAAATTTGCCAGTAAAGAATGAGTGATAGAACTTGCTACTAAATGGGCAAAGGAAACCATTGCTCAGGGAGGTGCCCCTTAAGATATCCTCCCAGCCATATGGGATTTACTCATGTATGATTAACTCCTGTACAGCTGGAAGAATGTCCAAAGTCCAATCACCTGTTAACCCCACTCCAATATAATTGGTTTCAGCCTTAAGGTATTATTTCAACCTTGTGGGAAAAGCCTGGGCTATCAGACAATTGAACATGAATAGACCATTTAAATATTCATCCAACCAGTTGTGTGGGAACATAGGACGTTATCACATGGGGAGTTGCGGGGAGAAAGTGGAAATAAACCGGACGAGCGGAAGACTTTAATTTACGGGATTTGTCCCGTTCCGCCTCGTCTAATAACTAAATTCGAATTTAAAAGGGGGTTAATTCAAACAAAAACCTGATCTTTTCAAATCCTCAAAAATCCCGAAAATGAAAAGATCTGGTTTGCATTTGAATTAACCCCCTTTTAAATTTGAATTTAGTTATCAGACGAGGTGGAACGGGACAAATTCCATAAATTAAAGACTTCTGCTCATGCCCGTTTATTTCCACTTTCTCCCCGCGACTCCCCGTGTGATAACTTCCATACATGGGTAAGCCATTCCCACATAAGCACAGTTAGATTTAGTTCCCAAATTGACACCCTCAGATGTTGCTGAATTACAATTCTTGATTTGCTTCAGTAACTCACATCCTCCTTTCCTTTCCACATTCCGCAGCATGCCCAATGTTCAGGAATGACAAGAGTTATAGTCAGGGTGACCAGAGATCCTCTGTTTCCTGGACATGTCCTACATTTGAACCTTATGTCCAGGGATCCTGGAGGAATTGCAGAACATCCTCTATTTTGAGCCATAAAACCTGTCCTTGTGTCATCCCAGCAGGCAAGCAAGAGATAGCTCAACAGATTTATTACTGCCCAGGCTGCTGCAAAAGGCTTGTTAGTGGAGTGCAGGTTGTGTAGAAGACTGTGACTGACCATGTGGTGGTTTGGTTTGGTTTTTTTCTGATGGAGATGTGGAAAGGAAAGGAGGATGTGAGTTGCTGAAGCAAATCAGCATCAGCAAGAGGAGGGGTAGTGGTGATAAGTATGCCTTTTGGGGGTTGAAGAAGAAGCAGGAGAGATGAAAGTAAAAGGAAAAACTACAAACAAAAATAACAGTCTAAATATAGATTCCATCTACATAAAATACAATTTTAAGCATTTGTTTTGTTTAGAGTTCTGAATTACAAGCCAACAAGGCATGTTAACAAAGATAAGTTATTCAGCAAAATATGGTTGAGAACATAATAAAATACACTATATATAATACAGCTTTAAATAAACCATATAAAATGAATTTATATTTATCTTAGTGTTTTAGCTTTACTTTGGTCATGCCCTCCATTCTTTTTGAATAGATGGGGACCACTAGGAAGCAGGAGGGCAGAAGCAGGAGGGATTCTAATTCCCGCACTCCCTTTAGTTAGCATACAGAATAGCCTTCTTAATAGCCTGATGCAACAGCACTAGAGGTGAAATCCTGCTATGACCTTCCCTTTGTCCATAATTTTGAGTATAAATTTTATTATTCTGGCATAAATGACCAAAACTTGTTTTCTTCTTAGTCATTTGTAAATACCTTCAAAGTAATTATGTTCTTTTTTTTAATAAAAAATTTATACTCAAATAAAATATAAAATAAAAAAACAAAGTAATTATGTTCTACAGAGAACAACAGTTTAGAATCAGAGGCATAGCAAATTAACATTGAAACTAATTGGCATCAAAATCTTTTGATTTTGAAAATGTTTACCTCTTGTGCAGTTCCCCTTTCTGAACTAGGTGTGTTTGATCAGTAGAGACTTGTGCTTCTGTACATTGCTAGCAATTCACAGAAGTTAGTGCAACACAATAGGACATATTTCTGGCCTAATAGTATTTATTCCCAAAAGTCAAATATAGAATTGATTGAGTGGAATTCTGTTAGCGATATATGCATGTGTAAGTATGGCTTGGGAGCCAGTGTCGTGTCATGGTTTGAGCATTAGATTATGACTCTGGAGGACAAGGTTTGAATCCTTATTCGACCATGAAAACCCACTGGGTGACCTTGGGAAAGTCACACTCTCCCAGAGGAAGGCTATTCTCTAGCCATTTGGGTCCCATCCAAAACGTCCTTCATAAGGTGTTGAGCTGTTGCTGACCAGTGATAAAGGGAAAGGAATGAAGAAATTCAGACAATGTAGATGGGGCTGGCCTTGGCTCCAAGGAAAAGGGAAAGGAAGGTACCATCTGTAAGTACACCCATATTTCTTCCTCCCTCTGAACCATGACCAGCTATTTTTTCATCACATGAATTGCTTCCTTTCCCTCTCTACCATAAACAGCAGCCGTCCCTCTTGAGGCTTGATGCTCTGCCTAACTGGTGTAGGATTTTTCCACTCACTGATATGAAAAAGCTGCTCATGCTCCTGTTTTGCTGTAGCTTCAAGTCCTTCTAGGAAATGTTTAGAAACTTGCAGAACATCATCGATATTCGAGAACAATTCTTCCAGGTTGAGTTCAGGCAGCTGAAAAACACAATAGGACTGTGCCCAACTTCTTTTTCTGTGCTAAGCATGTGTCCCCATTTTTCAAAAGCAAAAAAGTGACTATTGTTTGCACAGTGATTGCTCTTTTCCAACTCTGCTTCCAAGACTACCTCAAACAGCTGTTGATTTTATGATACAGAAATTTAGACCACGTTGTTACAGAATCAATGCAAAGAACAAAAGAGCTACTAGTGCTCAGTAGCCACCACCTTCGTGCCAAAAAAATCTAAAGCTTTGAAGGTTTCCTTTTCTGAACTACTTCCAAAATCTACTGGCCATGATGTCTGGGGGTTCTAGGAGTTATTGTTCAAAAAAGTAACTTTTCAAAGCTCTGGGAGAAACATTCTGGCAATAAGAATCAGAAGCCATCTCCAGGAAAACCTGTGAATATCTATGCATTCCCTGTTATTGCTGAAAACATTATGGAAGATTTTAACAACAGCTTGTGAATTATATTATCCCACCCTAAAATCTTCCCAATTTGCTGCCATTCAGCCAAAAACATCTCTGGCCAGTCTTCCCTCTGCACAAATTGACTACCATTACATGAGTTTCTTAGTCTAGCTCATACTCTGAATTTCACTATAACTGGTGAATAGTTAACTTTGTTCCAGTGGCATCACTAGGGTGGGTGTCACCCAATAGGTCACCTCATGGACCTGTCTGAAATCTATCTTGTGCAGATGTTGCCAGAAGCAACAGCCACTTAGAGAAATTGCTCTAGCATAATCTCGCCTCATGCTAGAAGGGGGAGTGAGCCAGGCTAAACTACAAGATGGAGAAACAAAAGGCATGAGGAGGAACCTTTCCATCCAACAAGCCTTCTTGTCTGCTGGCCAGGATGGAACCACCACTTTCCCACACATGGAAGTCATTTTGGTATCACTGCCTCTAATCATGTAACCTGGTACCATCAGCTCCTCCCACACTGCCCTAGTGATGCCACTGCTTTGTTAATATCCTGAATGCATTTCTGTTTATACAATTTGCGGCAGTCTACTGGAGATTTTAAATGTTTTGGTGGATCTTGAACATTTACTTCCAAATAAATGTGCTGAGGTTTAGTTCCCCCCTTTCTCTCTCTCACCTGCTTATTTCGGAGGTGGATACGGATATCTGAAATGCAGAGTTGAAGGTTGTGCACATAGCTAATCTCTGTGTTGATGAGCTCTTCCACAGCCAGCTGCTGGTTCTGCTCAGCTTTATCAGGCCATGTCACTGTCTCATATATATTTTTTTCAGCCTCTGGAGTCTCTTCGGCTGGGAGCTCTTCCGGGCTGTCATTTGCCATGACAGGAGCTGTAAAGAAAAACTAAAGGTGAATTTATGCTTTTGGTCTATATGATTTTATTAAAGCCTATTCATTATCTGCAGTTCTATGGGAATCGTTTGTTATGTTCCTTATTATCTTTCATAAATATGAATTCATTGCTATTGTATATGTTCATTTAACTCAAATGAGGATAATAGTTCAAATAATTGGTAGAAATCTCACATACTACAGAGACAACATGGCTGAGTACATATCCAGGAAATTACTTTTTTGGATATTATTGGTTGGGCTCTGAAACCCAATCTGTTGTTGTTATTTGCCCTCAAATCAACTCTGACTTATGGTGACTCTAAGAAATGAGAGACATCCAAGAACACAGGTTCTTGCAGACTTAGCACAATTCAACTGTAGTGCAATCTTCCTCTTTTCCTACTGCCTTTAACTTTTCCTACCACTTTTCAACTTTACTGAGACCTCTAAAGTGTCTTTAATTTACCTAATGTTAGCCAGGAGAACATCTCAAAGGCTCATATCCTAAGACAACCTATTGCCCTAGCTCCCAGCTTGTAATATGGTTATAACATGTAAGAACTCACAGGAAGAGAAGTGTCCATCAACTTTCCCTTCCCATCCTACGCCATGGTAGCATTAAATAGCAAAGTCAGAATCATCCAGCCATTCTATTTCCAATTTCTAAGTATGGTTGTAAAAGCTGGATAGTGAAGAAAGCCAACAAGAAGAAAATCAACTCACATGAAATATGGTGCTGCAAAAGACTTTTACAGATACTGTGGACTGGCCAAAAGACAAATGAATGTATATAGAGTAAATCAAGCCTGAATTTTCATTTGAAGCAAAGATTATTAAACTATGGCTGTCATGTTGTGGAAATATCATGAGATTAGATGGCTCATTAGAAAAGGTAGTAATGCTTTGTACATGGAAGGCAGTAGAAAAAGAAGGAGACCAGATTACAGGTCGATTGATTCAATCAAAGAAGCTATGGCACTGAATTTGTAAGATCTGAGTGGGGCAGTTGATGGCTGAGAATCTTGGAAGTCTCCCATTCATAGGGTTATCACAAATCATCAGAAATATTGCATGTTAATTATTTTTTTAATTTTATTTTTGCAGCAAGTAATATACAAAATAGTTGCATACAAAATAATAATCAAATTTTGTTTTCCAAATATACCTATATACAATTGACTTCCCATGTTCGTCCAGTTTGTATAAACCTTTGTTATTTAAATCTTATTTTCTTCCATTCAAAACCAAGTGTTTTTAACCATTCTTCTCTGTGTTAAAGTCTAGCTTAAATTATTTTGATTACTATATCTCAATTCATACAATTAGTGTCTTGATAAATTTAAGTTTATCTTCTCACAATACAGTAGTATTGGAGCCCAATCCTGTTCTACATTGTGTACATTTTGTCTTTTTTCATCTAGCAGCTAACATATCCATACTCATCATATCAACTAATTTCCAGATCCACTCTTTGATGCATGTTAATAATTTTAAAGAAACTGCATTCTCATGCTTTTCTTATGTTTTTATTTTGTACATCCCCATTTTCTATTATTCATGTCAAGATAGCCCTAAAAGGAGTTACCATTAAAAAAAAGTGATGATAGCTACTTAACGGGGTTATGATATGGACTGATGAGGGTCAAACTATGTGTGACACAAAATTGTAATTGTAACCCATTTTGCTTCGAATGAAAAGTAGGCATAGGATGCTGAATCAGCATGGTATATGGAAGGGAGTAATTAAGCCTTTTCACAGAAACATCTTTTTGCTCAAAATAACTCCAGCCTTGCAGTGGGAAAAGGACATAAATTCTAAAGAGGAAGAGAAGAATAGAAGTAAGATTGGGGAGTCTAGAACAGAAAAAGTCTGATGTGAAATCTTCCTCTAATACTCTAGCCATTATTCCAACCTCTCACAGTTCATTTTATTTCAAATGCTTACATATGGGATGTAGATCTGGGGAGTGGAAAAACTGACCTATATTAGGAATGGGCCAGCTGAGCCAGCTATACAGCCTGGTAGCCCCTTCAATGAATGGAATCCCTTTGCCAAGTAATACAGGAGAGAGAGCTATTGAGTCAAGGGAAAATTACATGTGGTGGTGTGTGTAACATGTTGTTTGACCCTACAAAGCCTGTTGAGCATTTATCATGAAGTGTTGTTGTTGTTGTTGTTGCTGCTGCTGCTGCTGCTTCTAAACAATATCTGCACATTTCCCACCATAAACATAGATGTTGCTGGATTTCAGCTTCCAAAAATCTGAACCAAAGTGGGCAAGAGCCAGGAATTCTGGGGGTTTCACTCCACCCACTCAAGATCATCTAAGGATCTGTGCTTTGGAATCACTGGTCTAGAATATGTATTATAAGATGGTCAGCATAACTACATAGCATTATACACTCATATATGTCAAAACGTACATAACATTGACATGAATATGCAGACTACCAGGTTATGTTTGCTGATGGACACAAAACATTTCCTGAAGACAGCTCTGAACCAGCCTGAGCTATGTTGCTCTTAGGACGCATCTACACTGTACAGATAATGCACCACTTTAAGTGCCATCATATGGAACCTTGGGATTTGTAGTTTTATAAGGTCTTTAGCCTTCTCTGCCAAAGAGTACTGGTGCTTCACAAAATTACAAATCCCATGATTTGTAAGATGGCATCATGACGGTTAAAGTGGTGTCAAACTGCATTATTTCTACAGTGCAGATGCACTTAGATTGACAGCTCTGCAAGTAAACACACAAACACATACACACATTCAATAAAAACTATATTTTGTTTGCTTCCCTGGGAGACTGAGATAACTTTTCAAAACATTTTGATTGATGGATTATTATTTTTCATGGGAAACACCCAGCAGTTACTCTGCATCCTATGAAGTTTTATAAGCTTATTGCACGGCACTTACAAGAATGGGAACAGAACAGAATGGAAGGGAACAGAACAGAACAAAAATGCATTTTACTGCATGGAAGAATGCCACCAATGCCTCCGGGAGTCCCCAAGGCGTTCCCCAGTCATTCCTGGCAGCCGATTTTTGAAGGACGTTCTTCAAAAGCGGCTGCCAGAAATGGCTGGAGTACGCCTTGGGGACTCCCAGCAGCATCGGTGGTGTTCTCCCATGCAGTAAAATGCGTTTTTGCTCTGCTCCATTCCCTTCCCTTCTGTTCTATTCTGTTCCCGTTCTTTAAGTGCTGTGCGATAAGCTTATTATTTTTAGGATACAGTTCCTGGATATACAACCAATTACCAAATTGTCAGGATTTATGTGAGAATCAGAGTATACTTACTCAAGGAACCAAGTGGAAACAGAGGGTAACAAATACAGTTTCGTAAATTCTGTAACAATTTGTTAATTTGAACATTTGTGGTTAACGATATTTTTGGCTAACAGGAAGTCTTATCTGATAATAATAATAATAATAATAATAATAATAATAATAATAATAATAAAAATAAATTTTATTTATATACCGCCCTGTGGCAACCCAATCCGGGCGGTGTACAACAATAAAATAAATACAGCTTAAAACAATATAATTCCCTCCTCCCCCCTTAAAAAGTTATTAAATCAAAGTCATAGTTAAAACAATTTACAATTAAAACAATACTTTTTTTTAAGAAAATAAAAAA
>CM034703.1:223222795-223235022 GCA_020142125.1 Phrynosoma platyrhinos
GCGACCTCCCAGAGGGCTTTCTCTGTTGTCGTCCCCCAAACTCTGGAATGACCTGCCGGACAAGATCTGTCAGTTGACATCACTAGACAGCTTCAAGAAAGCTGTCAAGACGGATCTCTTCCGGCAGGCCTTTCCAGACTAATTATCCTGGCCTAGGGCTTTTTGACTCCTGCGTTCCTCTCATGGCCCCATCATTGTTGATGGATGGGGAACGCAGTAGAGCCTGACCAGGATACTGTAACCTGTTTAAGTATGTTATTGTAAAATGTTATATTGTTTATGCTTTTATTCTATGTTTATTGTTATTTTAATTATGCGTTATTTAATGCTGTTTTAAGGGGGATGGGTTGGTTGGACGAAATGATGTGGGGGTTTTACTGTAAACCGCTTGGATTGTTGCCAATAAGCGGGATACAAATAAATATTATTATTATTATTATTATTATTATTATTATTATTATTAACTGGCAACAAGAAAAACATTTTGACGAAATGTAGACCTGTAACATTTGACAAAATGTAGACCTGCCTTTGCCTCTATGGTTTTTAACAACTTTGCCTGACAAAGAAACCAATGGAGCTTTAAATGCATGCATGGCATATTTTGCACATTTTGGGTTGGCTCAATAAAAGCATTGTGGTTTGTGGATTTTGGATGTTATGGCATCTTGATTATGTGGGCCATATAAATAGCATGGCCCATAAAGAGGAAAAACATCAATGAATATTAGGCTAAGTGATCTGAGATAAGCAGAACATATTAAATGCCAGTATACTAGTTCTAAGTGGGATATTTATTGGCTGGGAGCTGATCCCATAATAGGCTTGGCAATTCTGATATCTCCCCATTTAGTACATAATAAAGGTCTCTTTAGTGATCAGACTTGCACTCAGCAGACATTATTGTTCTGCATTTGAAGAAGCCTTCCCTCTAATTTCACTTCTCTCTAATTTGATAATTCTGTGCCCTTCCCTCTTCCCCATTACATTTGAACTTTATTGCGGGGGGGGGGGGGGGGGGGGGAATAGAAATTCTCAATGAAAAACTAATAATTCTCTTCCAAGTAGAAATGGCTATTATTAACCTTCTCTCCTAACCCATCCAAAAGTCTCAATCAGGACATTTAAATGCAGCTAATACCAAAATACGATTTAAACAACATTTCCACAGAATTAATTGACAATATAAGGGACAGATTTGCAGTACTAACTACAATAGATCATGAATGGAAGGGCTTTGGTCTAAAGCTAGAGGCATAATGAAAGAAGAATGCATAAAGACACTTCCAACAGACAAAAGGAGAGTGAAGAAACCATGGACAACAGAAAAAATGCTACAAGCAATAAAGGAAAGAAGAGAAACAAAACAAAAATGAGATAGGAATAAACTAAGAACCATGAATGCAACAGTACAACAGCTAGTGTGTAAAGATAAGGAAAATTATTACAATGACAAATATAAAGAAATAGAAGACAACAACAAAAAGGGAAGAATGAGGGACCTAGTCCACAAGATTCAAGAAATCAAAGGAAAGCTCAAATCAAGGACCAGGACACTCTACGACAATAAAAATAACATAATTCAAGACCAGGAAGGAATAAAAAGATGTTGGATGCAATACACAGAAGAAGTATACAAAAGAGATGACAAAATGAAGGACACATAGAGTGAAGAGCCACATGAAGATGAACCCCACATTCTAAAAACTAAGGTGGAATCTGCAATAAAAGAAATGGCAAAAAACAAGACTCCAGGAACAGATGACATACCAATAGAACTGTTGCAATCCACACTGAGAGAGTCAACTCTAGTGCTAATCAACATATGTCAACAGATATGGAAAACAATGGCCAACAGATTGGAAGAGATCAATATACATCCCCATCCACAAAAAAGGAGATATAAGAAACTGCAGCAACTATAGGACCATAGCACTAATTCCCATGCAAGCAGAATTATGCTCAAAATACTGCAACACAGACTCCAACCACATATGGAGAGAGAAATCCCAGTGGTCCAAGCAGGGTTCAGGAAAAGAAGAGGCACCAGGGATCACATTCCAAATATACGGTGGCTAATGGAGCCTAGCAGGGAGTTCCAAAAGAAAATCAGCATGTGCTTTATAGACTATAGCAAAGCCTTTGAGTGCATGGATCATGAAAGGCTATGGAATGCCCTTAAAGACATAGGAGTACCAACAGATCTGATAGTTCATATGAGGAATCTGTGCTCAAGACAAGAGGCTCTTTCTTTCTCTCTTTCTTTCTTTCTATCCCATTCTATATCAAAAAATCTTATGGTAGCTTACAATAAAATCAGTTTAAAACAATAAACAATAACAATGCAGTAGTTTAATTTTTTAAAAAAATATATTAAATAGTTTTTCAGTTAAAAACCAGATAATTTAAAACTGGATAAATCAATTTTAATAGTATAATTATAAGACATGTGCAGACTGGATCAAACCAGTTAAGCCTGAAAGCTTTATTAAAGAGTGGTTTTTGGCTTGCTGCTGAAATTATCCCAATGTTGGCATCAATAGCATCACTAGGGAGGTGCTGGGGATGCAAATCACACCAGGTGACAACCCAGAAGAGGAATGACACCTGGCTGAATGCACTGCCCCCCTGCCACATGCCATTTTACTCTTGAGTAAATGGCAGTGAGAGAGATTGCCCAGTGCACCCCCCATCCTTGCTGTGCACCATTTTACTCATGAGTAGACCAATGCGCAGCAGTGAAAGAGAGTGTTCAGCACACACACACACTCCTTGGCACATATGGTTCTACTTACAAGTGGACAGGTGTGCAGCAGCAAGGTGAGGGGACATGCCTTTTAGCCCTGTGCTCCAAACCCCCCTCCCGCACCAGGCCTACTCATTAATAAAATGGTGTGCAGCAGGGAGGGGGTGCACTATGCACTATGCAATCTCCCTCACTGCCATGCACCACTCTATTCTTTACTGCCACTGGTTGGCACCAATCAGGCTTCCAGGGGGAGAGAACTTCACAGCTGGATTGCCACTCACAGAAGGCCCTCTCCATTGTCCTCCCACAATATATTTTTCCTGCTGGTGGGACACAGAAGAGGACACTGATACGACAATGTAGCAATACTAATAGCCTCTCCCACAACATCTTTGGTAAATATACTATCACCCAGCAATCATAACATTACATTAACGTACCAATCTGTGTGCAGGAATATTCTAATTGAAAGCATTCTATGCCCCAATTTTACACAAAATGCAAGTTTATGCTCCACAAAAAAGTGTGTAGTACCTTGCTCAGTAGAGCCTCCCAGGTTTAGTTGTTGGGTGATCAGCAAGTGATACCTATTGCACATTGGTAACATGAATGCCAAGGCATCTCTTAGGAAAGGGGAAAGCACACATTGATTACTAGACATCAGCATGGGTTTATCAAGAATAAGTAATCACAGACCAACTGTATCCCTTTGATACATCATGGAATGCAACAGATGTTCATGATAATGCAGTAGAGTGGACTAGTTTCTTGTTGCTTTTTTGGTTAGGATTACAGATAATGAGTATAACCACATAGAAGCAGATTCTGGCTAGACATTAAGAGAAACTTCCCAATGGAAAAAGTCATTTGGCCATAGAACAGAGCTTTGGGTAGTGATGGGCTTTCCCACACTGGAGTCATTTCAGCTGAGGCCGCAGCAGTATCTTGCACTAAGCAAGCAGTGAAACTAAATCTAGATTGGGCAACTGTGGAAGGCTGGGAGCAACATTAACCCCCCAGGACACCTTGGAGGGCCACACCCACTTCTGAAAAATTGAATTACTCCTAAAGTTCTCTGAGGTGAATGGGGGCATTTTGCCATGTTTGGGGGACTCCTCAGGCCATTTTAGTCCCAGGAGAGTCCTTTTTTAACAAAAAAGGATTGAGCACAAATCACTTCCTGTTCACTTTCTGTTTCAAGAAAAGATCTTTCGTGGGTCTTAACTGGCCCAGGGGCACAAAACATGGCAGAAATGGCCCTACAGACATTAGAGGGAAAATCGGGACATTTGGAGGGGGAATTTTTTGTTTGATTCCTGCGGTGCCTTGGAAGCCTCTAAATGTGGTGGAAATGGCCTCCAGATGCCCTAGCAGGCATTTTGAAGCCCCTCTAGCAAGGGCTGGGCTAAATAATTTTCAAGGGTACCTTCCATCTCTAACTATCGTCCTAAGGCAGGGGTCGGCAAGTTCCTCATACCTGGGGCCGGGCCAGGGATCCCCGGGTCTTCCGCAGGCCGATGGTGTGTGGGGGGAAATGGCAGCACATGTACAAATGAGTCACAGCTGCCATTTTGGAAAACAAAATGGCAGCTGTGATGCGCGCAGCGGCGGCGGGGGTCAGCGGCAGCAGTGGTGGGGGGTGACGGGGGGCGGTCCAAAGGCCTCGGGAGGCCGGCCCCGGCCAGCAGGCCATAGGTTGCCGACCCCTGTCCTAAGGTATCTAAATCCCCTGTAATCCAACTTCAATCTAAAAACAGCCTTGGTCCTGTCTGCACCATTGTGGAGTGGTCCAGAGTATCCTGGCCCCAGAGCTGCTCCAACTCTCCCCAATTGCAAAACTCTCCATTCTGGCACCAGGCAGCTGATCACAAGTGTGTCCCACTGAGTCACCTGGCACATCTGCTGCCGCTACTGGTTGCTTCACTCTGAGGTCAGAACAAGGTGCCCAGCCTTGATCACATGGCTGGGTACTTTGTTCTGACCTCCCTGGTAGTAGGAGTGGATGTGCCAGGTGGCAGAGCAGGACACATTCCAAATAGCTGCTCAGCATCGGAACAGAGGACTCTGGATTTTCTGGAAAGATCCAGAGCAATTGGTGAGTTATTTTTTGTAAGCTGTTTTTATGGCACCATGTGGTCTGTTCACACCAGAACAGGGGTTTGTGTTGTGCATCATCCGGTCTTCCCACTGAGAGAATGGTAGGGAGGCCATTTTATTTGCTCCATGCAGACAGGTCCCTTGTTGACAAGAACAGTGTTAGGAACAGGATGAAACTGACCAGCCATGTACCAGCAGGTAGGAGATCTGCATGCAGAATCCATAACCAGCCCTTGAGCCTGAATACATTGGCAATACCAAGGATTCAGAACAATGCTCATACAACACAGGTTTGTATAGATGGCTGTTGGAGTAGAACAAGCATTTTAAAAAAGAGAGAAAGCAACCATCTAGTAAAGTATGTATTGACTGGCCCTTTCCCATTACCTAAAATCTTCAAGAACTGGGCAACACTAGCCCTTCCCTGGTTTTAGACTACAAATCCCACATTCAAACACCATTTACTAGTCTAGCAAGGCTGATGGGAGTTACAGGGCAAAGATCATTAGAAAGCCACATTTGCCCACCCGCATCCTACTTGCTCCATCCTCTCCATTTGATTACGGATATAAAGGAAACCTAAACTTTGCTTACCTTTTAGACTACAGCTTTCCATGGCATTGTGCAGCAAGCTAAGATCTTCCTCTGGATTCTGAGACATCCCCTTCTCCAATTAAATGGTGAAATATTAAGATTTTCTAGGAAGCAAAAAAAAAAACATGTTGTAGTCTTAAAGCTATACTGGCACTACAGTTGACGAAGATGCAGAATACAGCCTATAAGTCTGATACAAAAAAGGAGGAATAAGAAACAAAGAGGCTCAGATATGGGTGAAATGAGGTATGGGTGAGAAAGAGTGACTGGCTTGCTGGTGTTTCACAGATTGTTGTAACTGCACTCAAGATATTGTGTGAATATGTGAACATTAATAATCAGCTCCTAAATTTTTTTTTTTTTTTGAAGTAGTAATTTGGCACAAGCCTACAAGAGGGCACTTGGGCTGCTTGCCATCACCAGTGCCACAGGCAGCACCCAACAACAGTTTGTGGCATCACTGTAACACTTGACACAGTATTTTCCATCATAATAGATGCAGTTAACTAGGGTGAAAAATTTAATTTTGAAACAAAATAGTTTAAGTGCTAGCAAAATGAGGTTTTCCCCACAACCCAGGCATTAGCATATGGAGTTGTTTTAACAAGTACAATGTACAATATTGTATAGTGTAATGATATCCATGCTAGAAAAGCCATTAGAGTCTTGTAGTTATTTGTCAGTAAGATTGCAGGTCTAGTTAAATTCAAACCAATCTGAGTTTAATGTAGAGCAAAGGCATGCAGATTATACACAAAGCCTGATGATGATACACAACAATCATGAAGGAGGATTTCCCTCTCCTTCCCCTTTGATTTGAATGCTTTACATCCATCTCACTATGCAATTTTAAAGGAAGAATTCTAATCTTTAGGAACTTCTGCCAAGCTTTCAGCATCTCTTTACTCATGTTTTCATAAGGCTCTCAACAATGCAAGAATTATTTATCCACTCCTCTTCCTTTTCCTGGTGCAAAGGATGCAGATGTTGGCTTTTGTTAAATGCTTTGTTAAATGTTCTGCTTCAGTTACATGTTCTAATTAGTGCTTTCTCATTATGACATCATTGTAAATGAGAGATAAGGCAAAAATGATGTCTACACTGTGTTAGCAGTTGTACAATGAAACGGCCAAACTGGGCAGTTTGAAGCAGTTGTAGTATGTAAAGCAAGGGTGGGCTACTGTGGAAGCACCTTCTCCTTAAAAAAAAAAAATCAATTTTGTGCCTTCAATGTCCTCTAGGAAACTATGTTTTGGGGCCTTCCTGGGTCATTTTAGGTGGCGGAGATGCCTTTTTTAAACAACAGGAAGTAAGCAGATCTTACTTTCTATTAATTTCCTGTACCAAAAAATGTCCTATACTGGGCCTAAATATGCCCAAAGGTGCAAAATGTGGTGGAAATGCATCTCACGCCCCTAGGGAACATTTGAGGGCAAAAACATTATTGAATGCTTTAGCAAAAATTGTTTTTGATTACATGGGACCCTGGGGCCCTTCTAACATGGTAGAAATGCCCTTTGCATCTCCTAAAGTGCATTTGATGACATTTTGAAAGGGGGAAATTGTTTTGCAAAAATACTAAGAAGGAGAAGGAGCCTGCCTGCAAAAGATATCCTCCCCACCATATACCATCTTAACTAAAGACTGAAACAACATGTAGGCATCTGACTAACATCTCCAATTGTTTTTCTCGTGTTTGGTTTGTAACAAATTGCTTGATGAAGTTCATGGAGCGTTTTGGTTGGCCAATAAAGGTATTACTGATGGGTTTTTGTTTGAATTTCAAATAAATGAGTAAGAGAGAGTTCTCTCAACCCATGCAGTACATTTTTGACATTTAGAAAAGTATGTCCATTTACCATATCTCGACCACATCCAATATATTGCTAGCAGCATATGTTCGTGTAAGATGCACCTATGTCCTTTTTTAAAAAAAGGTACAAGAGGCCATTCTCTAGTGCCTCTAGTACCCTGCCCTCTATCAAGTCCTGTGGGGCTGTTACCACAGGGGAGAGGGAGACAACTGAGCAAGTAGCGAGAACAGCATTCCCATTCCCATGAGGTTTGCACATGAGAGGCAGAGGAACAACATTATTCTTCCTCCTCCCATCTCTATAGCAAACTGTTGGAGACAAAAAGGGAGTCCTAACTGTCCAGTCACCTCCCTCTCCCTCCACTGCTGTTTAATAGCAGCAGCAGTAGCCCAATGGGACTTGGCTGCTGTTAAGCTATAAGTGCAGAGCTGTTATATTCCCTATCTCCCATGCAAAGGGGAACCAGACGTCCTGCTTTCCCAGACATGTGCTACATTTCAATCTTCTGTCTGGGAGGAATTCCAAAATGTCCTCCATTTTGAGAATGATTTTATATTTATATTTATACAAGTGTTTTTAGCTTTTCTTTGGTCATGTCTTCCATTTTTTTCTTTTCTTGAATGACCTACATTTTGCGGTGCTTTGTCCTCCTTGGCAGTTAGGACACCTGGTCACCCTGCCCATGCAGGATCTCACACAATCCATGAGGGGACTTTGTCAGTAGGTGCACTCCACTTATGCAATGCCCTTCCTAGGGAAGCTACCCTGCTGCCAATCTTGAGGTCATTAAATCATCAGGCATAGATATTTTTAACATCTAAAGTCAATTCACTCTATGATGATTTTTATCTGCCGTGCTAATTTCTTCTGCTGAATGGTTATACCTCTTGCCCTGGGATCTTGTTTGTGCTTTATAATGTATATTCATATTTTATCATTCTTATTCTATGCCACCCTGAGAGTTCCATCGAAGGGCAGCCTGAGAATCATTAAATAAAATAGGTTATGTCAGGGATCAGTTGCACAAGGTGTTTTATAGCAAAGCTCAGAACTTGAATATAAAAAGAAATAATCATCCTCTTCTGAGATGGGCAGAGTACATTCTAACTACAATATGCTGAGTAACTGCAGCCAGCTCTTGTGTATCTGGGATTGGGAATCCACCAGCCTTCTGTCTTGCTACAACTGTGTTAGTGTAAGAAAGTAGAAACAAACTTCTAGGTGGTGGGAAAGGAGAATCATGCCCACCGATGCCACATGACTGCCAGCACATTGCAACTGCAGCAAAAGGGGCCTATCACACCTGAAGACTTAATGGAAAAACAGCAATAACTCATTGATGAAAAGGTGCATTATAGCAACACTTGAAATGCAAAGCAGCAATGAGAGAGAAACGATATGGGTTAAGTACAGCCAAAGACATTATTATCCAGCTTTAATTCTGATCTTGTGTGTTCATCTCCCTGGAATCCAAAAGCCTTTTCAAATGAGGCTTTAAATATGCAATGAAAACATATTGTTGTCAAGAGCTAAGTTGTGTTTTGCTATGATGTCACCCCCATCTTGCCACATATCCAAACCTGACCTTTTCCAGCTCTAATATTTTCTGTTAATTCATGGATGCGGTTTGAAAACTTGTATTGTATGAAAATTTTAAAACATCTCTTGTATGAAAAGTCATCCTGCACCTTCACCTGTCCCCCAGAGCTGGGTGGGAGTTGAACATTATGTGTTTGTAGACCTATTTCCTGCCTCCCAGGGTATTCCTTTTTTTCTTCCAGTGAATTTCTCATGGTTCAGCCTGAAAGATCATCTTGCAATACACAATTTTTAAAAATCCTGTAGCAATTGCAAAATACCACTGAAATGTTTGGGTTTTGTTATGCACAATGCTGGCATAAAAAAGAAGAAGAAAAAATAAAACAAAACCTAAAATTGCTATTTCACAACAAACTGTGTAGAGTGGTCTAAGGGATGGTGTTTGGATAACACTGCCTCTCCTATTGTGGTATATCTCCCCCCCCCCCCCAAAAAAAGGTATTTCCCTATAGGGATTGTGAAAGTCTGATGAATGTTTTGTTTTATGCCTCCATGCCAGCATAGAGAAAGAACAAAAGTAAAAAGAGAAGAAAAAAGGCCATCAAACTGGAGGACCACTGTCCATATCACATGCCCACCTCTACTAGGAGGTATGCTTAGGCATATGAAGGGGGGGGGGACAGGCAGAACTGGAGGATAAAAGAGTGAAAAGGTGGCAAGTGTAAAAAAAAATACACTAGAAAATACCTGCAAATGAAGCAGATGCCAAGGAAGAATTGCAGGGGAACAACCTTTTCTATTCCAACATTTTTAATTTTAAGAACATGAAAAAGTGCTACATCTGCAAACAGTTTCCAGTCCCTCTTTCTTTAGACATGAACATCAGCCACACTCTCACAACAAGGTCTTCATCTCGACAACTATAACAGTTGCTGCACACTATCAGACCTCATCTGGAGTACTGTATTCAGTTCTGGGCACCCCATTTTAAGTATGTATATAGACAAGATGTAGCAGGTTTGGAAAAAGGCAACAAAGATGATAGAAAACAAAACCTATGTGGAAATGTTGAAGGAGCTGGACATGTTCAGCTTGGTAAAGAGAAGATGGAAGGGTGATATGATGGCACTCTTTAAATACCTCAATGGCTTTCACAGAGAGGACAGGACAGGCTTGTTCTCTGCTGCCCCAGTGGGTAGGACCAGGTCTAATGGTTTTAAGTTCCAGGAAAGGAGATTTAGATTGAACATTAAAAGGAACTTCTTGACAGTAAGAGCAGTTCATCAATAGAAATAATACTTAGAGAGGTGGCAGGGTCTCCTCTGGATTTCTTTCTTTTTTTAAAAAAGGCTGGACAGCTACCTGCTGGCAGCCTTGTGAACACTACTTTCAGATAAAGTCAATAGCGCTGAGCTAAACTGAGGCTGTCATACTTTGGCCACATCATGAGAAGGCATGAGACTTTAGAAAAGACAATAATGCTAGGAAGAGTAGAAGGCAACAGAAAGAGAGGAAGATCACATGGGCCTTAACCTTCAGGTGCTAAGCAGAGTGGTTGAGGAAAGGGGGTCTTGGCGCTGTCTCATCCACAGGTTCGTGAATCAAGGTCAACTCGGGGGCAATTATCTAAATAGGTAGAGTTCATTTTAGATGTATTTTAAAATATTTCCAACTATCTGCTTTTAATAGTACTGTTGTTTCATTGTTTTGTAACTTTTGTAGTATAATATTTTACCTAAGGGATGCAGTGGCTCAAGTGGTTAAGACACTGACTCTGTTGACTGCAAGACCAGCAGGTTGGCAGTTCCAGGCCCAAGTGTTGCATGATGGGGTGAACTCCTGTCACTAGTCCCAGCTTCTGCAATTCGAAAGCATGTAAATGCAAGTAGATAAATAGGTACCACTTCAATGGGAAGGTAAACAGCTTTCTGTGCAATCATGCTGGCCACATGATCACAGAGTAGTCTCTGACAGTGCTGGCTCTTTGACTTAGTAAAGGAGATGAGCACCGCCTCCTATGGTCAGACACAACTTGACAACCTTGTCAATGGGGAATACCTTTACCTTTACCTTTTTATTTTACCTAAGCTTCTATTTTAAATCATTGCAAGCCTCTTTGGGTCTCATGGCAGAAGAAAGGGTGGTGTTATAAATTAAATAATAAAATAAGAAATCAATAGATTTGGGGTCAAAAACAGTACTATGCCTAGCATCTGCTTCTAGAATAACTGTAATAGTAAGAAATGAATACAGGGAATATTCTGGCTCTGCAGTATTCAGGTAGATTTTTTTCTTGTCTTCCAGAAAGCTTATATTTTGGCAGAAGAAATTAAATTCTTACCAAATTTGTTTTTCTTATGCAAAGAACAGGAATATACTCTTTAAGAAAAGTTTCTGTCATACCTATAAGTTTGCACTCTTTACAACTATAGAAATAATGTACGTATAAAATGTATGTATTGACATCTGAAATACCAAAGGTGACCTTGCATTCTGCTTGTGTGATTTGGTCATGCAAATAATTTAATCTATATAGTAACTGGAGCTGGACACATGAAGCATGTTGACTCAGTTTTTCCACCAAATACCAGGCCTTGCTTTATCCTGTGACCAAAGTGCATGATCTTACAAGCACAATTAACAAGCCACAAACCACACAGTGATCTTCAACAGTGTTACATTTCTTGTTGTATATGATAATCTTGTGTTTCAAAAGCAGAAGGAAATCTACATTAGGCTTTTCGGGGTCACCTATAACACACACCCTCAATTGTTGTCATCATGCTTTTCTGCCCATATATCCTAGGCTGCATCCGCACTGCAGGAATAATTCACTTTGACTGAGGTACTGTGTCAATCAATGCACAAAAAATGTAAAATATTTCCTTCCTTTTAACACTTCACATACTTTCTATAACAGATACACAAAGGCAGGCAATACTGACAAACCCTTAGACACAGATGAATGCAAATAAAACAGGGTTTGATGGAACTATGCCACCTATTTACAAGCCAACAGCCACACCTACACACTACAAACATCTCGTCACTGCCGGAAAGAATGACACTTCATGTAAAATAACACAGTATTGTCATCATTAGTCATACTAGATAATCATAATAATCCAGGGAACAGTTACTGTTTCATAGGATCTCAATGCTCAGATTCTTCAAAGGAAAAGACTGCAATTTCCATAATTCACAACCACTGGGCATGCAAATTGGGGCTGATCAGAATTGTAGTCCAAAACATAAAAACAGCACATGGTTACTTATCCATGCTCTAGATGTTCCTTGGTGGGGTTGAATCAAGCCTCAACAAGTTATGAACTTTCTTTTAGTTACTATATTTTCCAACGTATAAAACGACTGGGCGTATAAGACATCCCAACTTTTTCAGTTAAAATATAGAGTTTGGGATATACTCGCCATAT
>CM034703.1:223262672-223272718 GCA_020142125.1 Phrynosoma platyrhinos
CTGAAATGACGCTGCTTTAGGGCCAGTGTGATAACGTCCTTTGTCTCAGCAACTGATCCTTTAAGAACCCTGGCTACTTGAACAATGGGAAATGGCAACAAGTACAGAAACAGGGAGAATCTCACAAATGGCTTTCATACTAGAGCAATTGTGCAAAAAAAGCGAATTTGTGAATGAAACGGAAATGAATTTATGGTATGTTCCTAAAAATGCCTATTTGCTGCTTCATGTCATTTTCCTGTTGGATTCCAAGCGGTTTGTGCACAATGTCATGTGAAAACCATTTGCACAATTGAGTCTAATACGCAGGAACTTCCAATTTTCCCCATGTGATGAACTCCAGAGAAAAATAGTTTGGCCCCAGGAGAGTTTAGGCTGGATCTCTCTTTCTTAACATCAACTTTTCTATCGGGGGGAATATTTTGTGTGGAAAACACCATCTTAAGAGTCCCTATGCAGCCTGAGGTGGTAGAAAACTAGGCAAAAGTCTGCTACCTTAGGGGGGTTGCAGACTGCCAGAAATAGTACAAATTGAGTCCACTTTTAGGGTTAGGGTTAGTGCTAGGGAATCATGGGAACTGGGTTTTTTTTCTGAGACATTGAGCCTTCTCTGTCAGAGAGCTCTGGTGCCACAATAAAATACAGTTCCCATGGTTCCCTAACCCTAACCCTAAAAGTGGACTCAATTTGCACTATTTCTGGCAGTCTGCAACCCCCCTTAGTCAGGCTCAAACTCCATACTGCAGGAGAAACAAGCCTACTTATTGCTGTGTTTTTAAAAAATACAGTCATGTGAGACTGTACTCAGGACTTGATGAATAGTGGAGGTGGAGGTAAGTGGATACTTAACCCTTTCCATCACTATCTGTTTTTCTGCCATTCTCCCAATAATGTTGTATTACCTTCAAGTGAAAAGATGCTGGTACAACTTTCACCTGAAGGTAAAAGCATGGGAAGACGATTGCACAAAAACTAGTCAGACAAGAAAAGACCAAGCAGATGTTTCTGTTTCTAATTCCTCTGATCAAACTGGTAGCCTCCTGTAGCTGCTTTTAATTTTAAAAAATATATATCAGAAGACTCTTAAACTTTTTACATCTAGTTCTCAGGATCAAATTAAACATCTTGTTCAGTCCTAAGTAGAGGGTCTAGCACTCTGTGTTGGGACTGTTACTTGTAGGTTTTGCTATTTGTTGAAAATATAGTTTGGGGTTGTTGTTTACTGTGTATTGCACAATAGTGTATTGCTTCATTAGCCAGATGCATCCTGTGATTCTGTTTGTTTTATAAGAAAGAAAAGCAGGAAGTGCAAGCAGACAGAATTTCAAAAGCCAGGTGTTTTTGCTTATTCAAGATCCATATTAAATGAGAGAAAGGGAGGGTCTTTATCATGTTAAAAAAATAGATTGCACATAATAAGGCAGAAGTTAGGTGATTAAGCATAGATAATTAATGAGTTGATAAATTACATACTTTATGTCCAAGCATTCCTGCTAAATGACAGATGCCTTGCTGTAAAATGTGTGGGTGACAGAATTTTCCTATCAGCTCACTCTATAAACCAGTGTTTGTTCCCTTCCTTTTAATATCACCGACACCTAAATTTGTACTGTAGAGTACTGCAACTCACATAAGTTTATATCCAGATAAATAACTGGAGTCCAAAACACTGCAGAAATAATCCAGTTTAATGCTAGGGAATTCTGGGAACGGTAGTTTTGTAAGACATTTACCCTTCTCTGTCAGAGAGCTCTAGTGCTACAATAAACTACACTTCCCAGGACTCCTGAGCACTGAGCCAAGGCAGTTAAAGTGGTCTCAAACGAGATTATTTCTGCAGTGTGTTTTGGACCTAGGTTAATTCTTAGTAAAAATATCATCATCAATATATAGGGTAATTAAATAAGAATGATGTCAACCTGAGTAAGAACAGCTTTATAGCCACCCCTCCGTTTTCATGGGGGATCTGTTCCAGACCTCCCCGTGAAAACGGAAAATCACCAATATTCAAACCCCATTGGCTTGAATGGTGGCGTGCCTCATTTTATCCTCCTCCATTTGCTGCCTGCAAACAGGCGAGGGATGCGAACTCCAAGTCCGTGAAAATGGACAGGTGACTGTACTTTTGTAGCATTCTTTTAAGGGTGGAACAGAAGGGCAGGAAAAAGCGGCTCGAACCTGCATTTTCCAGAGGCAGATCGAAACCCCACTGACTGCTTCCAAGGAGGCCTGAATGACCCCATGGTGTGGCATCTAGCTGCACCGCTGGATAATTTTTGTGTTGCCTCCCCACCATGCATGCACACCATTGCACAAAAACATCACTGGCAAATGCCTGCCTAGTGAGTCATGCCTTCTCATGATGTGGCAAAGTATGACAGCCTTAGTTTTGTCATTTTGGAGAGAATTCAGACTCAGTCTGTTCAAGCACCCATTTGTTTTTCTTCCTGACCATCCACAGTATCCTCAGCATTCTTCTCTAGCACCACATTTTTTCTATAGGCTTTCTTCAATGTCCAGCTCTCACATCTGTATATGGTACAAATTGTATAAATGCATTTCCCCCTCTTTTATTTATTTTTCCAGGACTGTTTCTCCTACTCTTTCTCCTATAGATCCATGGCAGATCCAGTCCTGAGGAACTGACCTTTGAGGTGTGTGGAGATATGCAGTACCTGATGCTATTATGGGCTGCAGAGGCATATAGATATCAGTGCTATATTCATGCTGCTTGTGCACCGTATGTCTGTGCTGCATAAGATTCTAGTGGAAAGGAGCCAACTTTCTGCTTGTAGAATAATTATGTCTATGGCTGAACAACAGTGATGGTTTTGCACTTCACTTCCAACTGAGGCACATTATGCTTTTCATTTTTTTAAAATAGTCTGTCACAGTTTCATTAAATTTCAATTTCAGAGTGGTAAAGTGTAATGAAGTTGTTTAAACACTGGACTGGGATTCTGGGAGACCAGGGTTCTAATCCTCAATTGGTCTTGGAAACCCACTGGGTGACCTTGGGAAAGTCACACTCTCACAGCCTTAGGGGAAGGCAATGGCAAACACATCTGAACAAATCTTGCCAAGAAAACCCCACCATAAGGCCATCAAAAATCAGCAATGACTTGTGGGCACATAACAGCAACTGCCCCAATTCACACCTTACCTAAAAATTGTATTTATGTCTGATTTAAATCACTCCACAAAATGTATGATCAGGTGGGCCCAAAATTTTGGTCATAATATAGAATTGGAAACCTGGGGAATAATGTGGAAAAAGTCTGAATTTTACATTGTCAAGTAACCGCAGACAAAAACATTTACAAGATGATGTTTAGATGGCATTAAATGCCAGAAAAGTTAGCAAAAATGTATAAAGGACTGGATAATTCTTGTTGAAAATTCATGTTGGAAATGTACATTGCCCCAATGTTGTCCCCAATGCCAGTGCATGCATGTGGCTGTGCTAGCAGACTTGAGGTCCCATGTTTTTCATATTCGTGAAGGGGTCTGGAATAAATCTCCGCATATACGAAGGTCCAACTGTATTATCATGGATGTGTTGAAAAGCAAAGAAATATCACAAATAAACTCATGGGATAATAGATAATATATTTAATAGATGATAAGAAGAAGAAGAAGAAGAAGAAGAAGAAGAAGAAGAAGAAGAAGAAGAAGAAGAAGAAGAAACTTTATTTTTGTATCCCACCTTTTGCCAAGGCAATCAAGGTGGCTCACATAGTTAACATGCATAAAACAAACCCTAGATTGAACATTAATAACATGATAAAAACAAATTACCCCCATCTTTAAAAAATTAAATACAATACTAAAAAGTTAAAATGACTGGCGTTCTGACACCAACAGATATATAAAAAGAGGGAGAGGCACAGGTTGAAACAGAAAGTCTATTTGGGGAAGGCCTGCCGGAAGAGATCCATCTTGATGGCTTTCTAAAAATTGTCCAAGCTGGTTATTTGACTGATGTCCTCCAGCAAGGCATTCCATAATTTGGGAGCAGCGACAGAGAAGGACCTCTGGGAGGTTACTGCTAATCTAGAATTCCTCAGTTGCAGTAGGTTCCTCCCAGAGGATCTGAGGGTGCAGGGCAGATTATATGGAAGGAGGCGATCCCTTAGATAGGTTGGACCTAGGCCATGTAGGGCTTTAAAAGTAATCACCAACACCTTATATTGTGCTCGGAAACCAATAGGCAGCCAGTGAAGGGATTTCAGAATCGGTGTAATATGATCCCTTCTAGATTTCCCGGTAATCAACCTGGCTGCCATATTTTGTACCGATTGTAGTTTCCAAACTAGGTATAAGGGTAGTCCCATGTAAAGTGCATTGCAGAAGTCGAGTCGTGAGGTTACCAGTGCATTACTACAGTTTCTAGGTCCCTTATTTCCAAGTAAGGATGCAGTTGGCGTATCTGCCGAAGCTGATAACAGGTGCTCCTGACCATCACATTCACCTGATCAATTGTGTGAAGCGCTGGGTCTAGGAGCACCCCCAAACTGCAAACACAGGCCTTAGAGGAGAGCGTGACCCCATCTAGGACTGGGGATTGTATCCCAATACCTGGTTTGGGGACCCCTAAGCACTTCTGTTTTATCTGGATTCAGTTTGAGCCGGTTTTTCCTCATCACTGCCTCAAGACATTGATTGAGGGGAGAAATGCCATCTATCGTCATGGCTGCTGACCAAGACACAGAGAAATATATTTGGGTGTTATCAACGTACTGATAACACCCCGCCTCATGTCTGCGGATTATTTCCCCCAGCAGCTTCATATAGATGTTGAAGAGCATCGGCGACAGGCTGGCACCCTGAGGGATGCCACAATTAAGCTGTTTTTGAAGAGCAACTGTCCCCGAGTCTCACCCTCTGGAATCTGCCTGAGAGGAAGGAATGGAACCACTGAAGTACAGTGCCTCCAATCCTTAGCTCTCCCAGGCGTTCCAAGAGAATGCCGTGATCTATCATATCGAAAGCTGCTGAGAGATCCAGAAGCACCAACTGGGACACGCTTCCCCTATCGATGCTTAGGCGAAGGTCATCTACCAGAGCAACCATGGCAGTCTCCACCCTGAATCCTGGTCTGAAGCCGGTTTGAAATGGATCTAGAAATCAGTTTCATCCAAGATCACTTGGAGTTGGATGGCAATGGCACTCTCGATCACCTTGCTCAAAAATGGGAGATGTGAAACAGGACTATAGTTTTTCAAATCCAGGGGGTCCAGGGAAGGCTTCTTCAGGAGTGGTCTCACCACCGCTTCCTTTAAACAGGCTGGAACAACTCCTTCCATAAGGGATGCGTTGATGGTCTCTTTGAGGAAGACCATCAAGGCATCACCCTCTTGGACGATCAGCCACGATGGGCAAGGATTGAGGGGGCACATCGTCCTCTTCATTTTTCCAAGGACCTTGTCCACGTCATCAGTACTCACCGGCTTGTTTAATCTCTAAAACAGGTTTGCTGGACACCTCATCAATCGGTTCTGTTATAAATCCGGTGTCCAAGTCCGCTCTTATCTGAGAGATTTTATCTGAATAATAATAATAATAACAATAATAATAATAACAACAACATTTATTTATACCCTGCCCCTCTGACAAATAATCAGGGCAGCTTACAACATTAAAATTCTGTACAGTATAATACAGATCACAAAGATAAAACCTAAAAATCCTCAAACCCACCCGCCCCTTTAAAAAAATATTAAACAAATTTATATATTAAAGTATATTAAAATGAAACTCACAAAACATCTCAAAAGACAAACAGAAACAGCAGCGACTACAACAAAAATGAGGGAGGAGAAGGGCAGAACTCCTAAGGCCGGGAAGTCTAGTCAGGAAAGGCCTGCCAGAAGAGATCTGTCTTAACAGCTTTTTAAAAGCTGGTTAAGGTCGTAATCTGACGGATCTCATCCAGAAGGCCATTCCATAGTCTGGGAGTGGTTGCTGAGAAGTCCCTCTGGGAGGTTGCCGACAGCTTAGTTTTTATCAGCTGCAGAAAATTCCTCCCAGAGGACTGAAGTGTGCGGGGTGGATTGTATGGGAGGAGGCGGTCCCAGATATAGGTTGGACCCAAGCCATGTATGGCTTTAAAGGTAATAACCAACAACTTATACTGGGCCCGGAAACTGATAGGCAGCCAGTGGAGAGACTTTAGTACAGGTGTTATGTGATACTAGTCTGGCTGCCATGTTCTGTACTAATTAAAGTTTCTGGACCAAGCATGAGGGTAGCCCCATGTAGAGCACATTACAGAAATCAAGGTGAGAGGTTACCAGCGTGTGTACCACAGTTTCAAGGTCCCTTACTTCCAGGAAAGAGCGCAGCTGGCATATTAGCCGAAGCTGATAATAAGCACTCCTGGCTGTTGCATTTACCTGATTAGTCATCTGGAGCGACGGATCCAGGAACACCCCCAGACTGTGAACACAGTCCTTCACGGAGAGTGTGACTCCATCCAGGACTGGAGGTTGTATCGCAATGCCTTGTTTTGTGGCCGCTACTGTGAGTACCTCTGTTTTGTCTGGATTCAGTCTCAAACTGTTTTTCCTAGTAGTTGTTAAATGTGTCACAGTAGGCTATTGTCAGGTTAAGTAGAGGGTTCTGTACAGGTGGAACCTGTGTCAGTTCCCACACCACCCTAAACAGCTCTGCCGGGCGAGACTCTGCAGATGCAATACGTGAAGAAAAGAAAGATTTCTTTGTGGCACATATTGCCTCTAAATAGGAACAAATAAAATTCCTATGACGAGTCTTGTCAGATAAGAGTCGAGTTTTTCACCAGGTGAACTCTAGTCATTGTCCAACCCGTTTCATCTTCCTAAGTTCCACTGTGAACCATAACTGTCTATTCGAAGTGGGTTGGAAAGGACGCTTAGGAGCAATCGTGTCACTAGCCCTGGTGAAATTGGTGTTCCAGGTGTCAACTAGGGCTTCAACAGAATCATCGGCATTACCAATCAAGAAACCCTCCAAGGCTTTCTGAAGTCCCATTGGCTTCATTAGCCTCTGAGGGTGGACCATTCTAATAGGTCCTCCACCCCCGGTGGGGTGGACAGTGGCTCTAAGTCCAACCCTGACCATGAAGTGATCCATCCATGACAGTGCGGTGGTATTTATTACCTCCGCCCACGGATACACCTGCTCTGTACCAAAGACCGCATTGAGAGTATGATCCGCACAGTGCATTGGCCCGGAAACCAATTGGGATAGGCCCATGTCTGTCATGGAATCCATGAACTGCCGAGCTGCACCTGTTAGACTGCTCTCAAATGGAGTGCTGAAGTCACAAAGTTTGGGTGACTTCCAACAGCAGTTCCAAGACCAGCTGTGTCAGCTCCGAAAGGGAGTCTGCTAGACAACGGGGTGTACGGCATACTAACAGAATCCCTATACTATCCCTGGTTTTCAGGCTTAGGTACATACATTCAAAGCGGTCTATTTTCCGGATAGGTATCCTAGTCAGGGTGAGATTGTCTCTATGGACCAGAGTCACACCACCACCACCACCCATCCACTTTCCCTTACTTGCTCATTGACAGAATACCTGGTTGGGAGAGCCTGATTCCAGGTGATGGCACTATCTTCCCCCAGCCAGGTTTCTGTGAAACAAGCCAGGTCGGCCTTTTCATCCACGAGGAGGTGGTGGATGATATGGGTCTTGTTCTTTACCAACCTGGCATTGCAGAGGAGCAAGGTAAGGTTCTGTGGCATGGTTGATAAGCTCCCCAGCCTACTTTGGGTAACAGAGTGAACTGAAGGCGGGCTCGCTTTCAGACATCGAGCCCAACTTCTTTTGTAACAATATTCCACTCTGTTGTCGCTGTACCTTCCTCTGCCCTGCACAACCTCGATCGTCGCTCCCGGGAAGACCTCTACTGGCTCTCCCCCATTGCCTTCCATCTGAGAGGTTGTTTTATCAGTCTCAAAGTTCTTAAGCAAATCATTGTCAGAAGGCTGTGACTGATCTGCCGCGCTTAGAGGAGAAGAGCTGCCTTCTCATTGCTATTAAGGTAAAGGCAACGGGCGGACTAAATAGCCTTTCCCTGCCCTTGCCTCTTTCCAGGGGCTCCTCTGCCGCTGGCATGGTGATGGTGGCAAGAGGACCACCTCCTCACCTGTCTTCCTCCTGGGACTTAAATAGCCTTCTCCCTTCCTGCCGGCACGCTGCCTCTCAGCTGTTGGGGAGGCTGGTGGTGGACTTAGCCTCTTCCTTTATTATCATTATTTATGATAATAGAAAAATAGTGTTAAAACCAGAATATTATCTATTGGGGTTGAATGGATAGGATGTAGTATTAAAACCAGGGGTAGGCAACCTTTCCCCTTTAAGGGCCGAGGGACTTCAGCTCCCAGAAGCCTCAGCTATGTTGGCCAATAGTCCCATGTTGGCCAATAGCTCCTGGGATTCTGGGAACTGAAGTCCCTCGGCCCTTAAAGGGGAAAGGTTGCCTACCCCTGATTAAAACAGTTTGAAAAAATGTTAAAATATTTGATTACAGCCATTAGACTAACCTATTCACAAAACCAGAAAAGTAAAAGAATACCCACAATAGATGATTGGATCTTGAAAACTTTGGAATTAGTTAAAATGAATAAATTAGCAACGTTGTTAAAAGAAAAATCAGTAAGGATGTTTTTAGAAGAACGGAAATCATTGTTTAGGTACTAGAAGAGAAAGCTGGATTTGAGAGTTAAAATTATTCTATTTACTAATGAAAATTGCTAATACATATTAAAGCTAAATTTATGTAAGTAATTGGAATAATAAAACAAATTAACAATAGATCAAAATGTAGGAAGTCATTTTTAATACTTATGAATGTAATGTATGTTAATTTTATATTTAGGATAGTGTGTTGTTTGTAAGTTCTTTTTTGGTTATTTGTCTTTGTTTTTAGTTTGGGATGTGAATAAATTTTTTTTATTGAGAATTGTTTTTCATTATATAAAATATTAATAAAGGCAATATTGGATTGACAGATGAGCAGAGCTCTGATGCCGCAACAAAAACTCCCAGAATTCCATAGCGTCGAGCCGTGGCATAAAACTGGTGTCAAACCGGGTTAATTCTGCAGTGTGGATGAATCCTCAAAACCACTTCTCAGGGTGTTTTTTTTTTTTTTTTTTGGTTGAAGGGAATTTTATTTTATTTCCTGGCTAGGAATCCTGTTCGCCCTGTATCGTTCTGGCAACAACTTTATTTATTTACTGTATTTGCAAATTTGTAAATGGGGAGAATTATTTTATTTTAAATTTTATTTTTTATTTTATTTATTTTTTTAAAAAAAACAACCGACGTGGAGAACATGGATGTTGCGGTTCTCTTTTTGAGCTTTAAACTTCCTAATTCACCTGGCCGGCCTTTAATAAATGCATAGACCTCACTGACAAGTCTCTTTCTTTCCCCTTTTGTGGAGAAGAGTGCATTTCCCCTTCCCCCCCCTCCCGCAACAAACGCACACAAACGCACTGTTCCTCTTTTAAAATTTTCGTTTTATTTTTTTGAAACTGGGGGGGTGGGGAGGCGCGCACGCGCTTCAACCGCCTTTCCCCTTATCTTGACCGACATACGCAAACAGGCCATTTTTACGTGTGCGGCGCGAGCGGAGAGAAACTGCGTCCTTCGAGGACTTCACTATAGCGACGGGCGCAGCGCCCCGCCTTTATTTAAATAAACAACAACAACAACAGCAGCAGACAAACCGCTATCCTCCTTCTGCGCAGGCGCACCACTCCGAAAGAGCCGGCCTCGCCCTGCCGAGGCGGCGAACGCTCACTCACGCGCACTACTTCCTGCTTGTCCTCTTTTCCTCCCTCTGGGAAACGCATGCGTAGGAAGAGGTCCTCTTCTTTCTCCTCCTCCTCCCTACCGTTTCCCAGAGTCCTTTGCGCGGTGAAGAAGCGTCGGTCGCGGGCTGGAGGCATTTTGTGTCCTGGATATCAGCAGAGAGGGAGAGGCAGACAAGATGGCGGCGGCCGCCGACTGAGGCGCCCGTTGGCGGCGGCGGCGGCGGCGGCGGCGGCGG
>CM034703.1:223313533-223331190 GCA_020142125.1 Phrynosoma platyrhinos
TTTTTTTAATTTTTATTTGGTGTGTGTTGGAAGATGGGTAGTCTTATATGGTGAGTATATCCCAAACTATATTGTAACTGGAAAAGTTGGGTTGTCTTGTACGCTGGAAAATATGGTACTCCTTTTCCCAGCAGCTTCTGGCTGCCTCTGACAGCCTCAGAGCAACTTCTAGCCACTTTGGGAGTATGCGTCATCTGAACACCACACCTCCAAAGCAGTGAGAAGTCTCTTCTTTTGGCCTGTCTGTTTCAGGCCAAACTTGCAAATAAACTTGATTGACTATAGTGAGTTTTCTAAGCACACATAAGATCACCCTATTAAATAAAGAGACATGACTCGGAGGATAAAGAAAAATGCTGAAATGGAAAGTACTTGCACAACAATTTTGCTTCATCATCATTGAAAAGAAGAGGTAAATCCAAATGTATTCTCACCCAGTATATAATTGGATTAATTGGCAAACTGTAGTGATCAGTTAAAATGTTTATTAAGCCTCTTGAATCAATCTGAAGCATAACCGCACAGATAGAAATTGCAGATGTTCAGTGTTGGCTGAAGAGGAACATAAAATGTTTGCATGCTGCGTAAAAATCATTGCTGTATTACTTGAAACTTTAAAAGTTTTAAAAAAGGTTCATTTGAACAAACAGAACCCAGTCCCAAGTACAAATTAGAAACAGAGCTAACAACTTTACTCGTCCATATTTTCAGTCCCAAGTACAAATTAGATTTCTAATAGGCAGAGTTGGGGGAAAAGTTTAAAAGACAAAACCCAAACCTGTTTTTTGTTTTTAACTGTTGGTTGATTTAAACCAGGTTTTAGGGGCTTTTTTGGTTTGTTTTGCATTAATATTTTAATTACAGAATTGAATCCTCTTCATTATATTAATACTTTGAAACATTTTATCTATTAGAAAGCTTGATCAATCATGTTTTAATGGTTTCTAACATTAACAACCTAAAGTTATTGAACGTTGGTATGATTTACATCTTTCAGGAATGCTTCAGGAAATATATTGACGAGTTGAAGTATAGGGCTACACCAATATAGTACTAAATTGGAAAATCAAGTAGCAAATACAGTTCAAATATTATGGCCACTAGCTTAAATATTAATTGTTCTTTTAAAATGCTCTTTTATAGCAAGTTGTTTTGGTCGAACTTAGGTTAATTGAAGGATTTATTTCTCAATGGCATTTCTTGCTCTGTAAAATAAAGTGACTAAAAAGAAGCAGCTAACACTATGGACAACTGCCAGTAAATTGTTGAAAGTTAAATGTTACATTCAAACAGTCATTGTTTCAGTAAGAGGGTTGGAAAATAGTAATAATAGCCAAACTTTTTTTTAAAAGAGGAATAAATCAATAACAAAACAAAACAGGAGACTGTTGTTGTTGTTTTTAAAAAAATCATTGGGTCTAAACCAGCTAACCCTGCTAATAAATGAATAGGATGTTGCAACTTGATTTGCCTATTAATCCAGCTATAATTTCAAGGCTATAAGTCAGCTATTCAGGCTCAGGAAACAAATGGGTAGACCGGATGCCATTTTGGCAGATCCAGTCCAACTGACCCCTAGGCCAGTTTTAAATAACTAGCTGTTTGCTGCAGGGTTTCCTAGAATTCCTTCTGGGACAGCTAGTAGTTTAGATGACCATGCCCCCCCCTTACCTGCCACCACTGCCGCCATTCTCCTAGCAGGCCAATCACAGCCTGTGATGTCAGAAGAGGGCACCTAAGCATTTGGGTGAAGCCAGGTGCCCCATTTCCGCCCTTAAGGACCATGGCAAGGGTCTGTAAGGAGAATGGCACAATAGTGGTGTTGTGACAACTCCATGGTTTGGCAGCAGCCAGGCATCTGAACACCCACCCATTGCTGCACTAAGTGCTGCGGGAGGTGGATCCACGGGCAGAAAATGGTGGGGTTGGCCATTTTCATTTGAGCCCTTAAGGTTATCTATTTTTAATATGTATCTGTCTTCCATCACTTGCATGCTAGTATAAAATGGAGAGTCTAGTCTCATAACTACCTAATCATTCTTTTTAGTTAAATTAATGTTAATGAATTAATCTATAGTGACGGTGGTCAGATGAGTGCCTCAGATAACATAATCAGTGCTTTTTATAAGTTTAATTTTGATTAAATTTTGTTCAAATGGTAGAAACACATTTGCTAATATATCTTGATTTACATGTACTTTTCCAAATATTACATTGTATTTACAGATGGGAAATTTTTGTTCTTTTACCCTCTTGAACACCAGACCAGTTCAGCGACAGTGAAGAGTTGATGTTAACTTTTGCTCTACTTTATCAAACCTATGAGTGTTAATTGTTTTACTTGAAAATGTTGTCTCTGTGAAGTACCAGTACATATGGGGGTTGAATCCACCAGTTACAACAAAGCATGCATGTCTTTTGAAAAGGATGTAGCTTGACTTCTTGTTTTTCTACCAATTAGTTTGGCTGAGTACATTGTAACAGTCTAAAGATATTTAGACAAAATAGTCAGAGAAGCAAGCATGCCTAGTTTTCCAAACAAAAAGACTTCTGTCTAGGGACATCAGTATACTAGATAAAAGATCCTAGATACAGTGTTTATGTTAAACTCTTTTCATAATGTCATAATGTGATATAATTCAGAAATAGCTAATTAAACTCTTAATAGAGTTGAATAAAGGGAATACCTTATATCTACATATATAGCTACTCCAGTCAACTAGTAAGTAAGACAGTGTGCTGTGTTAACATGCAGCATCCAGTATATCTCTGCAATCCTTTCTGTTTAACATATAGCAAAAATATCTTGAAAAGCTTTTGTTTCCTTGAGTCAGCTTAGTTAAACAAGCTAACTCTAGCCTCAACCAGGAGTTGAGTCTGCTCATGTGTGGATTGAAGGTGGGAAGAGGACATAGGCAACGGTACATGTCTTGCTTTAACTTCCATGCCTTTTCAGACCCGATGGTGGGGGACTTCAGCAAGGCTTCTAGCCATTTTTTTGAGCATGCAGAGAAGTAGCCATGTGATTGGGAGTTCTGTTTTAGCAGACTCTTTTAGATTGCTAATTTGACAATTCCCTGCCTCAGGCTTACAATCTGTAAGATGCTGTTTAGAGCCTTTGTGGCTAAAAAGCAGAGTATAAATACTCTAAATAAATACATTTCCATTTATACAGAGTTTTCTACTTGTATTCAAGTAAACACAAGGACCAGTTGCCTTGCAATTCTCCTTTTAGCCCTCAGAGGTGTTTTTGAACATCTACACAGGCCTTTGCACTTACAAGTGGGATTGATATGGGATATTTGAGAATAGTTTAATTGAAAATTGCAAGTGAGCCATGCAGCACTCCATGAGAAACATAAAGCACAACAAGACTTTTAAGTTTCTGGAACAAACTAAAAAGATTGCTAAAGTTATGACATGCTGGCTTTTCATTGTACTGTTCATATGGTTTTCTTTTGCTGGGGGGGGGGGGGGTTAGAAAAAGTTAGAGGGTTCTGAATGATCAGTGTTACAGTGCTTATAATGAAAAGAGGGTTCCCATAGATTAATCAGCTGCTGTGGCTGGTGTTGACTTCCATGTGTGTAGTGATCATAGTGTGATTTCTTACTTCATCCCACCCATACTGTTCATTAGAGAAGTAGAGTTCATGTAGTTGTGAATCAGTTACATGCCAAGGAAAATCAGCCCAAATGTGATTATAAATATGTTAGCTTTTTGCTTTGGAACAGATGATGGGTTGTGATGTTATCCATGTTGTTGAAAGCGTGGATCATCCATTCATAACTTTGTGGAAAAGATAAAATCTTTAAAATGAAGGATTTTGTCAACTTAATTATTACCAAGCTTTTTAATATTAAAGAGGTTGTCCTAATTACAGTATTTTGTACTTGATGTAATGATGTCATTATTTTCAATATGTCTGTCTGAAACTAAAAAGATTACTAATTCCGTAACATCCTTCCATAGAGGTCTATTGGCTGGATCACTCAAGGCTAAGCCCAATTAAGGGTTTGCTCCTTTAATATTTCTACACTTCAATGTGTGCTTCTGCTCTGCTTTTACTTCAGTAAACTTAATTATAAGACAATGAAGGGGGGCTGACTAAATGATTTTTTAAAATATTAATATATAAACCAAATGGGCCAGTTGATAGTTAACAAATGTTACATGTGCATGTGTGCCTTCAAGTCGCCTATTGACTTACAGAAACCCCATGAGTTTCATACAGTTTTCTTAGGCACAGAATACTCAGAGGTAGTTTTGCCAGTTCCATTTTCTGAAATATAACCTATAGCACCTGGTATTCATTGGCAGTCTCACATCTGAATATTGACCAGAGCAAATCCTGCTTATTTTCCAAGATCAGATTGGATCTGGGGTCTTTAAAAACTTGTATAAATAATTGAAATTCTGTTACTGATTTAATACACACACCCCTTCATTCGGTACCACAGCGCTTGCACCTGAGCAGTTTTTTCCACTCTTGATTGAAGATGACAAAAGTATAATGCTTATATTAAATGATAGTATGTGCTCTTGGGAGTAGTATTAATTTTGTAACAGGAAACTGCCAAGTCAGCATTAATTATTGCAGAATTCAGTTGTACACTTGACACTTTACTC
This sequence comes from Phrynosoma platyrhinos, assembly GCA_020142125.1. Taxonomy (NCBI): domain Eukaryota; kingdom Metazoa; phylum Chordata; class Lepidosauria; order Squamata; family Phrynosomatidae; genus Phrynosoma; species Phrynosoma platyrhinos. The sequence continues at coordinate 223,318,161 of CM034703.1, forward strand.
CTAATATCCATGAGGATTCAAATAATTGATTTCAACAAGCATGGAGGAATTCTTTCAAAGACTTCACTGTAAAGTAATTAATTAATTATTATATTTATTTGATTTTTTTTTTGTTTTATTTTCAATTTTAGTTAATTTGTTTATTATTTATTTATTTATTTATTTATTTATTTATTTATTTATATGGTTTTGGTTTTGGTTTTGGTTTCAGATTAATACAGAGTTGATGTTTTATCTTTACGTATAAACAAACCATCCAAGGAGGTTTCCAGCCATGCAGTTTGGGGAGGCGGATTGCTCTACCCACTCCTTGTTGATCACACGAACGTCCTGTTCTGACCTCAGCAGAAGTCGTGGCTCATCAGGCTGGCACTCTCAGGGACTGATAGACAAGCAAGGAAGTGATGGCAGCTCTGAAAGGGATCCATCCCCTTCTCTGTGCTGTTCAGTGCGGGGTAAGGAAGATGGCATGGCTCTAGGCGTGTGGACAGCCAAATCAGACCCAGTCCAGCTGTCCACGTGGCCTAAAGAACTTGAGGTACTCCAGGGTTCCTGAAAGCCCCAGGGTTTGCCCCCAAATTTGCTTACTTCGGAGCAAAGTCAGATTAAGGACTGAAAATGACAGATCCTCCATGGAAGTACCCATATGTCATGTAGGCTAGCAGTACTGACTTCAGGATGAGTGCAATGTTTTTCACTGGTATAGACAAGCCCATAAATGATTTTGGGCTTGTAGTGTTGTTTTTTTAATGCAGCCTTGACAAGTCACATGTTATACCTAGCAGTTGGAAGATTATAAAATACATTAATAGTAAAACCTTATTGTTTTATAAATGTATCATAAAACATGAACAGTTTCAAAAAAATAAGGCCCTGTTTGTTGAAAGAGAGCATTTGTGAGCAGTACAGATAGTTTTCATCCATAGTGTAACAGTGTTTCTATTCTTGTATACCTTTGTTGCAGGGCAAAGTTTGCATGTATTTTAGGGTATGTGAAGTTGAATAGTTTAATATTAATGAGAAAACTGGATGGTTAACATCAAGTCTACTGGTTTAAGTTGAAGTAACAAACTATGGACTTTTGAATTTCTGTAGAATGTCTGATTGGTAATCTGCAGCATTCTAGCACATGAAAATAGAGAGGGTTATTGAGGGTTGTGCCGTCTGTATCCAGAATGCTTAGGACAAGAAGTATTTTGGACTTTGGAGTTGTTGTTTTGTTGTTGTTGTTGTTTGTTTTTATTTTGGAATACCTGTGTTTGCATATATGTACATAATGAGATATCTTACAGAAAGTACCCAAGTCTAAACACAAAATTACTTTTTGTTTCATATACACCTTGTACACATAGCCTGAAGATAATTTTATACAGTATTTTAAAAAAGATTGCACAAAACAGTTTGCATATATTAAACCATAAAAAAAACAAATCCAACCCAGTGTCACTGTGTCAGTCGCCCATGATTTTTTATTTTTTTTTTTTATTTTGGAATACTTCCAGTTTTGGAATTCTGGATAAGGGAGACTCAACCTTTATATGATGGAATACTTGCAAAGTTCAGCCTTCCTATTTCTTTTAGTCTAAGTATGATACGTATGAAAATCACTTCATCTAATAATCTAATAGCATCAAGAATTGTGAAGAATTGTGCATTCAGTTGTGATAGTTAGTGCAGCTAATGTTTCATGAACATGTCACTTGCTAGAAAACCTCAAAGATATGCATGTGATAATCTATGTTTATTCAGCACATTTTTTGAATCTTAGCTAATAACTCTAATTTTCAAAAAGAATTTGAGATGAAGAACGAATTACAGAACTTATTGGAAGGAACGGAACAGAAATTAATATTTAAAATACACAAATTCTTACTTGAAAGAAAATTTGAACAGGCCACTATTAAAGACACTATGAAATGACGGGCTGAAGACATCAGTAGGGAAATTGATCTGAAAAGTTGCCGTTACACCAGGAAAAGGACCCCTATAATTTACAGAATGCCAAAATATCTGAGAAAATTTTCAAAAGGAATTCTGTTGGCACCAGCAAAAATATACAAAACAGAAAATAATAAGTGCTGGAAATACAGAACAGCCATTGGAAGCTGGTATCACATAGGGTGGAACTGCTCACAAGTAAAAGGTTCTGGATAAGCATTCACTCAGACTTAAAAACAATACTGAACATAAAATTGAAATGAGGAGCAGGGGTTGTTCAGTTTATGACTCTTTGGAGATCTACTTAATTGTATCTGGATTGGCTTTATAATAATAAATACTCTACAATGACTTGAAATACAGAGGTAATCTTAGTTTGCAATAAATAGGAGCTGCTGAATTTATATCCTTAGTTAAGTAGTCTGATATTGTAGCAATTAGAACAAAACTTACGGTAGTTTTCCATTTAAAAGAAGCAGTATTCTTCAATGTTACAGCTTTATTTCAATTACTATTTAGGCCAAGGATAATGTTGCATAGTGTCAGCAGTCTGCATTCTTTTTTTTTTCTTTTTTTTATTAAATTTATTAATAATTATAACATATACAACAAAAAACATAAAACAAAAGACAAATCAAAAAACAAAAACAACAATACACATTACAATCCACAAGATACAAATACATAGCACTACCTATTCTCACATGCACAGCTCTTCTACACTTAAATCTAACCATTCACACATTTACATCCTACATACACTTTAATATAACTCCAAATGTTACAAAATATTATCTTCTTCCAAATAAATGTATAACTGCCTAAAGTCATAACAAATTTCCTTTACCCCTCTACTAAACAAAACTCTTTTCTTCCTATATTTATCCCTTGAACATTCCTAATATCTTTATCAAATTACTATCCTTATTCGATCAAGTCATATTAATGTTTCCCATATCAATCCTCATAATTTATTTTCATTCATATCCTTCTTTATCACAGTATTCCTTAAAATCTGTCCAACCTCTAACCCACTTCCTCTTCCTCTTTATCATTTAATAAACCAGTCAAAATATCCAATTCCATCGCTTCCCAAGTCTTCCTTTTCCATTCGCTTATAGTGGGAATAATTGTTTGTTTCCATTTTCCAGCGAACAGTATTCTGGCAGTTGTTATCATATAAAGTAGAATCCGCCTTTTATCTTTTTCCAAGGTTTTCTCTACTATATCTAACATATTTAACAAAAAAAGAGTTGGCTCTAATAGTATCTCTACTTTGTAAATTTTTGATATCACTTCCCTCATCTTTTTCCAAAATTTTTGGGCTTCTGCACAGGTCCGCCACATATGATAAAAGTTTGCTCTTGATTTGTTGCATTTCCAGCATTGATCTTTTCCAGATTTATATAATTTGTTTAATTTTTCCGGAGACAAGTACTACCTAAAAGACATCTTGATATGGTTCTCTTTATAATCCTGGCATCTCATAAATTTGTTGGTATCAAACCATGCCTTTTCCTACTTGTTTAGATCTATAGGTTTACCTATATCCTGCGCCCATTTTATCATAGAATGTTTTATTTTTTCATTTTCTAAATTCCTATAATATCCTATAATATTTTCCAATATGACCTTTATTTTTATCGAAGAATATTTTATCCAATTCATTTTGTCTATTTAATATACCTAGGGTATTTTTGTCAACTTTAAATCTTTCATTTATCTGCATGTATAGAAACCAGTTGTCTTGAAATTCTTTACCTAATCCTTCTCTAGTCTTTAAAGAGTCTCCCATTTCTCCTTTCCAGTTAATTAAATCCTTGTATGTTAACCAAGGTCTTTTTTCCATTTTAGATCTATTAGAGAGAGCTTCCTGCGGAGATGTCCAACTAGGAATATGCGTATAAAATTGTTCCTTTATCTTCAACCAAATTTTCAATAAAGCATTTCTTACAAAATGATGTGAAAAGTTTTTGTTACTTTTAAGTTTGTTATATATCATGTAGGCATGAAAGCCAAATCTCAATTGAAATTTCTCTAATTCTAATAGCCTTTCATTTTTTAAACCCATTCCTCTATCCAGTTAAGGCAAGAAGCCCTGTAATATAATTTAAGGTTTGGAAGACCACATCCACCTTTTAATTTCTCTTCGGTCAGCAATTTCCATCCTATCCTGCCTTTCAGCAGTCTGCATTCTTGATAATCCCAGTAGTGTTGCAGTTCAAGACACACATAAACCAGATACATTGATTGAAGATTCAGTTCAATAAAACACTTGATTTGTTGTGACCAAACAAATTTCCATAAATGAACAGCTTGACAATTTACCTGTGTGAGATACTTTCCTTTTTATGCAGAAAATATCTCCCTGACATAATTCATTTGCTATATGCATACTATAATTCTGGCAGAAGGATGCTGCTGGAAATTGTACAACAGATACAAAAGCAAGGCATTTTTGCTTTGCTGTGGGTCTATCATTGTTGGGTTTCATCATAACCTATGTTACTCACACTTTATTGGAGATTGTTATTGTTCTGTGCCTTGAAGTCATTTCTGACTTTCAGTGAACCTAAGACAAACCTATCACAGTTTTTTTTTTTTTTTTTTTTTTTTTTTTTTTTTTTTTTTTTTTTTTTTTTTTTGCAAGATCTGGTCTGGGGGCGGATGCCTTTGCCTGCCTCTGCGGCTGAGATAGTGTGTCTTGCTCAGGGTCACCCAGTGGATTTCCATGGCTGAGCAGGGATTCAAACTCTGGCCTGCAGAGTTGTAATGTACCAATTGGTTAGGTGCATATCTCTGTCACTACCCAGAATGAAGGGATTCATGTTTAGATTCCTTTCTTGGATCCACATTCTGGATCTTGTTATTTCAAGTGACACACAAGCACAGCTATCCATTGACAGTTCCAAGCACATAGGGAACAATTGTACCATGTTACGACTTTTAAGTCCATATCAAACATAGCTGTACAGGTTTCAAAGGAAGTAAACTCAGTAGGACTTCTGGATAGTATTGTGCTATTAGCAATATAACTGCCTGGTTCTTATTTTTGTTTCTGTACATGCATAAGGGCTGCAAGCATTAATTAATTTGATTTGGACCAACTTTAATAGGCAGAATTGAGTTAAGATATAGTTGCTCAGTTTCGGGGTTAATTTTTGGTGACAACATAATAGGAAATATGAAAGAAAACGGCTTAGACTGTTCTTGCAACACCACTTTTGTAATTGAAATTGATTATATGTCATATCTTTTAAGTGTAATTGGGTGAAAGATAGATGGTATTCCACAAATTATTTAATGGTTGACAGCCTTAAAATGAATGGTAATTTTGGATACATACTTCATCAGTAGCATTCAGCCTGGATTATGAATATTGATCTCTCGCTAAGTTTAAAGGCCATCAGTGACTGGTCAAGAAAAAATGGGTTCTTGCATGTCTTTCTCTTCTTGCACAAAGAGGACACATCTGGGGAATGGCCATTCTCAAATGATAAACTCAACTAAATAACACTTTGACTTTTGAATAGAGCAGCATTTTCCTTAAATAAGGCTATAACTGTTCATTTAAAGTCTCCCAATGAACTGGCTTGTTTATTTCCCACTATCAAAGTGTTTTGTTTGTTTTCCAGGTTTTTGAGCATGAAGAAGACAACAGATGAAGCAGAGCAGAATGGAGCAGGATGTATCACTCCCCAAATCCTAGGAATTTTTAGTTCATAAACACACTTGCCAGTGGTTGTGAGCAGCCATTTACTTGATGTAAAGAACTTAATTTCAATATAAACTGGCTCTGGGCAGCGCCGTTGATGCTGCACCTTTGAGTTGTAGCAGCTGTAATTGTGAATATTGCTGAGATAGTTGAACATGGTGTCCAGTTTTCTATTGCATTTTTTCAAGTGGAAAAGTTAACTGAATGGTTAACACAAAAGTGGTGGAAAGAATTGTGCATATGCCAATTTTTGTAACCTTTTTACTTTGAACTACACTGCTTACAAGAGCTCATTGTTTTGGAAGAATGGCATGAACAAGTCTTCAGGAACAGTTGTGATAATTGTAAATGCTCACAATTGTGCACTCTTTCTGGGTATTCCTCCCTGGTTTTGAAAGTTGTACACTTAAAACATTCTTAAAATTGCTGGTGTCTGAATGACATAACAAGCCAGTTGACATGGTAGTAACCAAAGATTCCAGTTTTTAAGCATATGAAAGACTCTGCCTGCTTACCTGTGCTAGAAGTAACAGCATCTAAAGTGAAGACTTAAGAGAAACTTAGCGACTACTAGATTATCTTTAGGACTCTGCATTAACTCTATAATGTTCTTGTTATAAAAGGAGAAACAGCATATTTGTCACAAATTTAGTTAACATCTTACAACGAAACTGTATGTAAGTTGCTTAGATAAATGTAATCACTGTAAACATCTATATGATCTGGGATTTTGTTTTTATTTTGAAACGGGAGCTTTTTTGTTTACAAGTTCATTAAAAACTAAACTTTCTGTAAGGAAATGAGATTTATTTTTAATTTGCCTTGATAATTTGCAATCTAAATTAGACACACCACCCTTTTTTAAAACAGGCAACTACAAGGCCATTTGTTAAAGCAAAAGTCCTATTTCTTAATCATTTTAGATCTAGTGTTGTAACTCTTCCTCACTTTTGTTTTTAAATAAATTTTGTATTTTTTTTTCTTGATGGGAAGGGGCACTCTTGCATTTTTATAATCTGTTGCATTGATACCCAGCCCACTGTAACAAGAGACTGAATAAAAATAAAGGCATCTTTTTGGACCCATCATAGCAGCTCACAAGTCTTGCCATTGTCTCACACTGGCTGGACTGATTTGCAGAATTGGCTTTGCAGATCCAAACTGTGGAGGTATATGGAGGGTTTCAAAAGGAGGAATTTTCTTTCAAGTTCTTGTGAAGTGGATATAACCAGATTTGCTCTTGTTCTTAGGCAGCCCCTTGGTGTTCACATGGGTTACTGGTTACTGCCTTAGGCTGTCCTTCTCACTTTAATCCAGCTGAAAGATATTCTTACTGCTGGCAGATTCATCTAACAGTGTAATTTATTCCTTTATAGCATGTCAGAATAAATTTTAAAAGTTGTCTGAAAATGCTGCCAGATGGCTATTGTGTACATGGTTTTAATGACTTTTGAACTTTCAGTTTTTCATGGAACATGGATTTGGGTTGCACTGTATACTCTCTTGTGGGATATTATAAATCTCCAACAGTATCCCCCTGCTCCTGGCAATAAAGTGAATAGTTAAAAATATTGTATCCATGAAAACACAGGACATTTTCAGCACATGGAATATACCAGTAATTTGGAGAGTGTTGTTTGGATATTAGCTTAGGATACTTTTCTTCTTTGAAAGTAATCCAATTTTCACTACATCTCAACACTCATTCTGGTGGCGTATCACTTAAGAAGGTAATCTTGAATATCTTTGCTAAAATGTTTTAAAGAATGAGTATTTGTTTATTGTATTTTCAGCTGTTACAGCACAGCACAGTCACGCTATTGAAAGATGAGCAAGAGGTAAAGTAACTGATAGGGCTTAGGGATAGGAAAACATGCTATCTTTAAGTCTCACAAATATTCCAACTATGCAAAGGAAACTAATGCATTCTTTCTTCTTTTCTTACAATAGTGAAGTTCCTTCCTCAGGTTGAATCTGCTTGCTTCTTAAGATTTTATATGAGAACTGCTGTGTCACGCGAGTACACACAGTCAGATGGATAATGCTGTCAAAACAATCTGCTCTGTATCTTCCATTAAGGCATTCTTGGTTTTGTAGAACAGTTTGGAAATGGTTAGGGCAGTTGACATTGAAGATGAATTGTAAAGAGTGTTGTTGGGTCTTGATCTATTAGTGTAACTTCTGCTATTTTAAATTAACACAAAACTTGTTTATAAATAAACAATAGCCTTGAAGGGAAAAAAAGACTTTAAAAGAAGCTTCTTCTATAATGAGGACTTTTAAAACACACACATTACAGCAGGAAGCCTCTTATCCGTTCCCTTCTCTGTCTGAGAAGGTTGAATCCTATCTATAGTTTTATGAAGACAAACAACTAATTACAGGGGTCTTTTTACAGGATGTACTGATTTTTAATCCATTAAATGGCCTAATTTACTAAATGTTGTCACCTTACCATTAAACCTATCTGGTTCTCCAGGTACACTGGGTTGTGAAGTATAGTAACAAAACTGCTGATTCAGAGGATCTAATACTAGTCATAGAATTACTATCAAAGTCAATAAGTACTGACTGTATTAAAAAGTCAATTAAGTACTGACTGCTAAAATTAACCTTTCAAAACCTGAGCTATGGATTCTAATTATAGTCGTATAACCAGATTGTTGTAGGACCCCATGGATAATGTCATAGATGAAATTAAATTGAAATACACCATAGTCTTTCCAACCTGTCTCTTTAATAGAGTGGAATGTCAAGGTTGTTAGAATTTCTATAAACATTTATCTTCCAGTAAAATACTAAAAATATGCCTCTTTAAACTCTTTGTACTTAAGTAAATCATGAAATCACTAAGCCATTATTAAAGACTTCTCATTTACATTTTCCAATGGTATAGTCATATTAATTGGTTGCAAGAAAGATTCCTGTGGCATTTTGAAGACTATAAAGGCCAACATGTTATTGTCTTTAGGGGTAAAATTCAGTGAAAGTTCTTCTTGCACTGGGAGGGTACTGTCAGCAAAATGGGAAAGTAGAATTGTGTAGGTACCTTCACACCACAGTCTGCTCTGAATTTGGTGACTTGGAGTATTGTAGAAGAAGACAGAAAGCAAAGGATATCATTGTAGTGACAGAAGCTGGCTTGGATGTATGAAGCTTGGATGTAAACCCCTCATGTGTTAGTCTACCTCATAAGGTGCATGGAGAGAAGTGAGCTCTGGTCCACAAAATCTGCCGTAATAAAAGTTACTAGATTTTGAGGTACCACAACACTGCCAGTTTTTCTTTTATGGACAACCTGCATGTAGATGTGCACATACATGCAATTGTTATGCTTCTTTTAGCAATGATAATGAGATTCCTTGGAGTTTTTAGGATTTTGAGTTAAGATGATCATTTGTTTCTTCTAGGCTAACTCAATAGAGCCTATAAACCTCTGGTCCTTAAACTTACTTTTCTTTGGAGTTGGTTCTACTGTTTTCTTAAACTTAGAGAAACATTGTTGCTTCAGATGGCTCCTCTTTCCTGTTTCTTTTCTTTTAGAAGTTTATTTTTCCCAGGATCATCTCTTAAGCAAATACTATTGAAATTTTTCCTGAACATGTTGTAAATGTTCTGAAATGGCCTCAAAGGATTTTTTCCAGCAAGAAACATTGACATGTCTGTGTGAAAGAAAACAGTCTTAACAAATATTGACATTTTTACGTGTACACATAAGTACATTACATATGAGGGAGTGCTGAAAAGTTTTTGGCCTAACCAGGAATTACCTAGAATCATGAAGCTTACATGCTATTCCACATATTCACCCCACAGTTCAACACACTTGGCATATTGTTTCTCAATTTTTTAAGCCTTCCAAAAAAATTGATATTTGCCTACTGAGATACTGCTCTGCCACTGCTATCACCTCTGAATCATTGAAGAAATTTCTTCCTTTCAAACTCTTGTTAGGTTTGGAAACAGGAAATAGTCAGATGAAGCAAGATCTGGGCAGTAGAGTGGATTTATGTGCTCAGACCCCCAATTTTTCAAAACATCAGTCAAACTGCCAGCCCTGTAAGCAGGTGGTTCAATCAAAAAGAACACCTTTCTGCATTTTTCCTTGCTGTTTTCCCTTCAATTATTCTTGTAATTATTTTTTACTTTTACTTTGAATCGCACAGCAAATTAGAGTAGTGTTCTACTTGAACTGTTTGGCCCTTCTGAAGATAGTCAACAAAATAGTTTCCTTATTGGGGGGGAAAAAAATAGCCATGACTTTTCCTATTGACCTTTGAGTCTTGGATTTCTTGGGCCACAGAGAAATGGAGTGCTGCCAGTGCAAGAACTGTTGTTTGCTGTCCAGATCATAATGATGTAACCATGTTTCATCGGGATGAATTGTTCCAAAAAAAAATCACTTGGGCCTCAAACAGCCCAAAAGGGGCAGTCTTGGGGTTGGGTGTGCACATGATGCACACCCCAGATGTGGTCGGAAGCTGCCCCAGGTGTGGCTCTCTTCCAAAGAGCCAGCCCAAAAGGGTTGCAGAACATAACAGCAGCCTGAATTGGGGCCAGGTACATGTGGCTGCCATGGCCCTAATATAAATGGGCCACGTAGTGTCAGAGTGGCCCTTTTGGGCTGTCTTGTTTCGCCCCATGATTGCTCAAAATGCTACAAAATCAACTTGGAGGTATCCACTTGATATATATATTTTTTTCTGATCAGCATTCAAACATTTCAGCACCCACTTGGCTGATAGCTTCTGCATAGTCAACTGCTCATAAATGATAAACCCAGTGTGTTCCCAGGATATCACTAGTATCTCAGTAATTGTTTTAGGTGAGATTCACCAATCTGCCAAAATCAGGTCATGAACACACTCAACAATTTCAGGAGCTGTCACTGTTAAAGGTCTTCCAAACATTGCTGCATCTTTGGTCTCAAAATCTCCATGCTGAAAGTTCTTCACAGTTGAGCATGACGGCACTTGTCACTCAGTTTTTGCATCATTTGCTCATGGATTTCCTTTGGACTTTTCTTCTGCAGAAACAGAACATCATGAGTCCAGCACTTGAAAATTCCACACTTTTTGTTGACCTGGTTCTATCAATAATCTAAAAAAATCAAATTAGAGCTACAATCCTGCAAATTGGCAATTTACAATATAAAAGAACACTATTTCAAGCAACAGTGACAACATTACGCTAAGATTTTGGGAAGTGGATTGAGCCGAGAACCTTTCAGGACCCTCTCATAGGACTATGTCTACTCACATTTTGCTTAATGGGACTTAATATTTCTCAGGTGTTCTTTATTCATAGATTTCACTCCTGCAGCTTCAATCTCTTCTAAAGCAAACTGTTAGTCTTAGTTACAGTAGACTCACTGAATTAATCTCTGAATGATAAAACAACAGCTATGGAAATGATGTGGCTTTAGTGGGACTACTGTACTTGGGATTAGCAATTAGACTTGGCCTTTTGTAGTTCGAAGAGCAAACTGCTGAGTTTATTGGGCTTGCCATGTTATAGTAATAGGTCAGTTTGGATTCTTAATTGCTCTGTGTATTACAGACCACAAAAAGGGCATATTAATCAAGCCTTTTAGAAATTTAGAAATAATTCTACCTCCACATCAGACATAATTTTACAGAATAAACTTTTTAAAATGCTTTTTCTGGAGTTTACTAAGTTATTTAAAAGCTACCTGCCTTACAAAAAAAAAAAGTTGCTTGTTCAGTTGCATGGCTAAATGATTGATAGAGATAGTGATAGTAATGACCTTTGCAAGAGAGAACATCAAGTCCATGGAGGACAGTGCTGAATAAATGTTCTGATGTGCAGGATCTTAACAGCTTAGAAGCAACACTTAGTTATGATAACTGAAAATATCTCCACAGTGAAGGGAAATGCCAATAAGGTAAGTAGCAAAACTAAACCATTGTCTTGCTTCCAAAACCTCTACCCTCTATCACCTCTGTAACACAATAGGAATTCCTAATCTTGTCACCCTAAAAAGCATTTTGTCCTATGTCTTTGACATTTTCAGGATCATACACACTTTAGGTATGTGATGCTTTCACTGAAACAGTTTTAACTAATATTTTTGTGGAAACAGTTCAGATTTTCTAAAGAGTAGCATGCAGTGCTGTTTTGTTAGGTTCATTGTGCTGAATTGAATTGAATTGCAGGTTAGCTTGCTTGTTTGTAGGTATACCTGAGCTGAACTAAATCTTTGTTTCCTTTAAGACATTGAAATAAATTAGGATCTCTGACACTGCTGTATGTGAAAGATTTGAAAGTTTCCCTGTCTCAACAATGGCTATTTTTAATGTCACCGTTTTATTTTTAATGTGCTGCTCTAGTAAAGGTTAGAAGCAGAAGGTTGTACCAGTTCCATAAACAAAACAGTAGTGTGCTTTTTCATTCCCATTCCCAAATAACTATTTTTAACCAGGATACTTCCTCTAATTTGGAGAATTAAGAAGTGATCTTCCTTTTGCATTTAACTGAGATTTAATTATAATTGCAGCAAAACCTAACAATGTGATGCAATTTGTAGAAAACCAGAACTTATTCCATGACTTCATGTCCAATTTCTTTTTGCCATCTGGTACTGATATCTGTAGGGCTCAGATGGGCTTTTCCCCTCTTTTTGAACTAATCTCTTGTTTTTACAAAGCAAAATCAGCACCCAGCAGGAAGGCAAGGAATAAGATTTCTTGAGGGAAGTAAAACCATTTGTTTGAATACCTGTGTGTAGGCACTTTTTCTGTGCTGCAGTTAGATTATCCTCCTTCATAACCTGCTTTTAAACTCATTGCCCTTTTGTTTTAATTGCCTTGCTTAAATGGCAACATCTTTGCCATTTTGCAATTTCAGGGCACAGTGCAAAGCCAATGTCTTCTGATGGAGGCTTTTAGAAAGTTTCAGGAAGTCAAGGACAATTTTAAAATGCATCAAGTGTGCTGGAAATGCACTTTCCTGCACTTAATAGTGCTAAATGTAGACTGGTTTACTTTTGAGGAAAGGAAACTTTAATTATTGACCCATTGATCTGGATCTGAAAGCCTGGTACCTTATTTTCCTGCGTATAAGACTACTTTTTAACCTGCAAAATCTGTGGTTAAAGTGGGGGGGTCGTCTTATACGCCGGGTATAGGGATAAGGAGGATAGAGGTGCTAAAACTATATTTTGACTGGAAAAATGGGGGGGTCATCTTATACGCCGGAAAATACGGTATGTATTTTTTAAAGCCTGGTTACAGCTATGCCCAATTTGTTTTCTCCATAATCAAAAACAGAGACTTCATCCTGCATCTTCCACATGCAATGGAGGACTGAGAGATCCTCTGGCATAGATATGGGGTGGTTATAGCAGAAGGAAGGTGC
>CM034703.1:223354583-223379683 GCA_020142125.1 Phrynosoma platyrhinos
GGTTGAATGAAATGCAGGACCCGCCCTGGAAAAGGAGGAGTCTGGTCATAAAACACACTCATTTCTAGTACATGTATGGGTTTTCTCCACTTGTGTATGAAAGTTAAAAACGTATTTTTTTCGCTTTTTACTTAATTACGCTTTTATTCTAATTATGTGAGAAATGCTTTTGTGCAATTTAGCGCTATTTTTGCTTTATTTTCGGGATGCTTCATTTCCACTTTATTATCTCTTTAATCACGAAACTGACCCCCGTGTGATAATGTCCTGTGTAGACTTGCCCACAGCTGCATGGTATGTGGTAAACTCCTGTGACAGTGAGAGGGTCTATCCTGTTCTTCACTGAGCGCAGCATTTGCTGGATTTTCTTGGTTGGTCTGTAGATCATTTGGAGGTTGTGTTTCCTCACCAGTTTCCCTATTCTGTCTGTGACTCCTTTGATGATGGTAAAAATACCCTCCCTTTGGGTGGTTGTTTGTCTTCTCTCCTATGGGTTTTCCTGGGTCTGGCAGCCCTTCTGATGTCTGGGCTGAAATAACCATTAGCCTGTAGAGCCCAGTCTAGGTGCTTCAATTTATCTTCCAGGAAGTGGGGTTCACAGCTCGGTCTACTGATGTTTTTATTGTGCTTTGGCCAGATAGCCTGAACAAATCACAAAAAAACCAAAAAACCTCACAATGTGCCAAGTGTGTTGAATTTTGAATATGTGGTATAGCATGTAAGTTCCACAGCTCCAGGTCATTCTCATCTTGGTTGGGCAGAGAACCTTTCAGCACCCCCTCATACAAGTGCTCTGTAGGATGCAGCCATTGCAGTTGAAGTTATATTGAGGTGCTATAAATGTGGTGTTAAAGAGACAATAGAGGAACAATCCTAGACTCAGGTGCTATAATAGATTAAGTAGGGATATCATTGTCAAAAGGTCAGACTTTTGTTTTCTGGTAGTCTTGGAGATGTATGTGTCTGTTTGATAGGCAAGAATTTTAAAGGAGGAGAAAGTGTTCCTCTCGCTACCTGCATTTACTATACTTGTCTTGACTTGTCTGAAACTGGTGTTTATCTCTTGTTGCAGCCACTTTACTAGTGGAGCTGTGGTTTGAAATGTGATCCTTTCAGGATCTGGTTTTATGTGAATACAGTGCCCCTTGGCCACTGGAAGCAACTAGAAGCCAACAACAGTTTGGAGGAAAATAGGTTTTTGGACTCCAGTCCCCAGAATCTTGGGATTTTACTCCATTAACAAACAGCAGCTATAATGATAGTCATCTTCATTGAAGCTTTACTTCCAAGCTAAACTATTATGAGATCTTTTTAAATGAAGTAGCACATGTTTAGTAGTGGGGTCTATCCATGGGTTCACACCTGAGCTCAGCCGCCTGGCTGCACCTAGATGCTGGGATCTTTGAAAAGACAAGCTGGCAGCCCTTGTCAGGGACCAAGGAAGTGTGTAAGCTACAGATTGGAAGCAAGGTGCTACTGAGAGGAAGGGGAGCATTTAGCTTTTGTTTTGCAAAGGCTAAACGAATGCCTGTTCTGAGCTTGCCTATGCACAAAAGGAGAGAAATGCCAAAGGACTGTGGGGTGTGCCTTTGGCTGAAAGGTTGTAGCAACAACCCTAGAGTCTGTTTTCAATACACTCTGAGCAGATGGATCAGAGAAAGGGCAATTAGGCTATAATTCTCTGCTTAATTGTATGTCTTTAGCTTTTTCTCTGTGAGGGGGGTAGGCAAGTGCCACTCAGGGAGCCAAGCTAAAGCTGATCCTTTAGAAAGTACTTTGTATTCACCCAAGCACACAATAATCCCCTCTCTCCCTGTCCCCTCCTTTCATGGAAACTGAGTTCAGCAGTGCTTGCCAGATTATTTACTTCAGGGGATTTGTTTCTGCTTTTGCAAACACTTCAGTGTCCCCTCCAACTCTGCAGGGTCTGTAGAAGGAGCTTGATTGGGAACAACTGTTCAGTGCTGCATGGAAGCCAAGGCTCAGGGAGGAAGCTTTGCCCCCACCCTCATGTGAGATCAATCGCAGGGCAAGTGCCAAAAGGCCAGAGCTCTTTTTACTCTCCCAAAGTATGATTTATGGTCTCTCTGTGTGTAGAGGGGAGAGGTGAAGCTTTTGTGACCCAGCTGCATGTATGGTAGCGCCTGAATCCAGTCTGTCGCCAACCCACGAGAGTAACCTGATGCAACGGGGCCCTTGTACATCAGTTGCTAGCATTCCAAGGGCAGCTTGTCATTCAGGAATAAGAAAAGCTGCACCAGCTGAAATTCCCTTCATCTGCACAGCTATTAAAGGCACAGGATCCCCACCCTCCTTCTGCTCATGCCCTATTTACTACATGGAATCTATTGTTCAAATTCAGTTGATTCACTGTGAACAAACTCACCTGGTGTCAATTCTGTCATCCCAGCTATTCAGGTCAAAGCTGTCCACTGGTTGTCTACCTTCTTCTTGAAGGCTTGGGTGACCTATTGCATCCTAATGATAACCTATAAAGTCTTAGATAAGACTAGGATGTGATGGACCTTACAAAGTTCCTCCTCTCACGAACCTCCCCAAGTGCACACCCTCCAACATTTTACAGATGAAAACTGGGACATAGAATCATAGAGTTGGAAGAGATCCCAAGGTTCAGCAACTTCCATCCAATCTAACCCCCTGTCATGCAGGAACTCACAATCAAAGCATTCCCAACAGATAGTCATCCAGCCTCTGTTTAAAAACCTCCAAAGAAGGAGACTCCACTACTCTCCAAGGGAGTGTATTCCACTGTTAAGCAGCTCTTACCATCACAAAGTGGCCAAGCAATATCAAAATGTGATCAAGATGACAAAAGGTATTAATGAGGAAGAACAAACAACTAGGAGAGGCTGCAGAAGTTTGTCCCCATCCCACTAAGTACTTTTGCACTCTGAACTCAGTTTGCATCAGCTGAAGTAAGCTGAGGCCAAGGGGAAAAGGTGGGAGAAAAAGAAACTGGGACATTTCAAAAGCAGGTGAAAAAAAGTGGGGTGAGAGGATTAACTGGGACTGCTTCTGCCAAACTGGGAAAGTTGCGGGGTATGCAAGTAACAAGACAGCTCTCTTTCCACATCCTACCTGTATGTGAGATGATGGATAAATAAAGTTTTTTTTGTTCACCAGTGTTGCACCCACTTACACCTCTCTTAGCTTTTGCCAGTGGGTGGGTTTTGCCAGTGTGTGTGTGTGTGTGTGTGTGTGTGTTTGGAGTGTGTGGCTTGAATGTGTTTCTGAAAATCAGCAGTTTGCCACCTGTGCTGTTTTTTGTGGGTATACTGTAAGGCTGTAAGCCCAAAAGTATGGTTTTGCATTTTTGAACTGAGGTTCCACTGGTGCCTTACACTTAGCTTCCTGGGCAAGTTAGGATTCTTTTAGCATCATCAGTTCTAAGGAATGGATGTTGGATGACTGGCCACACATGTCATGGGAACCATATTCTGAATGGGCACTCATTTTGCAAGAGCATCCATGGCTTTTTGAGCTAGTGGGCATATTTTGAAAATTAAGAGTGGTTGTGTGACTTGGTACAGAGCAAGGTATCCTCTGTAACTGTGCCATGGTCATACAGTTCCCTACTGAAGAAGAATTGCCTGCCCATGTCTTTTTCCAGGGGCTTAATCACATGATGAACATTATCAGGATGAATTTGGGATGAATCTCTATTGTTCATGCACATTCCAAATGCACTCGATTAAATTGGGGAGGGAAGGGTTGCCAAAAAAAACCACCTGCCCCAGGATAATTGATATTGGGCTTTTTCCTGAGATTTTACAAAATATTCACATTGTCAGCTTGTGAACAATGATGTGAATAGACCTGAATAGATTTATGATAAAACTCTCCATGCCTTTAATGGGTTTCGAATGTATTTGCATCATTAACAGCCCATGCGGTTGAGAAAGCACTGCCCCTTCCCTAGCAGAATAGCTGCCACTGGGGAGAAAGGGGAAAAAAAGAGAAAGGAAAAGCGGGGAGAAAAAAAGGGATGTCACCACCCTCTGTCCAGCTGAGGGGAGCCAATGGGTGTGGGGACAAGGGAAGGGTGCCAGCACGTATGAGCAACCAAACTTGCAGAGATACAGAGCAATGCAGTTCCCAGAAAAATGCAGTTCCATTGTGAGAATAACAAACCTGGAATGTGTGAGTGAGGTTATTTGCATCATTTTGGTAAAAACAAACAAACAAACAAACAAACAAAAAACACTGACATGTGAATGAGGCCCAGGTTTTAGATACCAGATAATAAATGCTTTTTGTTTTACCAGGCCTTTCAGATCTATATCCTTTAAGGATTGATGACACTGTTGTTATTGCTTCTGTATTGATGGAATTCCGGTTTAATATATATATGAATTTAGTAGTCCCCATTTGAGGAAGCACTCAGGGCTTAAGATAAGTTATCTAAAATCTAAACTGATGTATCTGAATGCTTCATCTTCAGACCAGGACAAGGTGACAAATGTCTCTGGATTACAACTATGTCCCTCTGGATTCACGTATCTAGGCATTCTTATCACAAAAGATTTATTTCAAATGGTGCCCAAGAACTATAACCCTGTCACTAAGTGGATGAAAGTAAAAAATAAGGGAGTGGAAACACTTGGACCTCTCCATTCTTGGGAAGATTGGCATTGTAAAGATGTTTCTTGTCACACAGTTATTTTTTCTGTTCCAATCTATACCAATTTGTCCAACTCCCCTCAAATTCAAATTCTGGCAAAAGATAATTAATGACTCCATATTCAACAGATAAAGACCCAGATTCCCTAAATCTGTTAGCTATACTAACACTGGGGAAGGAGGGTTAGTGATCCCAGATGTCAAATTCTATTTTCATGCCTTCCAACTAAACCAACTCTTCCAACTTCTCATGAAGCAAAATTCCACCAAATGGGTACCCATGGAACTAGATAGTTATAGTTTAACTGAACCAAGGGGGGATGCAGACCAGCACTTTAGGCTGGCCTGGGGGTGGAGTTAGGGCAGGGCAACTGCATGCTGGCCACCTCAATGCCATGTGCCTGACTGCACGCTGTGTGGCATCAGGGCGCCCTCTTGGCATTGGCCCTTAGTCTTCTTTTCTCTATAAGGACATGGAAGGTGTTGAAGGAGATTTGAAACCACTACAACTTTCTCTACAACTCCCTCCTTATTCGGAAGCAATGGGTTCACATACTAGCTCCGTATCCTTCCCCAATTTGCCCATTCTTATTACACCCTCATTTTAATGAAGTAGATAAATGAGCTCAATTCAAATATTGGAAGGAGTATGCCTATTCATAATTATGGATTTATTTGAACATGGAAAACTCAAAATGACAGATAATTTGCTCAGTGTCTTGGGACACACCAAATCCTCCTGGTTCCAAATACTGCAAGTGCTCTCCTTTGCAAAAAGCAAATTGATAAAAGACAGTTGCCCCCATCCCTTGACCTTTTACAAACACATTTGCATAGCAAAAGGACAAAGATCTAAAAGTGGGGCAGCCATTTTATAAAAAATCTAATACAGTCCACCTAAGGCAAGAGTCAGCCTGCCAGGGTAATCAGGCAATCTGATCTAAACATGGATATCTCTGAAACCACCTGGTCACACATTTGGACTCCCTCCCCCCATTATAAATCACGGTCAGCATTGATAGGGGAGGGAACCTTAAAGGCCATACATAGATGGTATTTAACACCCATAAGATGATCAAAAATGGCAAAAGATGCCTCCCCAAAATGCTGGAGAGGTTGTAAGACTCTTGGTTCCTATTTACACATATGGCTAGATTGTTCTAAGGTTAGAGCTTTCTGGAATGCTGTTTTAACCCAAATTTATGATATTGTGAAACAACTTGTATGATTTTGCCCAGGTCTTCTAATGCTATCAATTTACAACAAGGACAATAGCCACCTGAAAACTTGTCATATTCCTCATCTCAGTGGCCAGAACTGAAATTGGGAGATATTAGAAAACAGGAGATGTTCAACTAAGCAACTGGTGGAAGAGGATTTGGGACACATATGGTTGTCAGAAAAACTTTCCTACATCTTCAGGTTTTGCAACAGACAAAAGAAGACACACATTTTTTGAGGATTGGTCTGTTTTTATTGAATATATTAATAGCAACATGAACAATATTGCACTTCTAACTCATCAAACTATCTCTGGACTTGGTTCCACAAGCTACCACAGAGTGAGATGACACCATCAACTCCAAGTGTTACTGCTATCCCAGGATAAATCATCTTCTTGTAAAACTCTTTTTGTTGACCCCCAAGCCTTATAGAATGTATTTTGTGTTATATTGTTTACAAAGCTATTAATAAAATCCATTAAAAACTAACTAACTAACTAACTAAATATTATGATGAGAGGAAATGAAGGGTATTGCAGAGAGGTCATCACAGCAAACCTTTCCAAAAGCTGTGGCTGAAAAGAACTTCTGTGTATTACCATTTGCCTCTGTCCTCCCAACTGGCTACGGTTCTCTTATGTCCTCGTGTTTGACATTGTGCAGCCTCTAGTATCTTCTGCAGCATCTGCCAAATTCTATGGAAACTGCTGTGAATGCAGAATTGTAGAATACACAGGATCCTGCCAAATGCAAACTCACAAAGGGGAAGTGCACTGTGGCTCTTTCTCGAGCAACCATGTGGTTGTTAATCTTTGGAAGCCACCATGGCTGGTAGAAAAATAATTTGTCCTCCCCCTGGGATGTAAATCTTTTAAAATTTCATTCTCACAAGCAAGAATGAATAATTTAATCATTTTTCTCCCTTCTGCGAGAAAGTTCTTAAAAACTGCACAGAAAACATGAATTTATAGACAGAAAAAAAGCATTCCTACACAGAAAATGACATTTTCTGCACAAAAAATATGCATGATTTTTCATTGATAATTTGAATATTTGTTCTAGCCACATTCCCCACCATTATGAGGAATTGAAGTCCATTTATCTGTTTCCCAGCTCTCATACTGTGGAGATGAGGCGCTAGAAGCTACAAAATGGCAGATATCGGATTGAAATATGAGCATGCGTGTGCACACACAGACACACCAGGATGTCATAATTCATCCAGTCTTGCTGCTTGTAGGAAGGATGGAGAACAGGCCCAGGACCACAGCAGATTTTCAAGGCAACTGTACTTTTAAATTTTCCATTTTGTCTGTTGAGTGGTGGTACAGTGTGCCAGGCTTGCTGATTATGCCATGCATGCTTGGGCAAAGGTTGCTCCTGAGGGTACAGCTTTTCAGCCTGTTTGGCTCCTTTCTTCCCATGCCATCCTAGCCAGCATAGGCATGCCCTGCTGACAAAAAGGCCCACCAGGTGGAAAAGAAAGTGTGGTTACACCCTGTTTCTTCTGCTTTTAAGGAGGAAGAGTTGGCTGCAGTCAGGGCTATGCAAGAGACAGTGCCTTCCACTGTCAACTTGTGCATTTTCATCTTGGTTGTTTCCATTTTGTAGGTTTGTGGAAACCTGGAACCATGTGCCATATGATGCTGGAGTTATAAACTGTGGGTTCCATTGCAAAAAATTGGAATCTCTTCCTGATAGATGCAGAGGAAAGGGATTAAAAAACAAGATTAAAAGCAACCAACATAAATGTTTAGTGCTCAAAAAGCATGGTTGAAATCCATTTTATTTTCAAAGACCATAAAAATAGTGCTATTTAACTTATATTTATTGATTTGTTCTCACACGCAACCTCTTTTTCAGATCTTTCTCTGTCACGCTTTCTCTGTCACACATGGCCATAGCCAGATTTTTCTTTTTTCTGAGTATCTGAGTATTGTGACAGTAGCCAGCAAATTAAATGTAGTTGAGGTATCACACTTTAGTAGTTGAGGTGGGATGTGCACACACACACTCAAATCACTGCAAGTATGGGATTTGTAAACAGACACAGGGCAGATTTGCATTGAATGAATCTCATGTTATTGTGTGTGTGTTGTCTGTCTTCAAATCATTTCCAACTTATGGCAACCCTGAAGCGAACCTATCATACAGTTTTCTTGGCAAGTTTTGTTGGAATATGGATGGGATATACAGTCAAAGTGAAATGTAGAGATGTGTGTGTGTATGAAAAATCTCTTATGGGAAAAGTGTCTAAGAAAACAAAGAAGACTCGGTCAGCAGGTGATTTAAAGCCAAAACAATTTCACACTGTACAGAATAACAAAAACTCTTTGGGCCTGGGAACAGGATGCTGAAAGGTAAACACATGAGCTAATTTGTTTCTCATGAGAACCAGGTCACATGGGGAATGACACACAGCTAGAGGCTGGACTAGAGGCTGGGATACAGCTGATCATCCAATCATCATATAGGTTAACACCCAGGAGGTGGAGTATGGGATGGGCCAAAGGGTTCCTTTGTTCACCTTTGTTAAATACTTGCTATATGTCTTTTCAACACAACTAGAACAACACCAACAAGATGTGATCCTATGGTCTTTGCCATTGGCAAAATGGATTGTATAGATTTCTTTTCTGTTTTTATTATGCAACAATAAAGCTTTACTTTGGATTTACAAATGTGTCTCCAGGGAAACAGCATTTCCAGGATGGCTGGTGAAAGGAAATAGGCTTCTGAACTCTGCTGCATTTACAATCACATCACACAAATCAATGAGTTTTACTAGAGGGACTTCCCATTGCCATTCTCTGAGGCTGTGAGAGAATGAGTTGCCCAAAGTCATCCAGTAGATTTTCATGGCCAAGCAGTGAATCAGACCCTGGTCTCCAGAGTCATAGGAGACTATTGCACTCAATTATAAACTGGCTTACCTGAGCTGGCTTAAAATTAGAAGCGGGCAGCATCCTGATAGTATTAGACACATTTAGCTGCCAAAATCGCTGTCCGGCTGCAGCCCAGATCCATTGCTGCTCCAAGGGGCACTCCTTGCACCTCTTTTCAAAGTCAAGAGTTTTCCTGTTGAAAAAAAATGGCCACCACAGTGCCCCTTTGAATGGCAATGGAGCCAGGCTGCAGTCAGGCGATTGCGGTGGCTAAATGCATCTCATAATATCAAGATGCCACCTGCTTCTAATTTTAAGCTGACTCAGGTAAGCCAGTTTATAACTGAGCATGATAATCTTTATAGTCTCACACCACTACATCACGCTGACTCTCTCATGTTGCCTGTATCTGAAATTATACTGGAGATTCCAGAATTAAATGTGCAATTCATGTGATGCAAACACACACCCAGTCATTGATAATCTTCCCTACCTTCATTTTAGCGCTCCTTCCAGGGCTGGCAAAAGGGAGGATTGGGCCGAGGTGTGGGGCAGCCTTGGCCAGAATCCTCCGCTTTCCAGGGTGGCCTATGGCCACCCATCTGCATCCCCCTTAGTTTCAATGGCAGTCCTTTTTTGAGGTGCATGTTTTGCCATTCAAGAGTCTCTTGCTGCTTTTTGCTCCCTTCCCATCTTTATGTTATTTTGTTCCATTAGTAAAGACTGGCCTCCTTTCATTTCCCTACTAGTACTGTAGGCCACATGTTTTGGTAGACATGTACATGCAAAGCCTGCAGGAACTATCTTTACCTAGCAGTAGCAGCAACAACAGCATCTCCTGATACTTTCCATCATTACCCCTCATTTGATTGGTCATTCTGCCAACCCTTTTCATTGTTTCTTAAAGGAGAGATCCACTGTTGTGATTACATTTTTTTTCTGTTTTGTGCCAAAACCAGCATGTTTTGATCCCTCTCATTTCCCCCCTTTCTCTATCTTTCCAGTAAGGAGAGGGGGCAGAAGAGGTATCTTCTGAGTGCAGGATATAGTTAGTTCCACTGAAGTGAATGGGGATTATCTCTCAGCCAGCGTGGTGTAGTGGTATGAGTGTTGGATTACAACTCTAGAGACCAGGGTTTGATTCCCAGCTTGGCCATGAAACCCACTGGGTGACCTTGGACAGGTCACATGCTCTCAACCTCAGGGGAAGACAATGGCAAACCACCTCTGAACAAATGTTGCCAAGAAAACTGAGATGCATTAAAAATGAGACCCAAAGTAGAATTCTTTGTGCAGCTCACCACCAGGCAGCTAAACATCCCTTAGCCACCTCAAATCTTGCTCCCTCCAAAATTAAGATGGAAATTGCATTTCTATAAGCAGTTACCTCAGAATGAATCCTAGTGAAGTCAATGAGGGTTATTTCTGAGCAAACGTGTTGAACTGTATTGTACAAAGCTTCATAAACCTAGGAGTCAGAAAAATAAGCATTTAAAGGGGAGAAAGCACATTTTTATCCTAAATAAGGATTATGTCAGACTTGTAAAGCATGTGGATGTCATGACAGTGTGGATGTCATGACAATTGTGTGGGTAAGGAACACCCAATGTGAGACAGTGACACAACCACAGGGTCACCACACAGGATTATTCACTTGCCTAACCACTCCCATTTATAGAACTGAAGCAACTGAATTGGTGTTATGTAGTCTAGAGGTTATATGTCTCAGGAACAAGAGACCATTTATAATAACGAATGTAAATTGCAAGAAAAGTTTTAAAAAAAGAAGTGTAGTACACTTCCCCTCCCCCCCTTTTTTAAAGGAGAACATTCACAACCAAGGACCTTATCACACGGGGGTCTAAAGCAGTCGCATCCCCGTCCCATCGCGCTTCCTTTCCCTGTGCGATCACACGACGTCACAGAGAAACTCCGCCCATCCCCGTCGCATCCCCGTCCCAATGCGGCATCATGCTGCATTATCCGGCATCATCCACGTTCTTTTGAATTCCTGGTCTAAATGGGAATTACATTTCCCGTGACCGGAATGATACTGGGATGATGCTGCTTTCTGTATTAAGGAAGCGCAATGGGACAGGGACGCGACTGCTTTAGACCCCATGTGATAAGGTCCCAAGAGAGGTATATATCTGGATATGAATTCACCCATGCACTTTGGTAATAGAAACATCCTCAGATGTTACATGCTCAGTTTTTTTTTAAAAAAAGAAACATTTGGGCCAGTTCATCTAATAGTAAGTTTCAGTAGCTGGGGAGCAAATGAAAGGCATTCTTATTGGGGTACCCCTCCACTGTCCCTCTGTGTATTCCCTGCTTGCTAATGTGCTTGCATGGACTCTGTTTTTCTCACTTCCAAGCTCCATCTGGCAGCATTTATTCATCCATGTACCACAGGTTAGGCCTAAAAAATGCACTTGTGGCAATTCAGCATTTCCATGACTTTTCTGAAATGCTGACTTAGCTTGTGTGGAGAGAAAGGAAAGGTGGGGAGAGACATGCTGTTCTACTGCTGGAGAGTAATTCCTCTGCTTTGAGTTTGTGCTGTGATGGGTGAAGGGCAGGCAGCTGAGTCCCTCCAGGGCAAACGCTTGTCTCCCATGGATACCAGATGGGAGACATGCATACCAGTTCTACAGCTATGCCCTTCCTAATCAATAACAGCTTGTTGCTTTGCCAGTCTCCTGAAACAATCCTAGGTCCTCTCTTTTAAGATAGAAAGATGCATCCGTTCACTATCTCAGATCAATTTTAAGCCAGTTTTGAGATCACCCAGGGTCCTCTCCAGATGGTCAGTAGATAAGTGAGGCATAAATGCATAGTTCTTTATTAGTACTTCAAGGCAGCCTTGCAATCTGGAGTGCTGTGTGGAATGTGATTCAGCAAGTATTGAGGCACCTCTTAGATTATCCTTGTGCTGTGTCTGAATATAACATTTATATTGTTTTACAAAATAAATTGTTTAGAACTGGAGTGGCCATGTGTGGCCTTTCAGTTGTTCTTTGCTTGCAATGCTTGTCATGCTTAATCATTGGCTAGGCTGCATAGGGGCTGATAGGATATAGTTAAGCAACATCTGGAGGGCCACATCACGGGGAGTGGTGGAGTCTCCTTCTTTGGAGGTCTTTAAACGGAGGCTGGATGGCCATCTGTTGTTGGTGCTTTGATTCTGTCTTCCTGCATGGCAGGGGGTTGGACTGGATGCCCCATGTGGTCTCTTCCAACTCTATGATTCTATGGACCCTTGTTTTGTGTTCAAACTTCTAAAGCAGCATATTCCTCTTCCTGGTATTTCTCCATCAGTGTGACTTGCATATTTTCCTCTCTTCAGATACTTTGATAGTCTATATAAAGTGATTTATATCTACCTAGAGTAGGGCTGGAGGATTAAATACCCTATCTCATGTGGAAGGGCACTGACCTCATTTTGCCCACTCCACTCCACCCCATATAATCATTCCAAGAGAGGTTACGTGATGTAGTGCTCATCCATGAAAATCCACCGGATGACCTTGGCAAGCCACAGTCTCTCGGCTTAGGAGGAGAGCAAGGCAAGCCCCCTCTAAATAAATCCTGCCAAGAATACCTTGTGATAGGCTCACTTTAGGGTCGCCATAAGTCAGAAATGACTTGTAGTCACACAACAACAATAATTAATTTTAAAGGATGATTAGTCAGGGCAGAGAGTAAGACCTACTCTCCAGTGCCCCTGCACTCCTCTGAAATGTAGCTCACCCCCCCCCCCCCAATTCTTTAATGCTGGCCAATGAGTTTGCAACATTTGAAATGCTCCAAATGCAGAGATGGCAATTAGCATTTAAAATTAAGAGTAAACCAAATTTTGGTTCCATTTTAACTGGCCACCCATGTGGGTGGCTGGAGGCATTCATAAGGCACAAGCAAGTCCCATGGAGAAGGCAGCATGATGTTCCTTCTGCATGAGGGCCTGTGTCCTGACTAGTTCACATCAGAGCCAAGGCTTGCGGCAACCTGTCACAATAGCCATTCATCAAGCTGGTAGAATCTGGTAAACCCTTCCCCTTCTCATTCCCAGATTGTGACATTCACTTAAGATTGTGGTTTAAAGATTGGAAGCTCTTAGAATTCGTCAGCATGGTCTTTTTCGGGTCAAGAAAAACCTGTGAGTCTTCTCAAGTTTTAAATGAGGCAGAGAAACAAAAATATGTGCCTTGCTGGGCAGTGATTCTTGTCCAAAAGAGATGATGCAACTCAGTTTGAAAAAATATAGGGGGAATGGTGCCATTTTGGTAAGGGATGCAAATTGCAGCCAAAGCAGAATCAAAGATTGCTGCAGAGCAGCAGAAGGCATGGGGGAGCTGTCCCCTATCTTGCCCTCTGTACTCAACACACTGTCTCTATTCTCTAGTTCCTGGAGGTAGGAATTCAGGAGAAGTTTGCACCTGTCCCTGCAACTCTTCCTTCTTCTTTAAACAGTTCTTTGGGAGTTGTGCCCTTTGCTCCTCCCCCTGTAAAACTATTGCCTTCCAGTTTCTTTGGACTTGAACTCCCAGAAACCCCAGCCAGTAGGGCCCATGGGAAGGATTATGGGAGCTGTCATCCAACACAAGGGTAAAATTTGGGGGCATGTAACAAAGGATCTAAAGAATGAAGCAAAGGAAAACAATGCCAAAATACTTACAAAATTCCAGCAGGCAGAACTATTTGTGCTCATACTAAAGGCTGGATGGATGAGTGTGTGTGTGTGTGTGTGTGTGTGTGTGTGTGTCAGTGCTTCTAGGAAATATTATATTCTTGTCTTTAACTAGGAGATAGTACCTTTTTAACTGAGAGTTAAAGTACAGTATTTCCATTAACCCATGGATTAAATGACTCAGGTTTTAGGGGTCAATATTTTGACTAAAATGTATAGACATACACGAGTATATACAGTACCTGGTGAATTTACAGTAGAAATGAACAGGAATATGCCTGCTTTTTGCATGTGTGTCTGGGAGGTTTCAGGTGTTATATAGGCACTGGGTACTGTGGCATTGCAGCACAGCAGAAGTGGTGCCTCTCTGCTATAGTTAGTGCACAAAGCAGCTTTTCTACAAACAGTGAAGCTTGTTGTTTGGGACAGAAATTGACTAACAAGTTACAAGTAAAGTCATTACTTGTCATTAATTATTTTTCTTGGCAACAAAGTAACACTTCAAAAGTAATGTAACAAGTGGAAGTACAATAACAACCAAAATCCACAAAACAATTATACCTTTCTTGGCCCAACCAAACTGCACAAAATACTTTTAAAGCTCCACTGGCTTTCCTCATCAGGCAAAGGTGTTAAAAATCATCCAGGAAAAAGAAAAATATGATGAAAATACATTTTGCTGTGGTGGTGGTGGTGGTGGTGGTTCTCAGTTAATATGGTGTGGGACCTGTTCAAATTAGTGATGGCACAATGCACATGGCTTTTCCCCTGTGTTGCTAAAAAGGACTTCTCCCAACACCTTTGATATGAGAGTTTTCAGATGTCTCATGTCTTTCAGATAAGCCTGAGTCTGATTCTGGCCTTCAGCAAGGCAGCTAATTGTCTCTGGAGATAGCAATAATGCTGCTAGGATGCTGCTGAGGGCTATGAGCTGTGTGTTTGCTTTGTTCTTGTTTATTCAAATAACTACACATGTAACTCCATCTGTGCAGCCTGTTGAGTGGGTGGCTCTTCCTTGCCCTGGAAATTTTGGCCCTGCCAAAAACCAACAAAGACACCAGCTCCTAAGGCTCCAGTACACTCATCCTCTTAACATCTGAGATGAAAACCAGGACACATGTAGCCAAGCAATACCAGAGTTTGGTCAAGATGACAAAAATTATTAAGGAGAAAGAGCACATAAGCCAGGAGAGGCTGCAGCACTTTACTTTTGCCTGAGCTTACTGGGAAAGGCAAGACTTCACCTCCTCCTTTCCTTTTGGATGAGTTAACTAAGTACAAATTATTCTTGCACTTTGAACTCAGTTTCCAGCAACTGATGTAAGCTGTGAACAAAGGAGGAAAATGAGAAGAGGAGAGAGAAACTGAGACATTTAAAAAGCATCTAAAAAAGTGGGGTGACAGAAGATTACTTGGGACTTTTCCTGCCAAATCAGGACAGTTGGAGGACATGAATGCATAGATTTCTGAGTGGTACAGAATGACATTGGGTTGCTTGGGCTGAAAGGTAATTCTTTTGGGGAGACAGGACTTTGAGCAGAGTCAGTGGCTCCAATTAAAAATCAATCCTGAGGTTTTCAGGCCTCCAACAAAATATAATCATTACTCCCCCTGCAAAGGGATGATCAGGTCTAGCTTGCCTGTGGTGGCATCACATTTTGTCACAATGACCTCTTTACGTTGGCTGATTATTCAATCCAGCTATTTTTTTGGTGCGTTAAAAACCATCCATGAAGAGGGAGCCCTTTGAATACAGGAAGATGTGCTGCCAGAGGCAGTGTGGAGTGGCAGTGCTTGGCAATAAAGCGAAGAGGCATGCCCACCCCCCATTTTGCTTTGGCTGGCATGTAGCTCAGGCCAGAGCTGTTGAAGGAGCCAAGGGCACTGTGTTCTCACACACAATTGCCAAAGACCGAGAAGAGATGACGTGCATTATGACGTATGGTTATGGCTATGCATTTCAGATTGGAAAGCCACAGGCTCACAATACTGCCCAGGCAAGAAGAGTTTGAAAAGGAGTGCAAGGCAACACACAATTTTCCTGGCACTGACTCATCTGTCAAGTGCCATCTCTTTTCTCCCCTCTAGCAGCTGATGAGGGCTTGACTCATCAGTGCGACTCAGTTTCTTAGATTTGGTTTTCCTTTTCCTTTTTGCTTCCTCCTCCCCTCCAAGAATTGTGCCCTTGGTTTTTTTCTTGCATTGCCTCAGTGCATTGTGTGTGTGTGTGTGTGTGTGTGTCTGTTTGCTCACTCTGTTGAACAGCCTCCTCTCTAAGGCCCAAGAGGCCAAAGGGGGACAAGCGGAGATTAATTTTAAGCTGATTTCTGCTGCAGCCAGTTAGGGAAATGCTGAGGAGATTCTTTTACATCATTGCTCCCAGCTGCTGGCAAGCCACATGATGCCCAGCCTATCAGAGGTGGAATTAGAACATCAGCAGGGTCAGATCGGAGAGGGATGAGGATTGACATGAAAGAGGAGTGGGGGCTTCCCCTCAGAGCTCCTCCGCCTGCTGATGTAGCCTTACCACCTCATCTGGGGCAACATTAATGTCTGCTCAGGAAAAGCCAGAGCCTGAGACATTCTACTTGTTAGGAGATTGGCTCCTGGGATCATCAGTGGCCAAATGAGTTGAAGTGC
Source organism: Phrynosoma platyrhinos (assembly GCA_020142125.1). Taxonomy (NCBI): domain Eukaryota; kingdom Metazoa; phylum Chordata; class Lepidosauria; order Squamata; family Phrynosomatidae; genus Phrynosoma; species Phrynosoma platyrhinos. Next base: position 223,370,663 of record CM034703.1, read on the forward strand.
AAAGGGCAGTGTTACTCTGGGGCCATTGTGCTACTTTGCTTTTTTGCAAGGAAGTGGGTAGTGAGTCCCTGATGTTGCGATCCTAGGTGAAACATTGAAAAAACGTGGTAGGCACAGCAGAGCTGCTGGTACTTCTGGTTACAGAGGTTAGACTTCCTCCCAGCTGCCACCATCCAGATGTGTTGACATACAGTTCCTATCATCTCTGGCCAGCCCTAGTAGTTGTTCTTAAATGAGGTTTATTGGAGTTCTAGCCCTCCAGAAGTGGAAGGTACGAGTTTGGGGGAAGGTGTGATTTAACACCCCCCTCCAGGATAGATTATGGCAGTTGCTCTTAGCATGTATAACTTTCTATGATTTGGTATATGGAATTCAGCTTGCTTTCTCCTAATTCTATCCCCTTTCTTTTATATCTTTCTTTTCCAGTTTTTTAAAGGATTGCTTATTATAAAATTGCTTCTCTTTCACTTCCATGGTAATGAATACCAGGTTGCTGGTCTCTGTTACTTGGTTGCAGCAAACAAAAACAAACAGTTAAGTAAGGATGTTGTCGTTTTGTTAATGGAGTGTAACTTAAAACCGGGTAAAGCAGTGGTGAAGATCTTCTGCCCCATTAGCACTGGTATTGGCACTGGCACTGGCACTTGATGATTGCCAGGTGACTTTTTGCTTGCTTGCTTGCTTGTTTCTCAGCAAAATTGCTGTTATTGCTTGAAGAGGCAGCTGCTGTATTACTTTTTTAATACAAGAAGAGCTGCCTTCTGATAACTAGGCTCTGCTGATATTCAGTCTTGCTGATCATTTTCTCAGTCCTTGCCCCCATTTTGCTCTTTGCCATCTGGCTTACTATACGAGGTTGTTGTAACTTTCCATCTTCATCCTTAGTCTCTCTTTTTTATTGTTGTATGCCTTTGAGTCATTTCTGACATATGGCAACCTTAGGTGAACTTGTCACGGTGTTTTCTGAGGTTGAGAGTATGTGACCTGCCCAAGGTCACTTAGTGAGTTTCCATGGCTGCATAGGGATTTGAACCTTGGTCTCCGGAGTCCATCACTCAAACCCCTATGTCATGCTGGCTCCTGAAAAGGGCCCTTTTACAGCACATATTGTAGCACTTTGATATCATTTTAACAACCATAGCTGCATCCTGTGGAATCCTGGGATTTGTAGTTTGTTGAGACTTTAGTACTCTCTGACAAGGGATACTTGGTGAAAGTACAAATTCAAAAATTCCATAGGATAGAACCATGGTAGTTAAGAGTGATATAATTGTGTAGTCTGAAAGGGCTCCATCTCTTTTTGAGTAAGGACCGATAAAGACGGCCCCTAAGGGGCAGCTCTGTACCGCTCCTGGGAGCAATGGATTGGGGCCACGGCAACCACATGCCGCACCCCTGATCCTCCTTTTTGCCACTCCAAAAAGTGCTGGCAAATGCCACTCCTTTTTGGGGTGGCAAAAAGCCACCCTTAGAGCCACTGCCATGGCTCTTTTGTGCCCCTTTGGCGTGATGGCATCATCAGGGTAGAGTCGTGGCAGCTGGTGTGCCCCAACTCCACCCCCAGGCCAGCCCTTTAGGCCAGTCTGCATCAGCCCCAAAACTCTTTCCCATATGCTCCAGCTATCCCATTTTGGCAGGGACAGTCTCGATTAATCCCTCTGTCATCCTATTTTTTTAGCTGCTTTTAAAATGTCCCAGTTTCTCTCTCATTCTCCTACTTCCCCCCTTTGTCCTCAGCTTACATGAATTGGTGCAAACTGAGTTCAAAGTGTAAAAGTAGTTTGCCCTCAATTAACTCTGTAGTGGGGAGAGGAGAGATGGAGGAATGTCACCCTTAGTTGGCTCAGGCAAAAGCAAACTGTTGCAATAGCTCCTAGCTTGTCTGTTTTTCCTCATTAATAACTTTGGCCATCTCGACCACACTTGGACGCTTCTAGGCCAGCCTGGTTTTCATCTGTGAAACATGGCTATCAACAAATATCCCTGCCTTTCCCCAGTTTTACTCAATGCTTCCTACCTTTGCCTGCTTTAAAAAAAAAACACTCTTCCTAAAATAGTGTCCTCTTCCTAGCGGAATGGGCCTTTTTAGTCCCTAAACACCTCCTCCTTTTATTAGTAGACTCTTGTTGTCTCCTCCTATGATGATTCAGTTCTTCCCATCTCTAAAGAACTGGCAACCTGGCTTGAGACAGATGATATGGTGGCTTCAGTCAGAAAGCCAGGGCATGACTCATCCTGTAGAACTGGCAAAGAGTGGCTTGAATGCCCCTTGCCAAGCATGTGAATGACATGGTTGGAGAACAGGCATAAGTATTTCCTGTGGTGTCAGCGGCAGGGAAGCAAGAGGAACACACCAAAAGGCACAGCAGGAATGTGCTTTCTCGTGCAGGCCCCTTCTCTCTGACCCTTCTGTTTGTATGTGATGCTTTCCTGCAGCCTCAGCAGGTCAGTGGCATACACACATCACGAGCCTGTAGAGAAACAAAGAAGAGAGAAAGCACATGAAAGAGCAATGCAGCCCAGCAGGCCAAGAGGAATGCACAATGCCAGAAGCACTAGAGAGGCCCTATATCAGCAACAGCTGAAAAGTCTGGAATTATTTATCTTCAGTCCAGAGAGGGCACCTGCAATGAAAGTGTATTGATTAATAGCAATGATAGAGTTGAGGAAGTGGATCGTAAACTATGTATGTAGGTGGTTTCAAGTCACCTGTCAACTTACAGTGACTCTATGAATTTCATAGAGTTTTCTTAGGCAAAGAATACTGGGAGGTGGTTTGGCATAGGCTAGTCAAGAAAATGCATAGGCTATTCAAGAAAAAAGGAGGGGGAATCCAAACCTGCTAAGAAACCTATTTTTTGCACTGTATGAGCACATAAGAAAGCCTGAGGGAACGTCTGGGATCACAAACATTCACAAAGAGAAAGCATGTTGAGTTAATCTTAACAAGTTACTTTGGCAGACGGGCAAGAGGTGCCCAAAAATGAAACTAAACTTGTTCTGATCTATAACGCATTAGAGACAGCATTTATACTTCCCACTGTTAGCTGTCAAACTGGTCCACTCTGTATAGCTTACATGCAATTTAGTTATATTTAATTTCAAAATAAGCATGAGGACAGAGGGGCTTGGAGATGTTTCATCCATAAGACCACCACGAGTCGAGATTGACTTGAGGGCAATTAACAACAAAATGACCAATTCAAGGAACATAATAAATTGTGGAACATGCACATGTAAAACTATGTGTCTGAACTTTACCTGATCATGTAACTTCCAGATGTTTTGGATTTTTGACTCAGCATTTCTGGCCATTAGCCATGCTGGCTAGGGTTGATGAGAACAGAATTCTACCAACATCTGGAGAGTGACAGAATATGTGGTAAGAAAATGTGACCATGAAACCAAATTGTTTTCAAAATTTACAGATGGAGTATTCCATCAAATGCAGACACACAAAGGCAGGCTGTTTATATAATTTGTTTGTCTTCATACAGCGGCTCCGCTACACAATAAAACCCAGTGCTATCTGTCTGTATAACAAATCTTTGAGGGTATATATAAACCTCTTTCTAACTATTGGGGATTAGGATGAGCTTTGTGTGTGGGTGGTGGATTATAATATGGCATTTCCCATGCCTCCTCCATACCAGCTGATGGAAAACATTATCAGATGAATTAAGAAAGAAACTATTTAAATCTCTGAATAATCTTTTGTGGGTCACCATCAAGAACACCTTTCCTAATGGTTCTGGAGTTCCCCTCAGAATGCAGGTTACTTGTAAATGTACAAATGTACTCTAAATCATTCCAAAACTCCATTAATCTATAAATCAGGAACACACCTATGTAGAGACATATGATCACATCTCTCATCACATCTGTAGGTAAAACATATTGCACTGCCATTGCGATAGTAGAGGTCTTTCTTGAACTAAACATTCTCCAGAAGTCTGAGACATAGATGTGTTAGTCAGTATGTGAAGGGATATTGGAACACCTTTGAGACTAAGGGCCTAAGCAGACGGGCGGCCGTGGGCCACCCTGGGAAGGTGCGCCACAGGACCGAGGCATCCCCATGCCTCGATCAAGCAGCGCACTGTCGGCGCCCCTGGAAAGGAGCGCTAAAATAGCGCTCCTTTCATATGTCACTGAAAGTGCGATGCAAAAGGTTGCGGCGCACTTTCGGCAACTTTTCTGCCACAGCGTGTCCGGACGCTGCAGCGGGAGGTTCTCCTCGGAGCGCCGGCCGTGCAGAGGGCTGGCTGCTCCGAGGATGACCTCAGGAGGGGGATGGGGTGCCGAGCGTGCGGCTGCCCCTCCCCTTCCCTGTGCCGAGGACAGCCTATTAAGCCGTCTGCTTAGGCCCTAACTGCAAAAGCTTATGCTACAACTTCTTTCACACAGTTGGGAGTTATTCAAACATTGATTTTTTTAAGGACAACTATCCAAACAATCTCATTCACAATTCCAGTTTTGTTGCTCACACTAATCAGAATCACATCTACGCGTATCTCTGCAAGTTCTATTGCTCACACATGTCAGCACTTGAATAAAGATGGAGTTGGCAATGAGGATGTATTTGAAAGACATTCATGGCATGTACAGTTTTATCCTGGTTTATCCTTGGTCTATTTACATCAGTTATTCACACAGCTGACAACACGAATCTTTTAGGGAAACCTAGGGGAGAAAGCGAGATAGAGTGTCCCAGGATTAAGTGGGGGTTTTTGGTAGCCACCCCAGCCTAATCGGATTCATTCAAAATGCATGTGAACAATAAATATTCATCCTACATTCTACTGAGATTATTTCTCTGTCTGAACAGATCCTCCAGATGTGTTGGATTACCACTTTCATCTTACCAAGGTAGTGGTGACTGTGCTGGCTTGGGTGATGGAAACTGTAGTCTTTAAATTGAGAAGATGCTGGTTGGCTGGGGAGGATGTACCTGGTGTTGTGGATATAAAGAAATATGCACCCACACAGCATGCATAGATGATGATGATGATGATGATGATTTATTTTATTTATACCCCATCTTTTATTCTATTTATACCCTGCAGAGCAATCAAGGCAGCTTACAACCAAAATGAATTGAATAAAACTACCCCAAGATAAACAAAGTTACAATAAGACTAGCCCCCCCATTAAAAATATATTAAAGAGACATGTCAGTTAAAAACACAACATAAAATAGAACATTAAAACAGATGAATGTCAAGATTGTAGGAATCTACTGCTAATTAAAAGGATTTGAACTAAATATATATTTAAAAAATATACCACCCTTTAGCATTTTTCTTGTTACTGTTTTTAAAGGATGGGGAGTCAGAAACCCATCAAGCCATCCTGTGATATTTCAGTATGTCACACTGAACATTCTGTACATGCTTGGCTTCAAGGAGAGTAACATGGTGTAGCCAAGGAGGATTTCCACACCTTCTACTGGAACTGGCATGTGGTTTTCATTACAATTTTGTGGCATAAGACTCAGGCTGGCACAATCCTGATGTTTTGCCACTACAATACCTGGAATGATTTTACTATTGACTATGCTGGCTAGGACTAACAGGAATTGATTATCAAAACATCTGGAGGATGCCATGTTGGAAAAGGATGATTGCGGACACAGAAGTTGTGCCACCAGTTCTCCAGTTCCTAAAATGGGATTGTGAAGGTTGAAAAACCAAATATTCCTCCTCAAAGAGAACATAAGTGCCTGGTATCCTAAATGGAACTCTGGGGTGTATCTAATAAGTAAGCAAGAAAAGGAAATGTTGCTGGTTGCTTCTCCAGTGGAAACAGACCATCTGGTGATGAAAGGGCATTAATATTAACCTTCCTGCTGTAGTCATTGCATACTTACTGCCAATTCAGGTGGGCAGTGGGCGGCCTTCAGATGTGGTTGGCCTGCTGCTCCTGGCTAGTGGTGAGGAATTCTGAAAGCTGCAGTCCAACCACATCTGGAGGGCTTCACTTTAGCTTTGCTTGATTTAGAGCCTATGTGGGGAAACTCCAGATGTTGGATGGTTTCTTCCATTGGGCATAGGCCAGATGTGGACAGTGCAGAGTGTTTTGAGCCAACAATATTTGGAGGGCTGCACTACCTAGTCCTTCTTCAGAAAGATATTACACATCTGTTTCATTATTAGCCAGACTTTAACTGTTCCTGGCTGTAATTCAGCAGCACTGATCCTGGAAAAGGTACCAAAGTCACAAACCATCTTGTTTCCATGGTGTTTCAGCAAGAGAGAAGAAAGAGTATTTTGTGGAAAGAAGTGGAAAATGAACTATGGATGAGGAAGCAAGACTGTCCTTGTTGGTGGAGACCCACTTCCTCTCTAGACTAGACTAGAATGAGGTATGCAACAGCAGAGTAGTGTAGGGGGGAATTTTTTGTCTCCGTGAGTTGAACTGGAGTGTCTGACGTGATCAGAAGTAACACTGTGTTTGGATTTCAGCAATTTTCCCCTTTCGGGGGTGGGGGTGGGGAAACGCTGTATCTTACAGCAGTTTTGAGCTATGGCAGGATCACCTGGGGGAGGGGATTGTGATCAGGGGAAGGGCTTTAGGGGAGGCCCAAGGGACTACAAACAGAAAATCAAATTTCAGCAGCACTTATCAGGATTTGGTGGTAGACAGGATACACTCCAGGAAGGGTTATCATCTTGACACAGCTGCCAGCCTTATCTATCCCTTTGCAACAGGGATGTGGAACTTTTGTCACTCTTGGTGTTTTGGAACATAGTCCCCACGATCCTTCACTACTTGCCATGGTGGCTGGAGTTGATGGGAGTTGAAAACCAATGAAGAGGGAGGGCCTGTGTTTCCTCCCCACTGTGTTAAAAGTTCTGAAGCAATGAGGATCAGCGCAGCTGTTGCCTCCCAGTTTTGCTTCCTTGCCAGCCCTTTCACCCACCCACCTTTCACATCTGCTGAAGCTAGTATTTTTGTCCCACAAGAGGGGAGTGGGCAAAGGTCGAGGATGGCGGAGCTAATGGGAGCTTTCAAAGGGACAGACCCAGTGTCTACATGAACAGTCAGCAGCCCTCTGGTGCTGGTCTATTTCCAAGGAGACTTTGCCCCTGTAGCTCTGCTTCCAAAATGGGGTCATCAAAGTTCCAAGCAAGTCTCTGTTTCTATTTCTCTTATTTAGAAAACAGTAATGACTTGAGGGGTGAGGGAGAGATAATAGATAGGGCCCAAGTCCATTTCTGGGGTGGTAGTTTTGAGTCACATGTTGCCCGTAAATGCCTGAGTAGATCCGTTCCTTGTAGTAGTTTGCCACCCAGCAATGTGATATTGCTCCTCAGTATTCATACTCTTGGCAATACTTGCAAGTGAAAACTTTAATTATCTTCTATTATTTCCAAAGACTCCTAGAAGCAGATCTGTTAGTGAAGGCTTACTGGGCTCGTCTGTCTTCATTATTTGTTTCATGCTGTTTTAATTTTTTAAAATTCTTGTGAGTTGCTTTGAGTAAGAAAAAGCCAAGTACAAATGTTTCAATTAAATGCATTTCCCTTCACATCCCTTGATGTTTTTACTTTTTGTATACTTTTACTGATTGGAGCTTTTATGTGTATCTGTTTTAATTTCTTTAAACCACCTCGAGTCCCACAGCTGAGAAAAAGGCAGGATATTATTACTGTTGTTGGTGCTGTTGTGTTTTTCTGAAAGACAAATCATGGTAAAGTTCCTGTTAACACTCCCATTCTAAGCAACATTTCTCTAGAGTAAATCCTGTTGATATTGATGGAGTTAACATTGAGGTCAATGTGCAGCCTTATTTTCATTTCTAGCTTATTAAGCAAAGTGCCTGTCCTTCATGTAACCACAACAGTTGTGAAAGGCTGAACTACTTTCCTGGGGTTGGCACTCCTCCTCCAACCCTCCCTCTTTGTGCAAATTAAAGGGCACGTAATTTTTGCTCAGAAAGACTTGAAGAGATAGTGGAAGCTTTCAAGTTATTAGATTTACAGTAGTTGAAGCAAAACTGAAGTTATTTACTACAGCATGTGAGGAAAGGTAGACAGATGATTAAAATGTGTGGAAAAGTGGGTGGGAGACATTGGTCAGCTTCCTATTAGTGCCATAAGCCAGCATAACCACTGTTTACCCTGGCATGTGGACTTTGGACATTATAGAAAGGTATCCCAGATATTTGATTCCTCCTCCTGAGATGGCCCCATCCCAGGTGCGTAACAGCAGGTTGGAGGAGAGATTGCGGTTACAGCTCTCTCTTGGTGGCAGGTATTATTGTCATGGGCAGGTGGATACATTTTGGATGTACAGTAGAAAAATTGTGGTAGGAAACAGCAGCTGACTAGGCAAGCTTTAATGAGAAAAAAATAAAACAGATGAGAAAAAGATAAAAACATAGAAATTCAACCTTTCCATCTTCATAACCTTATAATAGTAGTATATTATTAGGACCAGCAGCCTGATTACCCCATCTCTTACTCAGGAGGAAACAGGCATGATGTCTAGCCTCTTTAAATCCAATGGCATTGGTGCAGGTATTGTCAACTGCCTCCAGCATTCCTTTTGTACCATGGCTGTAGGGATCATTGGGGCCTAGACAGTACTGCTTTTCATTACTAGATTTTGCTATGATTTCACCATTACACTGTCGGTTCTGGTTTGGTCTACATTGCCATCACACCTCAGGGCACTGCCAATGTACCTTCTAGTCAATGTCTTGGTGAGACTGTCTCTGTCACCTTTAGCAGTGCACTGCAGGGGGATGACAAATAATATGTGGTGCTGGTGGGAGAGGCATCTCCTGTTCCCTGGCCACCATTCAGAGACTGCTCCTTTGGACCTGGCAAATCCTTACCTTTTATCAGTGCTTGGAGAGGTGAAGCTATGCATGTAAAGCCCTTGGCTTTTGTTGTTCACCCAAAGTAAGATATAGAGGAAAGTGAGCAGCCTCCACTAACGGGGTCTGAAGCAGTGCCATCCCCGTCGCATCCCCGTCTCATTGCGCTTCTCTTCCCCATGTTTTCACACGACGTC
>CM034703.1:223428976-223442631 GCA_020142125.1 Phrynosoma platyrhinos
GACAGCAACCTGGCCCCCAGCCCAAAAAGGTTGCCTACCCCTGCACTAGAGTAAATGCGCAATTACAATTATATCGCAAATGCATTTTCACTAAAATCCTGAAAGTAAAAAGATCTGGGATAACACCACTTTCTGACCACTTTAACAGCAGTTCTTGTGCGATGTCATGTGAAATCATTGCACATAATTACGTGTTTGTTTCAGGATTTGTATGGGATAAACTATAGATTTCCCCCGTGTGATAAAGTCCTATATTTCCTAGGCAAAGACAAAACTATTGTATCAGCTGCTGAGACCTCCAGAGGGCCTCAACAAACATCAGTTTGCCTGGCTATAGGGACATAGCCAAAAGCTTCTGCAACACCTCCCCTCCTCCAGGCACAAATGGGGAGCTTGGGAAGCTTTATAGTAAGTCCAGGATGTGTTAAATGGCTCAGTGTAGCATAGTTTTGCACATGGAATGACTATGTTACACTGAACCATGTAGGAATGCAACCATTGTGTGCTGCATCTTGGAATAGTGCCTTTTCTAAGTCATTAAGCCACAGAGGAAGTACCTCCAGCAAAATAATGATACATCCCAGGTGCCTTGGTTAAGCCCATGTGCCTACTAGAATACATGTATGCAGTGTGTGTGTGTGTGTGTGGAACAGCATCTCAAAGGCATCAGTTCCTCATTGCCACTACTCCATAAAGAATGAAATTTATCCTTCTATGGATGAACATTTTAAAGTTTGGCCAGTTTTGAAACTTTGTCCAACTTTGTCCACATTTTCTATCCTGTACATTGTGTTCCGTTTTCCAATTTGAGGTTGTTGCAATGCAGCACAATCAAATGTTGCATCCCTACTCCTTGCTTAATTCCAAACCAAAGGAAGGGGGCTGGGTTCCATCCTGGGGCATGTGAACTGGTAGGCCTGGGAGCGACACCTCTTGCTCAGTTTAGACATCACATTCCTAGGGCAGAGGAAATGGCTTTCTGGGGTCATTCCCAAGAGAGAGAGAGTCACGTAAGCAAGCCTACTGGAGGGGCCTGTTAAGTTTTTTTTTTTTTTTTACTGGCTATATCCATCAGTTGCCAAGGGTCAGAAGGGGATTGAGAAAGGGAAGTTCCCAAAGTGGCATTTTGAAAGGTCAAAGCAACCGTGATAAAACCCATGAATCTTAGCTTCCAGCTTGTGTACAGACAGTAGCTGCCAAGTCTCAATATTAAACATGACCACCAGTGTTGATTTTTATTGAACAGAGAGCATATCTTCATTAAACACTTTGGCTTCTTTTCTCACCCACTCCCTTTCTCTTCCTTTCCTTTCCTTTCCTTTTCTTCAAGACCAAAAACCAGAAGGAACAAACATATGTGAATGGGAGTGAGCTTTCATCTGCTGCTTTTGCTCTATTGGTAGGGTTTTGCATACCAATGATTCTCATCCTTTGCCTCTCCAAATATTTTAGACTTCTGCTCCCAGAAACATCAGCTCACATTCCAAATTGTAGAGGATTATGGAAGCTGAAGTCTAAAACATCTGGAAGACAAAAAGCGGAGAACCATTGGCCTCCATATATACCATCTCATTGAGCAATGAAACTCATTGGGTAATCTAGATGTAGAGAGATCTTGTAGCACCTTTGAGACTGACTGAAAGAAGTTGGCAACATGAGCTTTCATAGACTTAAATGCATCTGAGGAAGTAGACCAAAGGGCTGGCCTGGAAGCAGAGATGGGGAGGGGCAGCCACATGCCAGCTGCTCCAACCTCAAGCCGAGGACGTCCTGACAGCGCATGCTGTTATGCATGGTGCGTGGCATCAGGTCGTCATTCTGGCGCAGCATTTTGACACACTGCAGCGGAAGGGGCGCTAAAGAGCCATGCACCGGCTCTTAGGGCAGCCTTTTGCTGCCCATAAAAGGAGCGGCATTTTGCCGCTCTTTTCCGGGAGGCAAAAGGGAGGATTGGGGTCGCACAGTATGGCAACCTCAGCCCCGATCCACTGCTTCTCGGGGCACCTCTCCGCTGCCCCTTTGGGCCCATCTGCAGAGGCCCTTAAGTCTATGAAAGCTTATGCTGTCAACTTCTTTCTTCACTTGGGGGGATGCAAACTGGCATTTTAGGCTGGCCTGGGGGTGGAGTTGAGAGAGGGCAACCGCACACCAGCTGCCCCAACTCCACCCTGACACTGTGTGCCTGTCCACATGGCACACGGCATCAGGGCACCCTCTTGGCACAGTGTGCATACACACTGTGCCAAAGGAGCTACAGTGGCAGCTCAAAAGGTGGCTTTTTGTTGCCCCCCCCCAAAGGAGCGGCAAAAAGGAGGATTGGGGCTATGTCGTGTGGTTGCCCCGGCCCTGATCTGTCATGGCCCAGAGCTGCCCCTTATGGGCTATCTCCATCAGACCTTAGTCTCAAAGATGCTACAAGATCTACATATTGATTCTACAGACTAACACAGCTATATCTTTGGGTAATCTAGGCTTACACATTCATAACTGATTCATATTCACAATCCTTACATATCCAACAGATTAGGAAATATGTAGGAATCATAAAGTTTGCTCCATCCTGACTTACTGGGTAGTAGACACTGTGAACAATGGAGGTTTTTTCTCTTGTTGATCAGGGCACAGCAGATTGGTGTTTTCATTTAATTCCCATCAGAGATCTATAATGTGAGCAGGAATTTCAATAGGGATCCTGCTTCTGACTTTCACATCAGAGATCACTGGAGGAAATAGGTATAAATGATAGTTTGCTGTACCCTGACTGATAGGAGAACAGATCCCTATCATTCACAGTTCCTGCTGCCCAGTACGTCAGGTTTGGGGCCAGGGGGTCAGCCAGGAAAGACTACTTAATTAAGTATATTTAACTAAGTAGTTGAGTTAGAATTTTGGCCATTATAAATAAATAAACAAAGAAATAGAATAGGGAGGAATGAGCATTTGTGTGTGTGTGCATGCATGCATGCATGTGCGTGCACACACACACGATATCCTATTCTCACACCATGGACAGCTATTTGAGGTATCCCCACTCCTATTACACATTGCTTTCTTCTGTCTCCTGTGTGTTAAATTGTCTATAATTTTGTTAAAAAACTAAAAACAAAGCAACCCTTAAGTGTATTTGATAGAATATTTCTCCCTAGAATGAATCTGGAGATGCCTATTTTCAAACAGTTGCACTTGCCCCATCTATACTGGTAGTTACAGTAAAGGAAAGAACTGGCATTTGATGCCCATGAACTGGCACTTAAATGCATGCCCACCAGAGCCAAGACCCATCTCTCTCCAAAATTGCTTTTAGAAAATTTGACTTCTAGAGGGAATTAGAACCTGAAGAACAGTAACACACCTGTGTGCACACATTTTGTTAAATTTTATTTAAATCCTCAAAAAACAAACATGAGGATGAAACGAGGACAGAGATTTACCAAAGACAGCTATCAATAGTAGAAAAGCTATCAAAAGTTGAGATTTCTCTTGTAAATAGAGACAGTCGAGGAAAAGACTACAATCTATATCCATTTATTTGGGATGAAGGATTATTGAACTCAAGATCTGAGTAGAGATGCTTGTATAGGATTTTCCTTCACCAGCAAGAATTGAAGACATGGGCTGTGTGATCCTGACTTTAACATGATTTTTGAATAGAATATAAAACTTTTCAAATACTAAAGCAACCAATGCTATCTTGTCGCTCCCACAACCCCTCTGCCTCAGAATGTTCTTTCTTTTCCCCTTTCTAGCTTTGTGCTCAGAAAAACAGAGAGGAGGAGGGAAGAGGAGAGTGAGGATGTCTATCATTCCTATTAACAAAACACTTCCTTTAATGGGCAATAAGTAAGTCAAGGCTGGAGTATGCAGCCTGCTGGCTTTCCCATGGCTGCATCTTAGCTTTGCTACTCCTGTTAAATATGGAGAGAGGCAAAGAAATACCCCCTCCCTATTCACTCATCCCCACACCCACCTGCTCCTGTCCCAAAAGAATGACCATAAATAGTTGATGGAACTGAAATGAGCATCTCAGAGTGGGATTACTGGGGCAAAATTTCAGAGAGAGGCTATGTGGTGCCTGCTCTTTCCTGAAGAAGTAGAATTCTCCTAATCAGGACAAAGACCTCAATCCAATGCTTACTCCCAAACAGATTAGACCCATCAAGTCAAGGGTGGGAATCATAGGGCTCTCCAGATGTTGTTGGACTGCAAGTCCCAGAAACTCTAACCAGCATAGACAGAGATATTGAGAGTTACAGCATCTGGAGGGCTACATGATGCCTATCCCTAGGTTACATCAATGCCTGTGTAATTTCACTGGGTCTACCTAGTTGAGACTGAAGTTGGATTTAGGCTAATGTTAGGCAAAGTACAACCCACCAGATGTTGCCCAGCTGTACCTCCCACCATTTCTCACCAATTGCCAGGAGAGATGGGAATTGCAATCCAATGGCATCAGAAAGGCTACTCTTTGCTCAGTCCTGATTTAGCACACTCATGTTTTTATCTTAAATAGGTAAGAGGCTGCGCTAAATATTTAGGGAAAGTAAGGTGACTGGCTCAGAAAGCAGACTTTCAGTTTAATTAAAAGACAGAAATTTTTCAGTTTTTAAAAAATATTATATTTTTCCTGCCAGCAAAGTGTAGAGATGCCTGTGGGATTTTTAACCTCATGTGCCACAATACAGCTAGCTTTCAATACTATACACCTTGGCTTGAAGGTGAGGGCACTATGTTTCCTTCACCTCAGGCAGCAAAGACTGCTTCAGTGGATGAATCACTTATAGTATAGGCTACGTCTACATTATTTGCTTTCAAAAAAGAACTTTAAATGTTCAGGACTATCTTCTGCTAATACCTCTAAAAGGTAAAAGAAACTAGGACAAGAGTCATACATCTTCCCAGTCACGTTTTCAGCTCAACCCTCTTTTTAACACAGAAGCTCATGCCAACATTGCCAGGGCTCAAAGGCACACAACAAATTAATCCAAAATCCAAAGGGCTTGAGGTAACCTCTATGGCAAGATTTGATGAGGAGGAAGATTGCAAATCTGCCAGGTTACAGGCAGCTAAAAGTGTCTGGACACTTCCTTCCAGCCCTGCTTGCTACATCTTGCTATCAAGACTTCTGCTTTTTATTTTTTATTTTAAAATAAATATTTATAAGCAGTCTTTCTGGGACAATGCCCCCTTTCTGCAGCTGCATTTCAGTAGAGTTTTGAAAACGCTACCTAGGTTGTTGATTTTGCAGGCTATTATCCTGTTCCTTGTATACTCCTCAAATGCTCTGTCCTCTTTCTGCTTCCTTGTTTCCATTTCTCACAACCTCCTTCCACAGCTGGGCACCACTAGTGCTAGAACGGTGTGTTTAACCTATAGGCCATCACCAGAACTCTCAATCTGGCACATTTATTTCACTGTCAAAGAAATGATCTGTGTTTCCTCTCCTGAGTTAATAAACTGTCAGAATTTATCAGCCCATTGATAAAAATTAAGCATTGATAGACACCATTGGGTCTTTAAACAGCCAGCCTAGCCATGGTCTAAAATTGCATGTGCATTGTACATATTGTTCCTTCTGAATCCCAGCAATATTTTTGCTCAGGAAAATATATGTAAACTGAAATGGTTTCAAACACACTGGGATAACATTCCAGTTGACTCCTTAGAATGAAGTCAGTGACACTGGAAATCTGGGGCAGTAGATATATCCTATTGCACTGTTTCTCAGCCTATATGATGTGGGGGGCAGGCACTTATCTTTCCGCAATGTGCCAGGGACCGGTATCGTATTTGTGCCCATTGGGTACAATTGTTTCTTTCTTTCCTGGAAACTCATTAGCTTGGGGACTGGCACTAGTCCAGGAACTACCACTTTGAGTAGCACTGTCTTAGTGGTTATGTGAACTTGAAGCCTTGGGTTCAAATGTTAGCTTGACTTTGAACTCCCAGGGCATCACAATGTTTGCCTAAATTATATTGTTGTTGCAACTATTAACTAAGTGCTTTGTTCTTTGGAACTATGCTAAAAGTTACCCATTTTCTTTCCCTGGCATTCCGTATTTCTCTGAGGGAAACTAGGCATCGCTAGCACAAGTCACAGCTTGTTCACCACCAGACTGCATTTCTTTGGAGGAAGTTGTAACTGTTAAACTGGAAGGAAAGTGATACTGCATGTCCTGTAGATATGTACCTTAAAAACAATAAGAGTCAACAGCCTGGACACACTTCTTGGGTGGTCTTACACTCTTGCAGGCAAGCAATAGAATTAGTCAGTACTTTCCTAATTGGGGCAGTAAATTAGACTACAGGTGAGGAATCTGTGGCCCTCCAAATATGTGGGACTTATAGCTCCCAGTAGCTTCAGCCTATTTGGTTAATGGTACGGAATCATGGGAGTTGCAGTCAAAAACATCTGGAGGTACTATTTCCCCACCCTGATTTAGAGAAACAGTCTGACTATACTTATATCTCCACTGTAGAAATAATGCAGTTTAGCAGCACTTTAATTGATATGGCTCCAGCCTTCGGAATCCTGGGATTTGTAGTTTATGAGGCACTAGCACTCTTTGGCAGAGAAGGCTAAATACCTGGTAAAACTACAAATCCAGGATTCCATAGAATGGAGCTACAACTCTTAAAGTGGTGTCAAAGTGCATCAGTTCTACTGTGCAGATGTACCCTCTATTGGTATGATAATTGCTTCCTTGGCCTAGAGGCAGAGATCCTCACACTTTTTCAGCCGGGGTGGGTTCGCTGTCCCCCAGATCATCGGAGGGCCGAAGGAAAAAAAAATTGCAGCCTGAGGTGCGCGCACGCGCATGAGAACTACTCGGGCACCATTTTGTATTCCAAAATGGCGGCTGACATCGCGCATGCATCTGCACAACTCCGGGCGGTATTTTGGAAAACAAAATGGCGATGGAGTAGTACACATGCGCGCATGATGCCAGGCACCATTTTGTGTTCCAAAATGGCATTCGGAGTCATGCGCACTACTCTGTACACCATTTTGGAACACAAAATTGCACCCCGCGTCGCACGTGCATGGCGGCGGCGGTGGCAGGACCGGCCGCGGGCTGGTTGAAAGGCCTCGATGGGCCAGGTTCAGCTCGTGGGCCATAGTTTGGGGACCCCTGGCCTAGACATAACAAGAGAACCAGCTTCTGAAAAACAACATATTGTCCAAACACTGTGATCTTCCTGGTAATACCACTGCATATGGCTACTGAAAAGGGGCTTTTCAAATATATGGTGTAAACTCCTGTAGCTTCCAGGTAATGGATGGGAATCTGAGATCGTGGGATTTAATAAAACAAAACAAAAGAGAGGCTTCTGTAGCTAGAAAAAGTGACTTAGGGGGGTTGCAGACTGCCAGAAATAGTGCAAATTGAGTCCACTTTTAGGGTTAGGGTTAGTGCTAGGGAATCATGGGAACTGGTTTTTTTCTGAGACATTGAGCCCTCTCTGTCAGAGAGCTCTGGTGCCACAATAAACTACAGTTCCCATGATTCCCTAACCCTAACCCTAACCCTAAAAGTGGACTCAATTTGCACTATTTCTGGCAGTCTGCAACCCCCGTTACTTTGTTTTTACATTCACACTACAAATTAATTTAGGCAAAAGAGGAAACAAAAATTTTATAAATCTAGTGTGTAAAAATGAATGAATGAACAGCAGACAGACGTGACAGAATGACTCCAGAAAAACTATTGTTGCCAAGTATCTGCTCTATCTAGGAAGTAAAAGGCAAACACAAATAGCTAGGGAATAAAAGGCAAACACAAAGTTATGGTGGACTTTCCACTTGTGGTTCTTAGACACAAGCTCAAGATCTGAGATTGCAAACCTCTTTTGAATTGGTAGTGAGAGGGTGGACTTCCAAAAGCACATTGTAATATGGCATAAAGTTCTGCTGTTCTTAGAGGCAAAGTCAAATATTGCCCCTGTGATCCAAAGATGTAACTTTAATGTAACTACATTAATGAGATTAAACATTGGAGGTGCAAAAGGAGGAACATGAATGGTGGATGATATGTGTTCAATTCCAATCCTAGAGAATGTGCTATGAAAGACTTGGCAACAGCCATCCCAACAGTCATAATGTTGGCATCTATTGTGTACCCTTTGACGAAGGGGTCATTCAGTACCTCTGAAACTGTAGTTTCTGTCCCTTCTTTAGTATTAGAGCATTTCCAGACCTTGCCCATAGCAGTGATGGTTGTATGAAAGCAGAGAAGAGCCCGAAGGAATTACCTGCAGGAAGCAGAACGACCAAATAGGTAGGCTGTAATTCTGTCACTGTCTTGTTGCAGATTTTGCTACTAGATCTGCTAGGGCCTACTATTAGAGCTTGGATTTTCATAGTCCTTATGTAAACTGTGGCTATCCAGTGAACAACCTGAGAATTCCTGAGATCCTGTTCAGCAAAGACATTTAGGCTGCAAGTTGATATATATATGTCTGAAAGCGAGTCCCACTAAGTACAATGAACAGGATTCTGCAAGGTACATCTTCTGATGGAAGTAAAAGTTCTAGGATGAAGAGGGAACAGAAGCACAATCACCACATCCTTCTATACAGCCCTCCCCAAACTTGTTCCATTGATGGTTTCCAAGTGTCACATAGGGAGCTGGTTTGGATATGTGATAGGGGCTATGGGGTGGGGTGAGAGACAGTTTCATTGTACTGGCAACTAGATGCATGAGCATGGATTTGCACCAATTGGCTTACTTTTGAGTACATATGCATAGGACTGCATTGTTAGTTTACAGCTTCAAAGCCCAGGGACTGGCTAAGACTAAATATTAAGGGCCATGACACTTATTCTTCCTGGACTAAATGTGTTTGTATGTAGTAAAACAAAGTCAGATATTTGACAGAAATACATACGTACAGACACCCATCATATAGCAGAGCTGGATAATCTGTGGCCCTTCCATATATTGACAAACACCTATGAGCTCCCATCATCCCTCACGATTGGTCATGCTGGCTGAGGCTGATGGCAATTGCGATCCAACAATATCTGGCAGGCCAGTCTCCACAGCCATGCTTCTATTTTTAAGACTACCAGACATATTAATGCACACTGTACAACATTAAAGTTACAGGATTTTTGATCACATAGACAAGAGTCCCCATGCATGGGTGGTTTCACATGCTATTTGGCAGGCTGTGTGAATGAGGTGCCATCTTGACTACTAGAACATGTGAAGAGGGCAATTCCAGTATTATGGTTCCCTGCTTACATTTTAAAACATAAAGAGAAAAAGAGGGAGAAGGAAAGAGCAGGTAGAACAGTTACCATGAGCATAACGCCTGGGGGCATTCTCACATGAGATGCTAAGGATCACTTTCTTCTGTATGAACACATGGCACAATACCGGAGTGGTACAAAGGTAATTTTGTTTCCCTCTTGAAGAATTCCTTCTTTACTAGTGTCCTTGGTTCTCAAATTTATCGTTACATATATATACATTTTCCAATCATATTTTTGTGGCTTCTCTATATTATTATGACACGTAAAGGAAGCTAATGATCAAAAAGGATCAAACAAATTACCACAGTCACTCTCAGAGAACACTTATACAGCTTATGCTCCATTTTAAATTTCCTTTCATTCTTGAAGCTTCAAAGGTGTTGTGTAAGCTGTTGTTTTTTGGAAAATAGAAAAAAAGAAATCATCTCCCAACAACGCTTTCACAAGCAAAGGAGGAATATGAATCTGTCCAGGAGTAATTCTATGATGCAGCCTGTCTAGACACGATCTTCCCCTAATTTCCTACTTCTAATTGCTTTGGGGAATCTGGATGTGTGTGTGTGTATATACAACATACCCATTCTGGAAAGGATTTCCCTACCTACCATTTGAAAAGCTCTGAAGCTCTCTCTCTCTGCCTATTCTGTATATATGACACTGATCATACACCAGCATGACCTAAACTGTTGAAATATGCCAAGCAGCAGAAGAATTCCCACTGCCTACCCTATCAGGTATTCCATCTGGAAAGTTACTTTTAGATGTGGTAATATGGGCCCTTACTATCTGTGGGCTTGCCATCCATGGATTTAAGCATCCATGGACTGCAAACCTCATTGTCTCCAATGGCAGTGTATGCACACAGCCATGCTAGCAGTCGCATGCATGTTGTACCATCATTAGGGACAATGGGACTTGGAGTCCCACATTATTATTTTTTTGTATCTGCAGGGGAGTCTGGCAGAGGTGCCCCACAGATCAGAAGGTCTGACTGTAACATTATTTTTACAAATAATTAATGACATGCTGAAGACATCTATGTCTGATGCACGACTCTCTCGGTCATCCTGCAACTGTATATTCTCATGTATAAGTCTAGAAATTTTAGTCAAAAAATTGACCCCACAAACTTATCCATGGGTCAATGTAAATACTGTACTTAAACTTTTACCAAATAAAGGAACCATCCCCTGGTGAACGGTAACAGTGTAATCTGTCCTGGACTCACTGATTCCCCCTCTATTCTCTCATCCAACCTGCCTTTAGTATAAGCACAAATACTTATGCCTGCTGAAATTTGTAAGTTCTTTGGCATTGTTTTCCTTTGCTTTTCTGCTGGAAACTTTGCTTTGTTACATGCCCCAAAGTTTTACCCTTGACTTATCCATGGGCCATATGAAAATCCATAATTTTGGCCCCAAAACCTGCCCTCAACTTATACATGAGGTTGACTTATATTCGAGTATATATAGTATTCAGTTGTGGAATTTCCCAAGCTCTGCTTTTAACCACCCACCACCACACAAACATCCCCTTTAGAGACCCAAGAATCTGCAGAGTTATAACATGTGGAAAGGGAATCACTTTGCTTCCCACATCTGTTGCTGACCGCTTGCTTGTCAGGCTTTTCCATCAGTGACTGACTTTTCTGCCACTGCTTCCAATCCTAGTCTGGCATTGTTGTAGCACTTTACTAGAAATAAGATGAGATCATCAGGTCCCCCCCCCCCACCCCGGTTGTTTAATGCCTGTCAAGCATGTTGCTGTTTTTTAAGTTCAGCAGTGCATCTGACCCAGACTCACTCCACACTAATGAGGAAACCTGGGAAGATAGAATGCTCTACTGCCATTTCCCACTGGACAGTGGGAGGTGTGTGTGCCGGAGAACTGTCTCAGTTGGAAATTCTTCTGGTTTTTATTTCTCCAACTTGGAACACACTCTGTGGAACAAGAAAATGCCAACAGCTCCCCAGACATCTGCATCTCAGAGCCAGCCAGCCTTTGTAGTGTGTCTGGCAGTGCTGGGAAAGTCAGCACATTACCTGCCTCTCTGAAGAACAGGATGGAGCAAAGTACATCACCATTTCTTTGTCAGTGTGTCTTGCCATGGGTCAAGATTGACTTGAGAGTGCTTAACAACAACAAATGTCTTGCTTGGGGAGCCTAGCTGTGAGGAATGGTGAGCGGGGGCATATCCACTGGGGGGAAAATTGGGTTGCAAATGGCCTTAAACATTATATTTCTCACTAAATTCAATCCCTGTTCTCTTGTCTTTTCCTTGCAGTCTGCAACACCCGTGCCCAGAATCCACCATTCTGCTGTGCTTATAACAACAGTTGCTAAATGAGGATACAGATATAAAACCAGGTGATAGGCAACTTCAAGGAACAGGACAGCTTGATACATCATGATTCTGTTGGGAAATAAGCTAATATACAGTCTGGATGCTTCCCTTTTCCAGCCACTGTATAGCACAGCAACTCTCCAAAAGGGTTGAGGGAGTGTGACTGGAGGCAAGACACTCCTTGATGAAGTTAAGATGCCTCTACTGACAGAAGCTCATGACCAGCACTACTTTGTAGGGAGAAAGTTCCCCACCTTTCTCCTTTTCAGTAGGACAAGAATCAATTGGATTTCCAAACATTTATAATGCAGTGTAGAACTAAAATAATTTTATATGCAGCATTCCTATTAATACATATTAACCAAGAATGGGACAGGAGGGCATTGCCTTCAGAAGTCATCCAACATTTCCCAATGTAAATATACCTAGTAGAGTAGATTTAACATAAATGTGGGTAGACACACACACTTACAAAAGCTGTTGGGAACATACCTGTTTTCCACAGGAGCCAAAAATCTTTGCCCACACCTGTCCTAAGCCAGGCCCATGGTGTGCACGGTGAAGCTGAGCATCTTCTCATCTCTTCCATATAGAGAGGGCCACTGGAGCAGCAACCTTGCCATTCCTTTTTTAAGCTGCTGACCCAAGTGGTCCTCCTGAGTTGAAAACTCTTTTCTCACTGCTCAGAATCTGGAAAATCTTTTACTTTTACCTTATATGAGCTGAAAGACGACGCTGGCCAGCTGACGGCTACATCTGTCAGTGGTTGTGGGAGAGGCCATTGGCTGTGGTCTGGTCACGTGGACCTTCTGCCTTGACCTGCGACAGTTCAGGCGAATGTTGGTTTTACCCCCTAAGGAAGGCGTGCTTGACAATTTTCATATTTCTTCTAAATTTGGAGATTTCAGACAATGCTCAGAACGCCAGAGGCCCATGTGGAAGTCATTAAGGCTGAGAGGGAGAGCAAGAGGGAAGGGGGGGGAGAGAAGGAGGGATGGGGGAGAGTTTTGGAGGTGGTGCAAGGGAGAGAGGCCTGTGGCCGTTGCCAGCTACATGCCTGGGAACGTAAATGAACTCACTCAGAGAAAGTTGTTTGTAATAATTTTCTTCCTTTCCAGTCCTCCTGCCCCATTTGGGAAAGCAGAGAAGCTTTGAGAGCCACATGTTTGGAAGGAATAAATCTTATTGTCAGGGACAAATGTAGGCTGCCTTCTGTCTCTTTCAACGCAGCAAATTGGGGTGGAGGAGGATTATGAAAGGGGTGGGCAAGACTGACTAAGGCATATTATTTATTAATAACACACACACACACCTACCTTCAATTTTCCTTACGTACAAAGTGGATCATGTTGGCGATGATGTTCATGGAGCCAAGTGACTATAGGATCGATGAAACTAGATCTTGTAGTATAGAATATGTACCTTGGAGCTGATTGTAGCCTGGGCTGCACTGAAAATGCCTGAGGCGGGGGTGAGGTAAGGAAGAGGTCCAGAGATGTTCCTGGCTTGACTTTGTCTGCCTTGTGATTTTCATTACTTTGAAAAGCTTCATCTGACCAGGCTGAAAAGGGCATCTAAGCATATGAAAACCAGCCTATGATATTCACAAAGACTCTCTCTCTTTCCACCATTCCCTGCCTTTCTCTTTCTATCTTTCTCTGAGTCTTTTTCTCTTCATGAGACACATTGCAGTATTGTGAATATGTTATTTTTTCCCCACGCCAGTCCTGTTGTGCCAAGATGGCTTCAACTTATGGCAACCATATGAATGGGAGACCTCCAAGAGACCCTGTTATTAATAACTCTACTAAGATTTTGCAAACTCAGGGCAGTGGCTTCCTTGAATGCATCAGTCCACGTATAATGCTAATTTCCTCATTTACTACTCCCTCATAATTTCCCCAGCGCTATCGTCTCTTCTCATAAATCATGTTTTCTCTTGATATGTCCAAAGGAGGACAGCCTCAGTTTAGTCATCACTTCTGGTGAAGGTTCATGGTTGATTTGCTCTAAGAACGTTATCACACGGGGGCAAATCTGCTGGTTAATCCACAC
>CM034703.1:223453139-223475947 GCA_020142125.1 Phrynosoma platyrhinos
AACTCTATATTTTAACTGGAAAAGTTGGGGTTGTCTTATACGCCCAGTAGTCTTATATGCCGGAAAATACAGGTAGATGCTGAAGTTTTCTGGAAAAATTAGCCAGGGGGTTTGTAGGCAGCAAGCATTGTCAAACATTGCCCACTGGTTCTTTGTAAAAGATGGGCAGTGTGGGCATTGAGTACCTAGGTCCATTAGCTGCAACCCATTCATGAAGAGGCTGTGTGATTTGTTTTGGCAGAAGATGACTAACAGGGGAGTTTAACAATCTAACTCAGAAATCCCTTTGTGACAACTTAATGGTTTGAAGTGAGTGCCAGGTACAGTCACAGAAGTAAATGTTAGGATTTGATGAGCTGTAAAATCTTTCTGCAGTCAGAGTCTTGGCTGTCCATGCTCAGGGTGCGGCCCAGCTCCACTCGACCAGGCAGACGCAGGACCAATTACGGAAAGGTCTGAAGCCTTTGTTTAGACTGGTTTCCAAGCCAGCTCAATGGCAGGAAAGCTAGAAATGCCCACATAGTATAGGACCAAAGTGCATTAGTTACAAGTTGACCAGAACTTAGAGAAGATGCCTTTCCATAATCTGAAATTGACCTTCCCATTTGCAAGCCATATGCCACCCACTAGACTTGTGTCCAACCAAATGCTTGATACGTTTCCTGTTTTACAGCATCAGACTATAATGACTGATGACATGGAAGCCCAGGCCTAACAATGACTGTTGGAGCAGACAAGACATGTGGCGAAGGCTCATCCTAGCAAAGGTAACAAAAGCATCCAGGAGGCTTTGCAATAGCTCTCTGTTTATGGATGGAGCAGGGCAGTGTATAGCCACCAGCACCAAGTCAAAAGGGAAGGCAATGTGATGTCTTTGGAGATGAAGGCCATAAAAAGTATTATAACAACATGGAAAAGGCTTCTGTCAATGGAACCATGGAGATTGCCCCAAAACTACAATTAAATATGTTGTCAGCATGTTATTATATTTACTCTTCCTAAAAATAATTTTCTAAGCTGGCGGCGGGGGGGGGGGGGGGGGGGGGGGGGAGAGAATACTTGTAGCATGTGGGTTTGCACTTTAAAATCCAAATACTGTAATAGCACCATCTTGACTATGGGAATAAAATGGAGTTTCCTTCTACCACCCAGATGCTAAACATACTATATTTACTTGGAAATAAACATAATCTTGTTATAGAAAAGAATCTTATGGCCTGAATCCTACTGATAGTCTTACCTAGAGCAGACACATTACCAGTTTGGATTTGTATACCGTAAGTATTGACACAATATTCAACAATTTATTCAACAGATCTGTTCTAGTGGGGACTGCTAATAGCATACCCTCTGATATTTCACATATATAAACCAGGACATGTGTAACTGAGCCATGTCAGAGTGTAATCAAGGGGATATAGCCAGGCATCAAGAAAGCAAAAATTATTAAGGAGGAAGATCAGATAAAACTATTTTAAGCAAAGAAACCCTGTACTGAGTTTAGAAAAGCCAGGAGAGAGGGGAGAAAAAACACCCTCCATAGCCTACCTGGAAGGGCAAAATGCTGATCCCTTCTATCTGCACAGGATTTTCCTCATCATCTTATTGTTGAAATCTATTCCCCTGATCAAACTTCATTAAGGGCAAACACTTTGGGCTCATTCCCACTATGATTTAAACCAATTTGTTGATAGGTTTATATGTGCCTTGTTCACACTGGAAACGATTTCAGATCCAACTGCATTAGGACTGAATCATGGTAAATCAAGGCGAAGCTATGCAAATGCAAAAGAATTGCATTTTTTGAAGAAGGATCTCTTGGTGGTTCATTTTAAAAGAATAGTTTTGCAAGCATGTTCAACAAATGTGAATGATGCTTGGATCTCAATCACATCATACTGGAGGGGAGGGACTATATGGCAGAGGGCTGGCAGAGAGGTCTAACCCATCCCGCCCCAGGTTTTGGGAAATCTGCCATTCCTCCCCCCCCCAGCTCTGCCTCAGTGCTGTCTTTTGTCTACCATGGGGGCTTTGGTTTTAGATCTTAAACACTGCCAAGTGATCCCTGCATTGGGTCACTGTTATTTATTTTATTTATTACCAATTCATATTCAAAATTGCTTTAAAAATCATTTTGATCAATACACTCTCAGTGTCTGCTTAACAGGCAGATATCTTGATACATGCAAAAATTTTCAAGGCTTGGCGCCATGGATGGACAGGGAATTTTTGGAATATTTTCATTGGTCAGGAAGCAGGAGTACAGTGGCCACAGGGAGTCAATAGATCGAATGTGCGCCTCTGTTTTCCTAAAAGAGGCTACACAAGCAGATCTGGCTATATTTAAAGGGTGTGGGCCAAAGACTGTCATGGGACTGAGGGGACGAGGGAGAGAGGCTTTCGGCAAGCTGTTAACAGCGAGGGTGGAAGGTGAGGAAAATTGGACATGACATCAGTGCTTTTTGCAAAGACTGATTTCTCTGTTTTCCATGTGGACACCACTGTATCACATACATAGTGCCTTTGTCATGTCTAGGGGCTGAGCCATTTTGTTGTTAGATACCGTTTAGTGTTTCTGGCACATACTGAAATGTGTTGCATATAATCTCAGGTTGGGCAGAGAGAGTGTGACCTTTGGGGGAGATGCAATGGGGAGAGAGGAGAGAAGCTTTGGGACTGTAGCAAATCGGGAGGTGGGAAGCTGGATAGCATGAGGCAGGCCTTCTGCACAGGCCAACTGCATACATAACTTCTACATAGGCTGAGACAGTGTGACCTTATTTGATTGTTTGTCTGTATGTGTGTATTTCATTGTTTTTTACTTTTTTGTGCTCTAGTCCCATAACACACATAAATGTGCGCGCACACATAAACACAGACGTGCATGCACACGCACACATACATATATGTACACATACATATATTCTGTCTCTGTCTCTGTCTCTCTATGTATATATCTCTGTGATATATATATATATATGTATATGTATGTATATGTGTATATACAAAGGACCTCACCTCCTGTGAGTGTGTGAGTGGGAAATTTAAATTATTGCAGAATTCAATAGAATTCAGCAAAAAGATCAAAAACATTTTGCAGGCTATATTTTTCTTTCTTCTTGAGGAAAGCTTGAAGTGATATCCCCTGCTTCCATACCTTACATTCTTTTGTTTCCCCAAGGCATCCTCAAGGCACTAGATTGATATTTGGTCTAATTGTTCTGATATTTTTAGATAACCTGGCATAAGTCAGCTTCCTATTAATTTAGATGAGGATTATGTGCAATGTGTGCTCATTCTAGGCACTTGTGTTTATATACCTTATGCTTCTTACAGTTTTCCTGGGCAGATGCTAATAACATAGGTGTCAGATGGGACAGGAAGCCTGGGAGGTACAGGAAACAGTACTATGTTGCCAGAGTGTTTCAAATATACAACAGTTCATACTGGCTCATTTTCCATCAGGTGCTTGGGATCAAGAAGTTACAAACAAAGAGACACGTAAAAGGAAGAACAAAGCGGCTGTTAGCAAGAAACTGTGCATCTGGAACTTGTAAGAGTGTGTGTTATAAACTCTATAGCAGTGATAAATGCACTCAGGTCCTAGAAGCAGGATGTGCAAGATGCTTGGACACACCATTGGGTTTCACTTTAGGAATGTACATTGTTTATTGACAACGAAGGTCATTTTTCTTCCAAGAGCTTTATACACAGGTGGGAGTAGGAATGGGATGCATCAGGTTTGGGGACAGCTGGAGGAGTGGTGTATAAGCAGAGGAAAGGATTTTGGAACACCTCACCAGAACTTAGAAAAACTATTTTTGTACTACAACTTCCAGAATTCCCTGGCCAGCATGGCTACTGGCCAAGGTAGCTGGGAGATTTGAGTTGTCATCCAAAAAAGTAATTTTTCTAGGCTCTGAGGACTCTACATCTGCTTAACATTGTCAACAGCCTTTGAGTTTAGTGAATAGCATGCTGGACTTAAACTGAAGAAATCTGTTCAAAGATATAGCCACATTAGTCTGTGGAATCAGTATGTAGAGAGTAGAACCTTTGAGACTAAGGCGGGTTGCAGACTGCCAGAAATAGTGCAAATTGAGTCTACTTTTAGGGTTAGGGTTAGTGCTAGGAAATCATGGGAATTGTGTTTTTTTCCCTGAGACATTGAGCCTTCTCTGTCAAAGAGCTCTGGTGCCACAATAAAATACAATTCCCATGATTCCCTAACCCTAACCCTAAAAGTGGACTCAATTTGCACTATTTCTGGCAGTCTGCAAACCCCCCCCCCCTTACTGAAGGAAAGAAATTGACAGCATGAGCTTTCATAGACTTCAGTCTACTTCCTCAGAGATGCATTTGGTGAAGTGGAAGCCAGGGACAGACATGTCAATTCAAATTACAAATCCTTTGTATATGGAAATGAAGTGGCAAGTCCAGTTTTTGGTAGTTTGTGGACAAAGGCTTTGGTAACTAACCTTTGTACATGGAGATGAAGTGGCAAATCCAGTCTGGCAATGGAACTAGCCTCTGATGAAAAGAATAAATGAATGTAGGACGTCCCCATGAGGAAGAGGTCAGATAGTGTTGAAGTGTTTGTAGTGAGTAAGGAAACCATTGTCTTTGTTCAATTCATTGCTGAGGGACTGTAGTTTGTGAATGAATTCCAGTTCTGCTGTTTCTTTTTCCAATATACCTTTGTAATTCTTTTGTTCAAGGACTGCTGTTCTGAGGTCTGAGATGGAATGCCCAGGGAGATTGAAATGTTCTGCCACCAGTTAGCTGGCTAGGGAATTCTGGAAGTTGTAGAACAAAAATAATTTTTCCAAGTTCTGGTGAGGTGCACCCAAACCTTTTCTTCTGCTTATATACCATGCCTCCACCAAATACATCTGAGGAAGCAGATTGAAGTCTATGAAAGCTCATGCTGCCAATTTCTTTCTTTTGGTTAGTCTCAAAGGTACTACAAGATCTCTCTACATACTGAAGAAATCTATGTCCAAATCCCTGGACAATTATGAAGAGGGATGGTAAGGAACTGAAGGATAGTACAGAAAGGAAAACATTGTGTTTCTTTTTGTGCAGCCATGTTTACATGCCAGCCATTTGTGCATGTGTGTATGTTGTGTGTGTGTGGGGGAGCAACCTGTGCCAAAGGAATCTGGAAGTTTCTCAACAAATTGTTGTTTTTTGCTGTTAAGTTGGGGGCATCTCTATGAATGAGAGACCTCCAAGATATCCTGTTCTTAGCATCCCTGCTGAGGTCTAGCAAACTCAGAGCTATGGCTTTCTTGATGGAGTCAGTTTAATATAACGTAGCTTTTTCTTTTCTTACTGTCTTCCATTTTACTGATCATCATTGTGTTTTTGCAGAGAATAATGTCATCACAGAATATGTCCAAAGTACCACAGACTCGGTTTAGTCATTTTGGCTTCCTGGAAGAGTTCAGGTTTGATTTTCACTTTAATTCCTTTATTTGTTCTGGCACATGCACTGCGAACAAATTAGGGTGACCCTACAGTGGCGTTCATTTCATGGGTGTGCATTTTGCCTGACAGTATGGCACTAATGTAATGATTTCTGCCTGATTAGGGTCACATAACAAGTGATTGATAAAAGGGAGGTTGGAACTCAGAAGGCTTGATTATCTTGCCCTAACCACTGGGTTACATGTTCAAGGGGAAGGGGAAGGGAAAAAACAGCTCAAAGACTTCTACTGCCTTGTTCATGATACAACAGCCGAGCACAGCTTCTTCTCTGGAAAAAAGGAAAGGACAAAATATGACATTCAGTGTGACCACTAAAGAATGCTTACCATTCTGCTGTCTGTCATACTTTCTTTTTTGCATTCAAGAGAAACAGAAATTCTAAATCCCAGTGGGAACAGCCTGGGAGAAAGTCTGTCCAGAATGGGAACTGGGCTCCCTTCTTGTCCTAGCAACACTCCTGATGGATGTCCAGGAAAGGCTGTTGACCTCTGCTGGGTGCCAGCAAGAAATTCCTCCCTGCCCTCTTTCCAGATGGGACTCGTCTCCATGTTTATGCAACTCAGAGAGTCAGTAGAATTAAGCCCTTTTTATTTTGCCCTTTTTTGAGAACGGGGAGTTTTATTCCCATCAAACAATGTTCCTTTCCAACAAGCTTAAAATAAGCCCTTTAGGCTGTGGCATCCTGCGAGCTGCTAGCATTGTGCAAATATGGACTTGAGCAGAGTGTTTATGACACAATGGGAAGGCTATTTACTGTTTATGGGGAGAAGAAGATGGCCAGGAAGTGATGGGAGGGGCAGCAGGAAAGCCTCAGATCTCCATGCCCCCATATGGCCATTCATTACACAGCAAGAGTTTTGTTCCAACGGACATTGTGGAGCGACAACATGTATTTGGATTTAGTGTATGGAAGCTTGCATGTTGAACACAGGACAAGGGATTACTAAATCAGACACTAGTCTTTAATGGAAGGCTGAAAGAATCTTTTTTTTTTCTTTTTTTTAGCCCAAGGGTCCAATTAGGCTTAGGAGAATTTTCATTTCAATGGTGGGTGGAGAAAAGGGGGAAAGTTGGGGCCAAAATACCCACATATTTTAGCTTACAGCACATACTTATTTACTGCTAATTACGAAGCCTTAGAAGAGTCATATCAATGTTATAGAATGAGAGAGGGGTTGCATAAAAACCAGGACACCCCCCCCTCCATCCCAATAATGGTAAATTGGGGAAGGGGACATGCTCATCTGGGAAACCCTAGAAGTCCAGATTAAGACCTTGGACATTTTCACACTTGGGGTCTCAAAGCCGCCTGGAAGCAATCAAGAGCCATTCCAGAATGGATCCTGCAGCTTCAGACCTGTGAAAGCAGCAGCATTCCGGAATGGTTCTTGATTGCTTCCGGCAGCAGCAACTCAATTCCTTTTTAAAAAAGGAATTGAAAAGAACAAGGATGATGCAGAAATGCGCCGGAGATGGCACTGGATGGGGCGGGGCGGGGCGGGGCTTGCTGCGACGTCATGTGAACACGCGGAGCAAGGACCCGGACTGATGCAGGATTGCACTGGGGATGTCACTGGATGGGGCGGGACTTGCTGCGACGTCATGTGAAAACTTTGCAAAGGAGCCGGACTGGGGCCGGAAGGAGGTAGGATTGCATCTGCCTTAAGCCCAATGTGAAAACGTCCCTTGAGCAGGCAGGATTCCACTTTAGAACCAGAAGTTCAGTGCCTCTTAATGAAGGGACATTCAAGGATACTTGGTTACATAGGTCTGATATAGAAACACACATCAGTAGTTTTTCCATGGAGTCATTGAGGCTGAGAAGTTTTGATGTTCACAAGCCTTCAATCCCTATCCCCAGGTTCATCCCCATAGTTTTTTAAAAGAGTATCTAAGCTGTATTCTAAAGCAGTGGCATCGCTAGGGTTGGCGTGACCCAGTACAGTAACTCATGGTGTCACACACACCCCATTGACCTCCTCCCATTTCACACCATACAGAATTCTTAGCAAAGCTTTTTTGCACTAATGTTACTCATAAATCATAATTCCCATATACCACTGAAGGTAATGCTAATAGTTGTGACACAAACAACTAGCAAAATTAAAATTATACCTTCACATTACAATATCATACACACAACCTCAATGTATTTACATATATATAGTGAAGGTTTGGTTAAAATGTGATGTTTTTAAAGAATTTTTTTTTAAATAATATTTTAAAAAAATTGAAATTTTAATGTTAAAAAATTCTGGGGTCTCTCCTTTCTCCTCCAGGTGAGCTTCACCCCACTCCCACCATCTCTTAAAGTATTTTAAAGAGAAGCAGAGGAATGCCACAGACTTTTTCGGCCAAAAGGTAGGTGTTAGAGTAGCAGTGGCATCACCCCCCCTTAGGGTATCACCTGGTGCGGTCCACACTCCCTGCACGCCCCTCCCCAAGTTATGCCACTATTCTAAGGTAGGGAAGGGGACAGGTTGGAATTGGTTGGAGTCTAGGGTAGGGGGGACAGTCCAAAAGATAAAGGAACATCTCCACTGTAATTCTTTTGCAATTTGTACCCTGGTTGCTGGAGTTAATATTCTTCTAGGACAGACATATACTATAATATATATAGTCCATGATGGTTCTGTAAACTATCATGAAAGCTCCTGAGGACTATATTTCATGCTAGTTTTAAAAGATCCAAGTGCACACATCTCTGTGTTGATATATTTTTTATTTCTATGTAAGGACATGCATAGGACAAATGTACAGAAACACGTCAATACACCTTTCCTTGGAAACAGGCATACATTATCCTTCTCTTATGATGTACCCATGCATCTTAAGACAAAGCATCTTAAGTAAACTCATGTCTCCCAGACATAACATGGGCTGGGGTAGCTGTAAAATCATTTCTGGAGTGGCTGTCTTCAGCATGTCTTTCTGGTGTGCTCATTCAGATGGATATTACATCCTGGTTTTGTTTGGGCCTTTGCAGACTGCCAGAAATAGTGCAAATTGAATCCACTTTAAGGGTTAGGGTTAGTGCTCCCTAACCCTAACCCTAACCCTAACCCTTAAAGTGGACTCAATTTGCACTATTTCTAGCAATCTGCAAAGGCCCTTTGTTTTTCATTTATTTTGGTATAGAGATTTTGAGGTTCATTAGAGTACATTGTTTAGGTTTTTGTTTATTTCCACAAACATACCAAAATAAATGTGGGCAGGAGACTTTTTCTTACCTAGTGGAATTATTTGGGGATTTACTGATGAAAACTCTCTTGTCATTCTTGACATGATCTCCTTTGAAATGCACCACAGCTCTTAGAAACTGTACCCTCCTTGTGTAACTATGCTGTCCTTGGACCTTATCACATGGAGGCAAATTGCTTAAATCCTGTGCAGTAATGGGATTAAAAAATCTGAGGAAAAATAAACCCACAAAAGTGGGTTGTTTTTCAGATGTGTTTGTGTAAAGGAGAAATAACGCGACATTAACCCAAATGGAAAGTTGCCAAAACCCATTCTTTTTTGCTTTCAAGAGTTCCTGAAAGTAAAAAGGAACGGGTTTAGGCAACTTTCCATTTGGATTAATGTCACGTTATTTCTCCTTGATGCCAACATCGTGTGAAAAACAACCCGCTTTTGCTGGTTATTTCTACTTTCTGTTTGGGTTAACCCCGAATGTCATGTGAAAAACAACCAGCTTTTGCAGGTTGTTTTCACTTTAAATCCAGTCTCTGCATGGGATCCATCCCATGTGATAAACTCCATAATCTTGCTTCAAGAATCTTCAAAATCAGATGGAGTGTCTGCCTCATGAAGCAGAATGGTTTTAGTCCCTGAATGGTGGCAAAGTTCAGATGTTTCTGTGTGAGGAGAAAACATTTTTCTTTGGTGCTAGAATACGAGAGAGAGAGAGAGAGAGAGAGAAAAACCCTGGGTGTGGGATAGGACCTCAATAATTGTTCCACAGAGAAGACACCCTTCATGTCTTCATTGTAGCTCTTCCTCAGATGAATGAGTTTATGACTACTCCTTCAAGCCTTTCTATTGGTTTAGCTGGCTATTGGCATACTGGTGATCAAGCCTCTAATCCTCTTCATCAAATTAAATGTATTTACATTTGGAACATGTGTGACCAAGCAATATGAGAAAGTAGTCAAGATGGCAAAAAAGTTATTGAGGAAGAACAGAAAAACTAGTAGAGGTTGCAGCAGTTTGCTTTTGCTTGAGTCTACAAGGAAGAGTAAGATCCTACCCCTTCCTCTGCCTTCTACTCAGTTAATTGAGTGCAAACTACTTTTGCATTTTGAACTCAGTTTGCAGCAATTGAAGTAAGGAGAGGACAAAGGGGACGAAGGCAAGAGAAATTGGGACATTTAAAAAGCAGCTGAAAAGATGGAATGACAAAAGATTAATTGGGACGTTTCTTGGCAAATTGTGACAGATGGAGGGAATGCGTGCATGACTAAAAGCTGGAAAAAATATTGCCTTTTATTTGGCCATCCTGGGAAATAATTCTATTCTTTACATTGAAATAAAGTTTAACAACTACCTTACAATACTGACCTTGCATAATACAGCATTTTTAACACAGTCTTTCCCAGACTCCTACTCTTTTAAGGATTTGATACTATTGATTTAGCACTCTTGGTTGTCTCCCTGTGCAAGGGGGTGGAAAGCATCACTATGTGCTCAGAGTCTGCTCAGACTCTATATCCATAGATGGAACTGCTAAGACAGCTAGAGCATGTTTATAGCAAATGTTGGCTGGCAGGCCAAGTGAGGCAGCAGGGTAGGTGGGTCTCTCTCCTCTGAGAAAGTTGCTGAAAAAATTTAGAGAAGTTGCTAATTGTGTAGGAGCAGACTTTAAGCTCACTGGGAAATATATTGTTATAGACTCCTCATTCTCTCAACTGATGAGATGTTCCAAGATTCCAGGAGCAACCAACCTCTGCTTGGTTTCTTTTTTTTTGTTGAGAGAGCACAGGTGACTGAATTTTTGTAATCATTATTTTATTTACAAATATGCAAGCAGACAGATATGGATGCAAAAGCAGGCTCTCTTACAAGGCAGCATATTTGCTTCTCCATATCAGATCTCCAGGAAGAAGCCGTACCTTCCAAGATGCCTTGGTCTCAGTGTCTTAGTATGAAGTTATGAAAAGCCAAGGATGGAAACCTGTATGTTAGAAAGAAAAGTAATTGCAAGGGAAAGAGGCTCTTGCCATGCTAGGCCTGGCTTAACAAAGTCCTCTCCATTCCCCTTATTTATTTCCTTTCCCTCCGCTACCTTGCAACAGGGTTGCCAGATCAAAACGTTAATGTAAAACCAAGCAAAACTGAGCCTCCAAAAGGCCTAATAATAATAATAATAATAATAATAATAATAATAATAATAATAATAATAATAATAAATTTTTTATATTCTGTTGCTGATCATTGATTTATAAAAACTGCCATAGGTGTCACAGTTTCACTACAAAACATTATTACTTCATGGTAGATTAGCATGATTTTCACAGACCCAAACACTTTGAAGGTCCAAGACAAACAGGAGGGAGAATGAGTGCACAGAGCTCTGGCATGCTTGTCTAAACTCATTTTTGGAGGCAGAAATTCA
The DNA here is from genome assembly GCA_020142125.1 of Phrynosoma platyrhinos. Taxonomy (NCBI): domain Eukaryota; kingdom Metazoa; phylum Chordata; class Lepidosauria; order Squamata; family Phrynosomatidae; genus Phrynosoma; species Phrynosoma platyrhinos. The sequence goes on from CM034703.1 coordinate 223,464,244, forward strand.
GGGTGAGACTCAGAAGCTTATAGTATTCTTTAATAATACAGCTTATCTTATTCGGTTTAAAATTTAAATCAGGTGGCATTCTGATATTATCAGAAGGATTTAGCCAATGAAATCACCCGGGTCCATCCCCGTTCCCAGGGGCACTGAGCTTTTCGAAGCCAGGAGTTTTCCAGCTTAAGAAAACGGCCACCAGAGCGGCCCTGGAAGTGGGGCTGAACGTGGGCTGGTCCCAGGCAGTGATTTTGGCAGCTAAATCTTTCTGATAATATCAGGATGCTGCCCAATTTAAATTTTAAAGCAGATCAGGTAAGCTGTATTATTTAAGAATGCGATAAGCTCCTCAGACAAACTGGAGGGAGAGGGACAGAGAGAGCTCACGATTCTTACAGAGCCATCCTGGATGTTTCACATCATGTCCTTGGTGTTCAGCACACTGTTCTGGGGTATGCTTGCCCTGAATCTTTTTAGCAGCAGACATTCAAATATTGTCAAATGGAACTAACCAAAAACATTTCTCTTAAAGGAATATTATTTAGAAAAAAGATGGCATGTAATGTTTGTGAAAATAATTTTAGCATGTAAAAAAACAAAACAAAAAAAACACCACATTTGGGTTTGAAAATTTCCTCACACCAACCAATTTTTTTAAGCCAGGTTTTGGACTTTGGGTTTTAAAAAAGCCAATCTAGCAACCCTGCCTTGCAAAGCCCTCCTATGAACTTGAAAGGGGAAGGGAAAGGAATTATCAGGCTTTAGGACATAGAGCAAGAGTAAGTTTCATGCAACCCTCCAAATTGGGTTGGCCCACACTTTCCAGCAGTCCTCAGTGTTGGTCATGTTGGCCTGAGATGAAGGGGTTTGTAGTTCTACAAAATCCAGAGACCATCTGTGGTCTAGAAGATTAATTGAGACAAGTCATTTGGAGCAAGTTTTCTCTAGATTGTGGTTGTGGCCATTTCCCACCCCACCCCCCTCATAAGATTCTGTTTCTTCAGTGTTTCAGTTGTAGTCATTGCAGAGCTGTCAAAAGGAGTGATCATGGCAGGGGCAGGGAGGGGAGATACATTAATGCAAAAGTGCATTTTTAATCATGTGAAAGGTGCCACATCAAACCTTTTGAAAATATAATTATGAATTATGTATGAAAACAGTTTTATGCTGTTGTACTAATGTATTTGTATGTTAATGTCTTTTAACATTAAGTGGTGATTTATAGAAATTTAGCACTTTTATATTTCACTTCAGACATGAGGGGGGCACGTCTTCCACTACTGCTTCATCCTCTATTTGAACCTTCACCGTTTTATGAAGCGTAAATGTCACGTGACACACTGTAATATTTTAAACAATTCTCTCCATCACTTCTTACACCACTAGCAACAGGAACAATCCCACAGTTGGACAGGCTATATATATATATATATATATATATATATATATATTTAGCTTCCTCTGTATCAGCATTGCAGAAATAATCTGGTTTGACACCACTTTACTTGCCATGGTTCAGTGCTCTGGATTTCTGGGAATTGTAGTTTTGTGAGATATTTAGCCTTCTCTGTCAGAGAACTCTGGTACCACAGCCAACTACAATTCCCAGAATTCCAGATCATTGAGTCATGGCAGTTAAAGTGGTATCAAATCAGATTATTTCTGCAGTGTGGATGCAACCATAGACATGTGTTGTTTTTTTCTGATTCATTTTTACCTCCTCAAATAATTGTAATCCAGGGATCTTAAATCAAACACACACCTGACAGCAAGTCATTTGGCTAGTTAGTAACTAGCTCTCTTTTTATTAGTTGTCTTTTACTTTTTTACTTTTCACTTTTTTTTCCATTTATATGATTTTGGTCAGTTGTAGCTTGTGGCTCCCACATTGGTAGGATGGGGATCTGCTCCATATTTCAGTCTGAACTTAAAAAGAACTATCCAAGATGCTGAACATATTTTGTGGTTAGAGTTCAGCACTATGCATAGCTCCTTCAAAGTTTGGGTTCAAATCCAGAGTGGATGCACCATCCTGTTGTCATGGAAGTCTCATGCTCCATAGCCAGCCATAGACCAATGCCATCCTCTCATGAGATCTGCCAGGGCCATCAAAGTTCTCAGTAGATGAGGCCATCATTTTGCATTTGGCTATGGGAACATGGCCAGGGCTTGTCTACACGGGTGATTTACCCTAAATTCCCTCTGGGCTTGCTGCACCCTGTTTACTTGACACAAGGCCAAAACCACGAATCAGGCCTGGAGTAACTTCAACAAACCCAATTTGGTGCTTCCTCCCCCTTTGTCATTGTTGCTGTTATCTGCCTTTGAATTGATTTTGACTCATGGCGACCCTATGGATGAGACACCTCCAAGAACCCCGTCTTCCACTTCTCTACTTAGTTCCTGCAAGCCCATGCCCGTGTCCCCCTGATTGAGTCGATCCAACTGGCATGTGGAGTTCCTCTCTTTCTCTACTCTCTACCTTTCCTAGCATTATTGTCTTTTCCAGTGACCCATGCTTTCTCATTATATGGCCAAAGTACATGAGCCTCAATTTAATCATGTTGGCTTCTATTGAGATCTCTGGCTTGATCTATTTTCCATACTCATCTGTTTCTTTTTTTGGCTGTCCACAGTATCCTAAGCACTTTCTTCAGCAACACATCTCAAATTAGTTTTTTTTTATTGTGGCTGCTTCCTTTACAGTTCTCACATAATGGCTTGGATCAGGGGCCAGCAACCTACGGCCCCCGGGCCGGTTCCTGCGCATGCGCGAATGAGTAGCGGCCACCATTTTGGAAAACAAAATGGTGCCCGTGGCCGCACGCGTGGTGGTGGCGGTGGCAGCTCACACAGGAGGGTCGCGCGTGGCAGCAGGGGTGCATGCGTGCACGTGAGCGAGCGCACCGCCATTCCCCTTCCCCTTGGCCCGGTGGAGACCAGGACTTCAGGGGACCGGCCCAGGTCTCCAAAAGGTTGCCTACCCCTGGCTTGGATGATTCTAACTTTTGTGCTCAGTTATCTATCTTTACTTTTCAAGATATTTTCTAGTTCTTTCATAGCTGTCCATCTCATTCCTAATCTTCTTCTTATTTATTGATTGCAGTCACCATTCCAGTCAATATTTGATGCTAAGTATGGAAATTCTTTAACTATTTCGATTTCCTCATTGTCTGGATTGAATTTATGTATCTCTTCTATGGTCATCTTTTTTTGTTTTCTTTATATTCAGAATTAATCCTGCCTTTGCACTTTCATCTTTGACCTTCCTTAGTAACCATTCCAAGTCTGTGATGTCTTCCGCCATTATTATGGTATCATCCACATACCTTAGGTTGTTGATATTCCTGCCCCCCTCTAGCTATGCTTTTCTTACAATGTTTTTGGCATATAAGTTTACAAAGTAGGGTGATAGAATGCAGCTTTGCTTGACCCCTTTGTCTATTGGGAACCACTCTGTTTCTCCAGATTCAGTTCTGACAGTGGCCTCTAGTACTTGGTGGCACTCCCATGTCTTTGAATGCATTCCGTAGTATTTCATGATCTATATAGTCAAATGCTTTGCTATAGTCAATAAAACACATGCTGATTTTTTTCTGGAATTCTTTGGTGCACTCCATTAAAAAGCAAAGCAAAGCAGCTTATTTATATACCACTTCATATCACGCTATAGGATGTCTAAGCGGTTTACAACTGTGAGCTGATTGCCCCCCAACAATTCTGGGTACTCATTTTAGCAACCTCGGAAGGATGCAGGCCTGAGTCGAGCCTCAGCCCTGGCTGGTATTGAACTCGCAACCTTGTGGTCTATGAGTGAGTGGCTGCAGTACAGGCATTTAGCCATCATATGTTTGCATTGTGGTCCCTGGTGCCTCTTTCTTTCCTGAATCCCACTTGCATTTCCCTCTTCATGTATGGTTGGATTCTGTGTTGCAGAATTTTAAGCATAAATTTGCTTGCATGTGAGATTAATACTACGGTCCTATAATTCCTGCATTCTTTTGTATTTCCTTTCATGTGTTTTGGGATATATATTGATTGTTTCTAGTCTGTTGGCCATCTCCTCCTAATCCACATTTAAATAACTCACCTTTTGGAGTGGGTTTTTGGCTCTCTTCGCAGTAATGATGGCAGCCACCTTTTCACTCATGGTCCCTGCAAGCTGCCTGGTGCTGCTTCTGCTGCTGCAGAAGCAAGTTACTCTGAGGTCAGAACAAGGCATCCAGTATGGATAGCATATCTGGGCACTTTATTCTGACTTCAGTAGTGTCAACAGATGATAAACAGGGGGCTGCATGAGAAGGCAGCCATCCATCATTCACTACAAGAGTTGAAAACCTGCACAAAGGATAGCAGATAAAGGGGGGAATTTGGGGAGAATTTGGGACCAGAAAACTCCAAGGGCAGCCCAAAGTATTCTGTCCCCAGATGTTTTTCCAGTCCCTTGTATTCTTCACCAGTCAAGAGGGGACATTCAGGGGCTACCACAGAAAAACCATGACTCCTGGGAGGGCTGTGGCCATTACAGAAGCTGAAAGAGAATTCCAACCTCTTCTATGAAAGAAAATAAAAGATATGTGCAATTGTAATGAAAACTTATGCTTCCAGTCCACCACCCTAGGGTGGCCTCAAGCCTCCCTGCCTCTCTATTCCAGAATCCATGCTACTACTCACCCTGTATAGACCTTTGTGTCTCTCCCCACCTCCACAGTTTAGCAACCAAAGCTGTCCTCTCTAGTCCCTACTTTGTATGGTTGAACATTAACACATTGTACATTAGATAATACTGTTCCTTTTCTCTCTGTGTGGCTTTACTTTGGTCTGGCCCTAGGTGCTAAGAATGTCATCTAATTCAAGTAACACACTCTAGGATCTATATTTTTAAAAGTGCTCCAGTCAGCTCAATTGGAAGAGCAATGCCATCCTCAAACACTACCATATTTGGTGTTAATCTTATGGGTGACCGAACACTAGATCTGTAAGTCATGGCATAGGGGAGTAAACTGTCCAAATTCTTCTGTTTATATTCCACAAAATATGGGAATATCTCTAACAGTATGCCTTTCAAATGTTTCAAATTGTAGATGATAGTTAGAGGTACAAGATCTATTTATCTCAGATAGTTTGCAGATTTAGCAGAAACCCCATCTCAGAGAATTTCCCTGATCAGTAGAAGGGGCATTGTTCTGAACAGAATAAAAAAGAAAGAAAAAGTAAGCAAGTAAGCTCTTCCAAAAATACTTTTTGCAACTGTTTGAGCTTGTGTTGTTGCTATTGTTATTGGGGTTTTATGGGGGGGGGGGTTCAATGCACACAAAGTTTGTTTCATGCACACAATTATTTAAAATATATGTATAAAATTACTTTCAGGTTATGTATATAGGATGTATACGAAATATAAAGGAATATCATGTCTAGACCTGGGTCCCATCTCCAAGATATCACATTATGTATATGCAAATAATCCAAAATCCAAAACACCTCTGTTATCAAACATTTTGGATAAGGGAGACTCAATCTATATTTATTTCTTAATTTGAACAAATGTCCCAAAAATGTTCATTATGACTCTCTCTATGTAGAGACAACCCTCTCTCTACTTGCTTGTATTGCTCTCATAGGAGTTCTGGGCATAACATAAGTTATTTTGTGACTCTTACTAATATGAGAGCAAATAGAAATCTGGAGAGAATTGGGAAGCAAGTTAACTTGCTTTTCCTGATTCTCTTCTGTTCAGTTCCAATTCTGTGAGACTAAAACAGGGGTTGGCAACCTTTTTACCCCAGGGGCCGGGGGGGGAATGGCGCTGGGGCTGGGCGGGTGTGCATGCGTATGGACACAACGCCCACCATCGTGCGCATGTGTGCGTGCATGGGGGGCACCATTTTGGAAGGCCCAACAGCGCCTGCGCCGTGCAATTTCGCACAGTGCAGGCGCCATTGGGCCTTCCAAAATGGTGGCCGCTGCTATGGCATGCGCGCGTGAGCGCAGGTGCCATTTTGGCATCCAAAATGGCACCCGCACTTGCGCACGCATGCACACAGTGGTGGGCGCCATTTTGGAATGCCCAACGGTGCAAGCACCATTGGGCATTCCAAAATGGTGCTGACCGCCGTGCGCGTGCATGCACAAGCACGGGTGTAATTTTGGACGCCAAACTGGTGCCCATGCTTGTGCATGGTGCAGTGGCAGTGGCAGCAATGGCAGGACTGGCCACTGACCAGTCCCAAGGCCTCTACGGACCGCACCCGGGCCAAGGCCAGGGGTTGCCGATTCCTGGACTAAAAGTTATTCACACTGCCAGTTAATATTTCAGCATATTTCATCACATGAAACATTCAAGAATCAAGATAGGCTGGGGAAGCAAAGGGGCCATGCTCAGGGCTCCAAAAAGGAAATTCCTGTGTCCTCAGACAGAATAAAAAGGATGAATGAATTTTGAAAGGCACGTTAGTGGTACAAAAGTTTGGGCTCAATTGGTGGGGAATTCACAAGAGGTGTTGGGAAGAGAGACTTTTCCAATACTTTTTAGTTTTAAAATTACCTGATTGTTTCCATCTCTAGATGACCCTATCCAACCAGGGATCACAAAGTGATGAGGTAACTGGATGTCATAACCAATATGATTTTGTTGCAAATGGTGAAAAAACTGCAACTATATGTTTACAAAAGAGACTAGGTGGCTGGCTAATGGAGGCAGAAAATGGCAATTAGGGTTTGCTTGTGTGTTTCCCTTTTGCCTTGGCTTGATCTTTTGTTTCCTTGCCTACAGACTGATATTCCTAGGTCTGACTTAGCATCCTCTTGACCCTTCTCCTCAGTAGTCCTCTTCTTAATCATGTAGCCACAGCCAGAAGACCCCATCACTCTCTAGCTACCAGACTTTGCTTAAAATATTAATTCTGATTCTAAGTAATCAGCTTGCAAACAAAACCAACAGATTTGATTGTGTACCTCCATCACTAAAGGTTAATGAAATCCATTCAGAGTGAAGGCAATACTTCCAGAATTGGTTGTGACTTTCAGTTCCCTTTGACACATTTCCCTCTGAAATTGCTGAAAGGAAATATTTTTCAAAGTTTCTGCTCAGTTCTAGAAAAACTATTTACTCCAGAATTACCACCTTTCTGTCTCTTTCACAGTTTAATTGTAAGCATCAAATAGCCTAGTGAGACCATGTGTGGAATTTGAGCCAAATTACAAGTAAGCGTGGCTGTACTCTAAATTGTACAATACTCTATATACCTTAGGATGTTATCACATGGGGAGTTGCGGGGAGAAAGTGGAAATAAACCAGACGAGCGGAAGACTTTAATTTACGGGATTTGTCCCGTTCCGCCTCGTCTGATAACTAAATTCGAATTTAAAAGGGGGTTAATTCGAACAAAAACCTGATCTTTTCAAATCCTCAAAAATCCCGAAAATGAAAAGATCAGGTTTGCGTTCGAATTAACCCCCTTTTAAATCCAAATTTAGTTATCAGACGAGCTGGAACGGGACAAATCACGTAAATTAAAGACTTCCGCTCGTGCCCGTTTATTTCCACTTTCTCCCCGCGACTCCCCGTGTGATAACGTTCTTAGTCAGTTTTTGAAAAAGAAGAAATTGATTGAACAGACTTCCATTTTGCAAAGGTGTGGAAAGATACGCTCTCTGTAGTGAACACTCATTGCTAAATTTAGTGCTGGAAAATTGAGGATATTGCTTCAGACTTTCAGAAAAGCAGAGGACATATCCTGAATATAGAGAATTTGACTGTGATGGAGGAGCACTTCTACATTTTTATCTCCTGGAAAGAGCAAAACTCTGAGGCCCAAGCATAGTTGGTGTTTCACTCATGCATAAACATCATTTCAAAGTAGCACCACAACAAAGGCACTCTGATAATGCCAACTCAGACAAACCATAGTCAAACTCCCCTCCATGACTATTGGGCTTATTGTTACTGTTTGCTGTTGTATTGTTATACGGGCAGAGAGATAATCCAGTTCAAGGGAATGTGGACTTCTTCATTATTTATTTCAGAGCATGGAAATGTGGCCACTCACAGCAAACTTTGTTGGAGACTGACTAGACCATGCATGTAGTTGTGTAAGAAGCAATCACATCAGCTGAACTTACACCGTGAGCATCCAGCCACCCAGAAGCAGGGCTGCCCTTCCTTCCCTGCAATAGGCTGCACAGGAAGATTCCTATCCTGTCAAAGCTGAGCAAAAAGCATTAATGCTATATGGAACCTTTTCCTGGTCACTACCATAAAAATCCTTACATACTAGGCACACAGCTGTTATTTAAAAGTGCAGAAACCCTACTGAGATCAAAATGTAACAACTCTACTTTGGACCCGGAGTACATCTACATCGCCCAGTTATAACACTTTGACACCACTTTGACCACCACGGCTCTATCCATTAGAACAATACCACACAACAGTGTTACAGTGCTATTATTCCATTTTCACTGCTGTGGCTGCTTCCTGTGGCATTCTGTGGCATTTAGCGAAGCCTAAGAGCTCTCAGGCTGAGAATTTTAAATGCTTCCCCCTAAATAGCAAATCCAGAATTCCACAGGAGGCAGCCATAGCAGTAAAAGTGGAATAATAGTGCTATAACAGTGCAGGAACTTGGAATTCTGTGGTCTGTTTCCCTGAAGAGCTCTGGGCACAGAATTCTAAGCATTTCATGAAACAACAAATCCCAGAATTCCACTGGATGGAGCAATGGCAGTTAATGTGGTATCAAAATGCCATAATAGTGTAGTGTAGAGATACCCATAGTGGCCTGGAAAAATACATGTACCCTTTCTAATGTCAGAACTCTAATCCTCCAATATTTCATGGATTAAAATGGGCACATGCAAGTAACACTCTTACTTTCAAATCACACACAGCTGTTTCATGCCTGCCCTCTCTCCAACTATGGGCATCTGCAGACCGGGCCAGCCTGGAGACTGAGATGGGGTGGGCAGCTGCACGCCGGCCGACCCAACCCCACACCGATGCTGTCCTTTGGCCATCCCTTCCCCATTTCAGCAGCCATGCATCATCATCACCATCATCCACATCCACAGCAGATCCCGGAGAAGCCTTCAGAAGGGAGTATCTCCTGTAGTTTGGCCCATCTCAATCTATTCCTGCTTTCACTCCTTTGCTTCTAAGTGTGCAGTATGTGTGTGTTTATGTCATATTCATATGTGTGCAGTTTTCCCTTTTAATAAATATTTAGACCTTAATTGAAGAAGCCTGTCTCAGCATCCTCCCTTGTGGGATCTCTTAGTCCTCCAGTATACACAACGGCACTCCGGTAGGGCCCCACTCTTGCATATTTTGAGCTAATCATAATTTCCCCTAATTTGATCCTTCCTAAAATGAGGCAGGTCTCCATAAATCCCACCTTCAATCTGGCAAAAAGAGCCACTCTTGAGAAAATTCTGGACTCCCAAAGCTTCTCTAATTTTGTAGAAACCTGAAAATTTGAGGTAGGCTTTATATAGGCCTGCCCAACATGTACCAATCAGTCTTGAGCTAGTCTAGCTGTCCCATACTGCTGTTTTCATAAAATTGGCAATCTTGAATCCTGAAAAGATTATTTTCACTGTGATCCAAACTTGCTCTCAGTGGTTTTGTCCATTAGTCATATTCTTGAAAGTGTGGACCAAACATTCTCAGGCAACTCTACAAGTAGCCAATCTTGCTCACCATGAATCTACCTACTCCCCTTTGTAAAGCCATACAAGTCATCACCATGTCTGGTGTTAGCGAACACCACAAGTACTTTGAATGCTTATTTTGGTGGCCAGGCAGTGGCGGCAGGGTATTCCTGAGCTTTCCACCATTCAGCTTCACATGGATACCATTCATGTTCATCTGTGACAGTGTCATTGTAAACATCAAAGACAAGATGCATTCCCAACCACCATGCCATTAAGAGGTAAAGCTCTTTGAAGATCCTGGGAAGGAAGCCTAACCCTGAAGAACAGTAACCACAGCAACTCAGATTCACAAAAATTGCAAAGGAGATTCCCGCAAGGCAAAAATGGGCACAGTGATCTTAGAAGAGGAATTGGAGTATATATGACAATTTTGGTGGAGAGAGAACAGATTGATTCCATACTCATGCTTATCTCTGTAAGCAGCATGTAGAGACATGCCAAAAAAAGCATGCCAAGGCATCCTTCTCTCTCCACTTGGGTTCTTCTGCTACGTTCTTCTGCCACAGCTTATTGTGTGCCATTCCTTCCAAATACTCATCTAGGTGACTGCCATGTCTGCCTACTGACCAAGGAAGGCATTTTAAGGTTAAGCACTGGAATCTCTGCTTTTAAGAACAATGCTTACTATCCCAGCTGAAGCATTTCTGGGTCTTCGGTTCTTGTAAGACCTGACTAGCCGTGATTTAAAACAGAGTAACGCTGCCAGAAATAGTGCACATTAAATTGAGGCACTGCCCTGGCTCAGTGCTAGGGAGTCATGGGAATTGTATTTTTTTCTGGGACATTGAGCCTTCTCTGCCAGAGAGCTCTGGTGCCACAATAAATTACAGTTCCCATGATTCCCTAGCACTGAGCCAGGGCAGTGCCTCAATTTAATGTGCACTATTTCTGGCAGTCTGCAAAGGCCCTACACTGTGGCACTGTATTTCTAGCTTCAAACACTGGGACAGTCTGGGGTGGGGCCAGGTCAGAGTGGAGAAAGCAAGTTGCCTTTACAATAGCACCACCCAGTGGCATCTCTCTGGAAAGACAGGGAGGACTCTTGCCTTCCATTCTAAACCCAAGCAAAAGTCAGAACTTGGAAAAATTCCTTTTTTGGATTACAGGGATTTTGGAATACATGGCCAAGTGGGCTGTGGGATTATGGCAGTTGTACTCCAAAAAAGTCATTTCCCTAAACTTGGGACAAATAATCCAAAAGTACCAGATCTGGAAGGTTTTCAGGAAAGCTTAAGTCATTGTTGACTCTCTAATATACCGTACTTCTTAATATCCATGTTTGATTATCAATAATGTGGAAATTTTATAAAAGACATTTATATTGCCTATGGACTTACAATCTAAAACAGGGCTGAGAAACTTATGGCCCTCCAGATGATGTTTGATTCCAGTTGCCAGTGTGCCCAATGGTGAGAGATAATGGCGTGGATAGGTTGCAATTCATCAGTTTCAGGAGAAGCATGGATTTCCCATCTCTCTGTAAAGCATTGCTGCCCAATATTCATACATAGACAGTCTGTTACTCTTGAAGCAGCAAATGCGTTATCTTCTTCCACATTTGTTGCCATCTGCGCTATGTACGTTGTTGTTGCTGTTGCTGTTGTTGTGTGTCTTCAATTTGTTTCCAGTTCCAACATATGACAACCCTGGGTTGCCCCTATCATGGTGTTTTTTTTTAAGGGGGAAGATTTGTTCAGAGTGGTTGCCTTTGCCTCCCCCTGAGGCTGTGAGTATGTGATTTACCCAAAGTCAAACTTGGGTTAAATGCCCAAGGCCAGGTAACCATACACAATTATCATTAAAGTAAAACATCTGGCAGTGGATGAGGGTCCTGAACCAAAGAGAGTAACTCATTCCTTACTTGGAAGTGACATTTCACTAAGTTCAGCATATTTATTCCCAGATAAAGAATAGGACAGAGCTTAGAAGAGGGTTTTTTTTATCATTATTATTACAAAAATCACTGCCATCTAGTGCACATGGCCAGTGAATTCTCACAATT
>CM034703.1:223483150-223496221 GCA_020142125.1 Phrynosoma platyrhinos
CATTTCCACTTTATTATTGCTTTCTGGCCCACGTGTGATAATGTCCTACGTCTTGTTGCTCCAAGTAGCCACTGCTTTGCCCTCCTTGATCCCATCCAAAACCATCCAAAACACAGGATCACATATAATCTTTTTCTGACTCTCCACCATTAAAACCGTTTCTGAGAAAACAAAAACAAAAAAACTCTTATTTATTTATTGCCCACCTCCAAAGCTAGTCCTGTCTTTCCCCCTTCTTGATGACTGAAATATCAGGAAAGAGAATCATTTGCCTCTTTGTCTAACAGCACCAAGATTATCCTAGATGCTCAATAAATAAATAAGAAAACAAGCCAAAGGGCTGTACATTAATGGACTTTCTATTCCTGCTACATTGCCTCACCGCACATTCAGCATTCCTAAACTTGAGCGCAGCCCTTCCATTTTGTTCTTGTCCCTGACTGGCCTCTGCATTGCTCCACCGTACCTGTTCCAGAACTCTGGTTATGCTAATTGCTTGACTTGGGATGGAAGAGGGACCTTTAGTGTGAACTTGGACAAACCCTGCATTGAGCAACCCACCCACTCAAAGGCAGACCTCCCAGGACACACACAAACATACACATTCACACAAGGCCCTGATCTCCTCCTCCGTTCTCTCACTCTGGAGAAACACTCTTCACCTCTTTCCAAGACCAACATTCAATGGTTGCTCTTATTCTCTGAGAAGATAATTGGGGGACCCCTCCACTGCCATGGGGTTAATATCAGCCCCCCTCTGCTGTTATTATCCCCAGGGATTCTGGGCATTCAGCAAACTCTTTTTGGAAGCTCATCTCCCATCCTGGCTCTTCAAGCAGGCCCAACCTCTGGATGCAGTGTTTGTGTCTCTGTGCTGCCCCTTTGGGAAATCTACAAGCCAGCCGGCTGGGTAGCAGACAGCACTGAGCAGTTGTCCCTTCTGTCAACAACCTTACTGGCACCCTGAGAACATTTGGTGGTGCCAGGCAAGTCCACCTCCCTGGCAATGAAGAGGCTAGGGGTTGTTGCTCTCCTTTTTAAAGTGCCCGGCCCATCTCACTCCCTTCATTCTGTGGCAGAGGGAGACATCTGTGGAGCCCTTGCCTGCTGAGATGGAGTGGGATCCAAAACTGGTAGGTGCTTGGCCTTTGGGGGGCCTCTTTTATTTACTTTCTGTGTATTAATGGCCTGTCAGACTTGTTTGCTTTGGGAAGTGTAAACTTTACGTGGATGAACTATTGCTTACAGTGCCTGGCATGGAGGACGCAATTTCTTTATTTTTTTTTTAAATTCCTCCCTGCCTCCTTGAAAAAACCCAGAGGAAATAAGTTCCTCTTACCCTCAGAGAAAGGGACAAATATGCCCTCCAAAATTTCCACAGATGAAAATTACGATAAATGTAGCCAAGGAACATCCGAGTGTAGTCAAGATTAACTTTTAACTTTTGCCTGAGCCCTATAGGAAGGGAAAGATTCTGCCCTCTAATCTCCTTTCCCTCTTGCTGAGTTAACTCAAAAGTGCACTTTTGCAATTTGAATTCAATTTGCAACAACTGAAGCAAGGGGGGAAAGTGGGAGAAAGAAAGAGAAACTGGGACATTATAAAAGCAGCGGAAAAAGTGGGAGAGTAGAAAATTAATTGGGACTGTCCTTGCCAGATCAGGACACTTGGAGGATGTGGGACAAATGACTGGACAACTGTTACATCATGGGAATGGCTGGCTTATACATGTAAAGCTCTACACACACCTCATGGATCAGAAAGCCATCAGATGAAAGTGGGCTATCAAGAAGGAAGCACATAGTAGATAATCTAACATAGGAGTGGGGATCATTCAGCCTTCCAGATGTTGGTGGAATACAACATCCAGAATTCCTCACCACTGGCTCTGTTGGCTAGAGTTGTTGGGAGTTGCAGTCCAGCAACATCTGGAAGACCATGCAATTTCCACCTCAAGTCTAACACCTCCATTGTTTCACTGTGCTACTACTGGAGTGGAATTGCTAGTAAGAGTCCACGTGACTCTACAGTACAGTAGGCCTATCTGACAGGGATGACGCTTGTGTGGAGTTCCTGAAGTTGGACTGCAATTCCTTCAGAGTTATCCTGAACTATTTTTCAAGTTGGTGTTTGAAGGCTTGCTCCACAGTTTGAATCCAGGGCCTGAACAAAAAGTAGATTTCAGCATATACAAAACTTTGTTAATCCTGTGTTTACTGGGCTCTCCCAAGACTTCATTATGGATTCTGTACTGTCTGGTATCTTTCCTGCACTTTGCTCTGACCGTGCCTACTTATTGTGATAGGGCTTTGCTACCTGAGAGATGGCCTGGCAGTGAATATTGGACTGAATAGATATTTTAAAATGAGGCTTAGGCTTGTTCATGATGGATTATTTGATCATTCTCTCAAAGGCTAGTTTTCTGACCAATAGCAGTGATAGCTGCTCTGTGAAACCCTGCAGAATTTTCATTTTCATTCACTTTGATCAAGGGATGGAGAACCTTCCTCCCTCCATAGGATGTTGAACATTACCTCTCATCAACCTCAGTCAGTATGGTCAATGGCAGTCCAATGTGTGGAGGGCCAAGAGTTGTCCACTCCTCTATTAAGTTGCCCATCCCTGCTCTATTCCTTGCCTCCTGAATCCCTGACTACCTAGATCTCATAGCGACAGTGTAAAATTCTGTTTCTTTCCCACCTCTGCTTAAATGACTTGAGATAAGGAGACATACCTGTGACTTTTTATACACATAGTATACCAGAATGTTAAAATCTTTATTGTTTTAATCCCTATTCTGTGTTGCTTGTTTTAACAGCTGTTTTAGTTCTTGAACAGTTTTCACTCTTCATTTTTAGCAACATCTTGTTAGATTGGCTTTGAACTGTATTTTTACCATGTAGACTTTATATCTGCACCTGTATTTTTCATTATGTTGGTTTGGCATTGTTGAAATTTAAAATCTTCACTTCCATGTTATTATATTGTTTCATTTTTATAGAGCTGTGTTATGCTTAGGTATTTTACAATGTTTTAAATTGATGTCATGTATTGTAACCGGTTTATGTGTCTTTAACTGATGTTACATTTTTAACAGATGTTATGTGTATATATTAATGTTATATCAATCTGTTGTTGTTCCCCCACCTTGATCCATGGGGATAGGTGGGTAGGGAATAATAATAACAGCAATATTTATTTAATTATTTATCAGCAATATATAAATACAAATAACAGAATAAACAAAATAAAGTAACTGGCCTTTTTGCCTTCTTTCCCAGATGGTTTTCTGCGCTCTCTGCCTTTCCTTCACACTAGATGTTGTGACAGAAGCAAAAGAGCAGAGCAAAGGAACTAAAGGGAAAAAGAAATCAAAGGCCAAAGACCAGCGCCTGAAGGTTCAGGAATCCTCTCCTGACCCACTGCTGAGAGTACATCCAGGGACCTCCACAGACTACACCCTCGTGGAGGATTATGAGCAGAGCATTCATGAGATGGTTGCCCAGCTACGGAACAGCTCTGATCCAGTGGACAGCAAGTGCCAGGTCAACCTGAGACTCTGGATGTCCAACAAGAGGAGTTTGTCTCCTTGGGCGTACAGGTGAGATAGACCAGGACTTAGATACAGACACAGCTTCTCGGGCCCTTTTTATACAAGCCAAACAATTGTGCTCCTATTTTATTTTCATTCCCATAATCTATGATTCAATGCTAACAGGTCAATAGATGGTTCCCATGTTATGGAGTGCAAGAGAGTTAACTGTCCTTTTCTTGGAAACTTTTTAAAAAATTCCAATGTACAGCAATGGATAAAAGTGAGAAAATAAATGAAAACAAATATGTTAAAACCTAAAAGAGGCACAGATTATGATGTCTTGTTATCGCTTATCTCAGGTAGTTACAGACGACATTGTGTAAAAGTCCACAAAACAAAACGAACCATATACTACATATGATATTTCCACATATAAAACAGAGAACATTCCAGTGCTGGGACTGTACAATATTCTCCCACAGAAGCACAACCTTTTAGTTGGCAGTCAATACAGTGGTCAATAAATATTTATTCTAGTCAAACTGCAAGGGTCACAGGGACATTAAAGATTATTTCAGCCCTGGCATGTGCTCTGAACAATCTCATAGCAGACATTCAGATAGTGGTGTTAGGTTCTTAAACAGCACAACGGGTTTTTGTCCCCAAGGAACATGTCCCTAGCTTTTGGTTTGATGTTAATGGGCTAAAATGGAAATAGAGAAAATGATAATGCATAACAATTGAACATCTCAAAGGGTGTATCAACACTTCAGAAATAAAGCAGTTTGGCACCACTTTAACTCAATCCCACAGAATCCTGGGATTTGTAATTCAGTGAGGCTGGACAATTCTCTGACAGACCAGGCTGAATACCTCATCAAACTACAAATCTTGGGATTCTACAGGATGGAGCTATGGCTGTTACAGTGCTGTCAAACTGATTTATTTCTGCCATGTGGAAGACCAGAAAGTTAATATTGTGATTTGAGGCATGTACTGAAATTCAGATAATGCTGTATGTGGTGCTGCAAGTCCATAAGTTTATCTCGTTCCATTCTGGAGTAGACTGGAATTTACAGGCATCCAAAAAGAGAATTTCTGGTTTCTTAGGTCATCACTGTCTTGATGTCTACATTCTTGAGTAAGCTCTGTCCCAAGCACAGTGAACTAGCCTTAACTTTAGTCAGACTCAGGCCACCACCTCAAGCCGCAGATGAGGGGAGGCAGCAACATGATAGTCTCCTCTGTTGGAGTTCAGAACTGTGCATGTTACATAGCATGTCCTCCATTCCTCCCATGTGGCTTCTGTCCTCAGGTGTAGTGGTGGACATTACCCCCTTGCCAATATTGTAGTAAAAATACTCATCCAGTTTGTTTCTGTGGTGGTGGTGGGGCATTCTTTGCTTTCAGGCTGCAAAATATCTTGAGCTGGCCGTGTGGACTGGGCTCTGATTGCCTCTTATGATTTTCTGGAGATATAAGGGTTGTGAGGGAGTAGCAGACAATATGTGAGCTCCCACTGTTGAAGCAGCGACCAGCTTCGGCGCTTGAGATGCCATTACACGTAGCTGGTGCTCTGAGCATAATCAGCAATCGAGTCTTACATCTCAGGAAGTGAAGCAGCACCTATAATATAATTGACTCACCAGGATTTATCTGTAACCAAATTAAAAATATTTGTCAATGCCATAGCTTCCATTTATAGGTAGCCTATACAGAAGGCTTAATCATGGCATTCGATAACCATTTTATTAGCATATATCAATTAAAGTCACATACTCTGAGCTTCAGAAAACCTTGTGATATGGTCGCCTTAGGATTGCCATTATTCAGAAACAACCTGAAGGCAAACAGCAACAACTGTAAACAATTCCTATTTATATTTAACATTGCTGTCTTAATACTCCACCAAGAAAATATAATTGAAACCAGCAGAAAACATGGTCACATGGGCCTGATTTCATAGTACTGTGTCACCCCCTTGTGGTGCTGTTAAAAGTTTCTGAGTATGTTATTTTTATTAATTTCACCCTTCTTTTAAGAACCAAATGCTAATTTTTAAAACAGGTCCAGTACTATGTGGAGTTGATTGATTTCTGGGCTTAAAATGTTCTAATCTGACCATGGCAGAAGAAGAATCAAACAGATGTAATCTGTGTAGCATATCACACAGAAAGCAAAAGTAACCATGTTGGCCATGAAAAAGTTTCCAACCAAAATGCCACAAAAATGTATGCAGACTTTCAAGATCCCCAGATATCTTCATCAGGTGGGTGGGTTCTGGGTTTTTGGGATTGTATTAATACACTGTATGGAATTTTTAACTGTTGTAAGCCGCCCTAACTGCTTGTCAAAGGGGTGGGATACAAATAAATTATTATTGTCATCATCATCATCATCATCATCATCATCATCATCATCATCATGTTACAGAACAAAAGTGGGGAGGAGGACATACTGACACCATGACTGCAATATCAAGTCAGTCCCCCAGCCCTGCCACATCTCTCTGTAAATATTCTTTTTGTTACATCTTCCACAATACAAAGATCAGGTATCCCAAAAGCTTGCACACATTTTTGTACCCTTTTGGTTCAGCAAAAACAGTCCAGTAATACCAATTTTGGCAATGCATATCACATTATGATAGCACATGGAGTCACTGTTGCTTTACTGCCTTCTTGCTTCACCCAGCTCAATGATCTTCCCTGTGTTTGCTGTCCAAGCTGTTTTTTTGGGAATGTAGCTGTGGCACAGCTGCACATATGTATAGCATTAGTCTGTGGCCCATGTTCAACAGCAAGACTTTGGAGCAGGGACCAGGTGATTGTTTTGATTTCAGAGACCTCATGTTCGGCTCTTGGTATCTTTAGCCAGGGGCTGGAGAGACCTCTGTCTGAAACCCCAGAGACCCACCGCCAATCAGTGTCAACTAGAGCTTGAGATGCTCAAGCTAGATGACCAATGATCTGATTTAGCATAAGGGAACTTTCTGTGTTGTTACCATATGTTGTGGGCCTCTCAGGAAGAATTCAAAATTTCAAGGAGTTTACTTATGTATCAATTGGAAAATGCTATTGTATGCAGCTGTTCTTTACTATGCCGTGTTCTGTTCTGGGGCATCTCTGCATGTGTCTGCAACCCACCATTTAAACATGTACCGTATGTTCAGATATCACATTTCTTTCCAGGATAAATCATGATCCAGTACGGATACCAGCTGATATCCCAGAAGCACACTGCTTGTGCGCAGGATGCATCAATCCATTCACCATGCAGGAAGACCGCACCATGGTGAGCATTCCCATCTACAGCAAAATACCAGTGCGCCGTCTGCTATGTGACCCAAGCATGTCTCACAGGAAGAAGAAAAAGTGTCACAAAGAGCACAAAATGGTTATGGAGACCATTGCTGTGGGTTGCACTTGCATCTTCTGAGGAATCTCCACTCCCTGTTTCAGGTGCCTACTGGAAAAGTACTGTTCCTGAATTCCTTCCCTCCTTTTCCTCTTGACAATTCTGGATGGCAAAGTTTCCACCAGCCTCTCAGTTCTTCCTCTTTCTTCTGCCAGGCTAAGAGGGTGAAGCTGCCTCCAGAGCTGGGGGAAAATACCTTTTTGGGCTACAACTTCTGGGAGTCCCCAGACAGCATGACAAGTGGCTGTGCTGGGTGGGAGATTCTGAGAGGTATGGTCTCCAGACCTAAACTTTTCATGTTTTGGGTTGGGCCCATCTTCCCCCAGGACTCACAAAAAGTACACACATGACTCTTTAAGCAGTTTACATGCCCTACATCATTATTTCAGGACCCACAATACAAAACTTTCTCATTTAACTTTAACAGTACATGCTATGACTCTAAAGCAGGGGTAGGCAACCTTTCCCCTTTAAGGGCCGAGGGACTTCAGCTCCCAGAAGCCTCAGCCATGTTGGCCAATAGTCCCATGTTGGCCAATAGCTCCTGGGATTCTGGGAGCTGAAGTCCCTCGGCCCTTAAAGGGGAAAGGTTGCCTACCCCTGCTCTAAAGCTACTTTCCCCATAGCCATCTTCTCTTTGCTCAGTATTTAGTAAAAGAGAACTGCCTCAGTGAAAAGAAAGAAAGAAAGAAGGGAGGGAGGGAGGGAGGGAGGGAGGGAAAATGTGTTCACGTGTTCCAGCCATTTCACCTTCCTTGGTCCTCACCCAGTTTATAAACTGATTGTGTATCTATCTTCTGGAATCGATCAATATCTAAGCCAGGGCCACCAACATTTAAATAGGCCCCTTAAGCTCTCTTCCTCTTTGCATAGCACCACTGAAATGACGATAACATGCATAGGTAGAGCTCATGATCTGCATCAAGTGTTTAAAGGCTAAAAACTGGGACAGGACCATTTGCTCTATTCATCTTGCTCCACTGCCTTTCAGGGAACAGTGAGAGAAGACAGTGAACTGACTTCTCATCATACCTAGTGGAGAATGAGAGGACTTTCTCTTGGTGACTGCTTGATAGGTCTTGCTCACATCAGACAAAGCTATCAAGAACATGACGTATCTCAATACCAAGCTGGTCTGGGCTTGCAGCTCTGATAACAGGATAAGGCTATCAGCTGGAAGCTTGCACATGGACCAGAAGAACAAGAGGCAATTGGCACTTTTACCAAAGACAAGGCACAGTGTACTTCAGGATTGGGCAGCTTTGGCACTCCACACATTTTTAGACAACAGTTTCCATCGAACCTAAATAATGGAAGTAATAATTTTTCAGGTTTCTTAGCCTGGGTCTTTTGGGGAAAACAGAGGCCAAACCAAGAACAACACAGGAACTCTGGGGTATGAACAATAAGTTACTCTGGGGTAGGAACAATGATCATTTGGAATCCTCCAACCACTGGGAATCTGTCATTCACACAAGGGATATCTGTCTCCAAAATGAAGAAGGGCAGCACAGCTCAATGGCAGAGTGCACATTTTATTTGTCAAAGAGACCACGTTCAATTCCCAACAACTCAAGGCTTTGCTCAGCCAGCTCAAGTTGTGCTAAGACATTGCTTGGCCAACCCATGACTTTTGAAGAATGGTCATTACTCAGTAGAGACAATGTAAGTTCAATTACATAGGAGCACAGAGCCATAATGAAGGAATAGAGCTTACTCTGGCTCATGGAAAACAATGCCAGTGTACCTATGAATCAAAACAACACCAGTAAACAAATAAACAAACAAATAAAATAAGAGGTAAAAATGTTCTAGGACACGGGCAAGAATCCTGCAGCCCTCCAAATGTTGGACTGAAATTCCCAGCATTCCTCATCATTGGTTATGCTGGATAGGGCTGCTAGGATTTGCAGTCTAACAACTGCAGAGGAACATGATTCCCACCCCTGCTGTAGAGGCTTATTTTTTTTAACAAAAGAGAGAATTATTCAGTAGCTTGACTTTCAGCTTACTTTTGTTCATTCATACTTGAGAGGACAGTAACAGGCAGGCATCCAACACTGAGCAATGGGTGTTTCTTTATCAAACGATGGCCAACTTCTACTTGTCTTCCCCCTTCTGGAAACTGGAGGAATTAACTTGACATTTATTGTGACCAAGAGGCAGCTTTACTTTTTACAATAAAGTGTACTCCTCACCCTGTTTTACAGATATGCCATTCTTTAATCAAAACACATGTTCAACTATTCTTTTTAACAAATCCAGTATATATGCCCTACCTTCGACAATGGTGCTGAGATCAGCCTGTTCTCTAACATCCAAAACATAAAGTTGATTCAAGGAATCAACCCTGAAAAGTAAGTACAGGTAAGCAGAACTTAATGGGCAGCAGCAGGAGGGTTCTTGAATCAACAATTCATTTCAAGACTCACAGAATCAGCTTGATGAAACTGTGGCCCCAAGACTAATTGTCCCATTAAGTATAGTGAGATGCCTGCCTTAGACAGTAAATCTGTGGTACTGTAAAAAGTTAAAAAACTTATTTATGGATTTATTCTTTTGTTTTGTTTTTTTACTGGCAGGGAGACAGATAGAAGTAGGTGTGAGGGTTTTCTGACTTAGATGCCAGAGTAACTTAGCTGGCCTTGACTTTAAGAGGAGAGGAGTTCTTTACTAGTTTGCTTTAGGCATCTCTGAGATGGCAGACTGTGTCAAACACAGGACATTTTTCCAAAAGCTTCTGTAACAGTTTCTCTTAGCTTTGAAAATGATGGAAATTCTTTTGCCTGCTTTGGAGGGGAGTAAGATCAATCTATTTTGCCATTCTGGAGAAATCCTCCCTCCCCCATGTTACATAGGTCAAGACTATATGAGGTCAGGTATTAGCTGAAGGGTTTTGAGGTGATGCAGTGCCACATTGCCCTGGTAGTAGGAGTCAGCAGGATGTTAAACTTGAGCTTTTGCCAGTATCTGAAGATCCAACTCAGAGTTCTCTGGTTAACCACTTAGATGAGAATTATTGAGGCATAGTAACGATGCAAAGAATAACAATGCTTAGGGTGGCAGAAATAGAAAGAATTCATAAGATGAATGTCCCCCCACCCTAAAAATGCCACTGCCTTTCATATAGACCAGTGATGGTGAACCTTTTAGGGGCCAAGTGCCCAAATTAAAAGGTCTTCTGGCACCAGGTGTTACCCAGTGCCAGGACTACCGCTCTCCAGGGACTTCCGCCCTCCACAGGCAGGACTTCTGCCCTCCAGGGTGGGACTTCCAGGGTGGGACTTCTTCCCCCTGCCCTCCCAGGCCTTCAGCTACCTCTCCAGAGACAGCTGAAGGTTTGAGGTGGAGAGGGGGGAAGAGGAGGAACAGGCATTGGCTTGTTACTCCTTCTCCCTCCGTGCCATCCCCAGCCTTCAGGTGCTGAAGGCTGGGGACGGTCTGGAAGGAGAAGGAACAGGCACACACCTCTTCCTTCTCCTCCCTGCCCTCTACGTGCCACGGGAAATTGCACATGTGCCATAGGTTCACCATCATGGATATAGACATTTAAGCACAAGAAGAAAATCAGCACAAATTGGGAGCCAAACTGCATTTGCTAGAGGCAATTTCCTTCAAAACCTGTAGTTCGCCAAACATTGTGCAGTGGCACTGCATAGCTCAGCAAGTAAGGAGATCTCAACCTAAAGAAGAATGCTGCCCCTCCATTTTAAAGCAGGAGTCAGCCTGGACAGAGTGTAAGATTAGATTGTCTCTCTCTTCCCAGGTTGTTTCCTAATTCTTAAAAGCTGTTTACCCCCAGACATGTCTTCACATACACTCTGAGACAGAATGGCATCTGGACATGGGACTTATTGCAGACAGCAGACGATGTACAGGGATATAAGTGCTAGTTAGCTTTCCCTCCTTGCAAAAACTCCAGTGTAAACCTTTAGTCCTCCCCTCTGCCTACATGCAATAATGGAGGCTCTCAGAAAGTCTGCTCTAGCTGCTTTTGCTAAATTCATAGCTCAGTCTTCACTTTGTGCATCAAGTCCTTCTGGTCTATTTTCTCCAAATCATGATACCAATAGTTGTAGGCTAAGAGGGCCACATTTTTGGCAGCTACAGCAGCCATTTCCACTGATCCGGCAGCCCACTCCACACTATTGAGGTAGTAGAGGTTGTCATGGAGAATAATAGATGGAAGAGTCTTGGCAGATTCATAGTCAGGATAAGCCTGCCACTCTGTCACCTGGACAGAGTAGTAAGAACGGAAGAGAATCTTCAGCTCTGGCTTCTCCAGGGGACGCTGAGAGTGGACACGCCACACAGCAGCCTCTTGGGGCTGCTTTCGTCTGAAGGTACCCGATATATTGACAGGGCAAATATTATCCATGGAATTGAAGAAGAGGGTGGGGGTGTCTGTGGTGAGGATGCTGGCAAAAGGGAAGAGCTTTGGGTCTGGGAAGCCAAAATAGGAGGAGTTGAGATAGCCATGGATGATGGAGGTGACAGTGGTGTGAAAGATTCCAGGAAACTCAGCAATTGGTGGGTCAAAGTTCTGAAAGCTGATGTTATTCTTGCTGTCATGTAGTTGAGTGGCAATGACCACAATATCATAGAAGCTAGAACCTTGACCTTCCTCATCTTCATAGTGTACCTGGTAGAAGGTTTTTCCTTCTGGAAAGAAGACAGGAAAAAACAACAGCAAAATGAGGACTCAAATAACCACTACTATCACTTCCTGCTGAAACCTTTAAAAAGTTACTGAGCAAAGCCTCAAAAGGGGATGAAGCTTCCATAAGAAACAATTCTGCCAATGTCCTATTCTTTTCCACATGCCAGTTACCTGTATCCTCTCTATAGCTCACACACTACTTGTTGGTTTAAATATTCAGGCACTGTTTGGTTGCCAAGATCAATTACATCATATCAAGCTAGCAAACAGCAATAAAAGTGACAGATGGACACCAATCAAATGGCATAAAGAGGGGGAGATTTCCTGACTGGTTCAGAGTTAGCAGATGGAAATAAAGATGGGAAATCTCATTTTCTGTTACTATAGATAGAAGTGATATATGAAGCAAAGCCAAAACTTTAGAGCAGAATTGTCATAGGAAAGGTGGATATGGACAAGTTGCTTATCTGTAATGGTATTTCTTCGAGTGGTCATCTGCAAATTCAAACGAAAGAGTTATGTCTGTGCCTACGCAGTTAGCTTGGAAAGTTCTAGTGTCACTGGGCAAATCTTCGATTGCAACTTTTTGCCAACTTCCAGGTCAGCAATCTTAAGTCCATGGTGGCCAAAGGCTCAAACGGCTTGGTAAAGAGGTATGAGAGTACCAAGTCTAGGCTCCATGCCGGAGTCGGTACCGAGGATGGAGGGTGGAGGTTGTTAAGACCCTTGAGGAATCTCTTCACCAACAGGTCCACAAAGAAGGAAGGTCTGCCTTCGAACTGGTAGTGTGAACAGATGGCAAATAAATAGCACTTGACGGAGTTAAGGCACAAGCCAGAGTTCACCAGAGACATCAGAAATTCCAGGACAATCAGTACCGAGACACAGGATGGAGGCAGATTCCTTGCTGACAAAAAGTCCAGGAACTTTCTTCCACTTAAGTGCGTAGGACTTTATGGTGGATGGCTTTTGTGCAGCCCGAATCACTGTCTGTACTGAGGTAGGTAGTGATGTTAAGGATGGATTCTCCATGCCACTAAGGGAAAGGAGTCCATGTCTGGGTGCTGAACCCAACCACTGTGCATTGAGAGGAGGTTGGGATGGAACTCGAGGCAGCGATATTGCTCCTGAGCAAGATGGAGCAGAAGAGCAAAGCACGGCTGTCTTGGTCACCATAGAGTGATGAGGATGGTGTCCGTTCCATCTGTCCTCATCTTGGCGATGATCTTCGTGATGAGCGGGAACGGGGGAAGGCGTAGAACATCCTCCTGGGCCACTCGAACTGGAAGGCATTTCCTTGCAATCCCGGGGCCGGAATCTGAGAGCAAAACTCTGTACAATGTGTGTTTTCTCAGGTTGTGAAGAGGTCAGTCTCCAGGCTGCCCCAGATGGAGAAGAGGTCAGAGACTGTGTCTGAGTGGAGACACCACTCGTAGCAAGGACTGGATGATCTGTTGAG
>CM034703.1:223496321-223507261 GCA_020142125.1 Phrynosoma platyrhinos
CGTCTGGATTGAGCCACCAACACAATGATTTGGCTACAGGTCTCGGGACTGTAAGCCATTTGGAGGGACGATCGCACATGGGATCGAAGACAGACAGGAACCAAGACTGTATTGGTCAAAGGTGAAGCCTCGCCCACGGGATAACAAACGTGGTTGACGCCAAATGTCTCAGTGCCACTTGAATGGTGTAGGCCCTGATGCATCTGTGCTGAAGGCAGTCTCTGATGACTGCAGCCAGGGCTTCAAATCTGACTTGTAGGAGTAAGGCCTTGAACTCTTCGGAGTCGAGGACTGCCCCGATGAGCCTGACTCGTTTTGTGGGGGTCAAGTTCAACTTCTCTCTGTTGACCATGAGCCCAGGGAGTCCAAGAGAGAAAGAGCAAACTGGATGTCTCGCTGCAGTTGCTGACTGGTCGGAGCCATGAAGATCCAGTCGTCCAAGTAAGGGAAAACCCTGATTCCCCACTGATGGAGGTAGTCATCGGGGCCATGCACTTGGTGAAGACCCTCAGTGCTGTGGAGAGGGTGAATGGGAGGACCCAACGGCGAAGGCGAGAAACCGCCTGTGATCTCTTTGGATGCTGATATTAAAATAAGCGTCCTTGAGATCGATGGTCGTGAACCAGTGTCCCTTCTGCAGGAGAGGTAAAATAGAAGCAAGGGTTACCATTAAAAAACGTCGGTATCGAACATAAGAGTTCAAGCCCCTCAAGTCTACGGGTTCAATGGCACCTTTATGTAGCAAGGTTCGCACTTCGTCGAGTAGGATGTCTGAGGGGCTGGTGGACAGAAAAGCTCCAGTGGCCAGGAGCTCTTTGAACTCGAGGGCATAGCCCCTACAAACAATGTCCAGGACCCAGGAGTTGGAGGTGATTGAGGCCCAGGTGCTGAAACAGGCCTCTAGTCTGTCACCAAAGGGAGGTTTGTCAAAGTGTGCGGCCCCATCTCATAACCTCCTCTTGCCTGAATCGGAGGGTTTCTTCCTAAAGTCCTGTTGGTACCATGCTTGGGACTGTTGATGACGGCACAAGGAAGAAGAGGAGGAATGAGAGGGTTGATGCTGCCTTGACTGACCTTGAGGCTGAGGCTGATGTTCCTGCTGTTGGTACAGGTGTTGGTATGGTTGGTACCACGAGTGTTGACCCCCACAGGTGGAGACAGGAAGGCGGGCAAGGACATGCTATGTTTCTTGGCCACCGCCTTCATGCAGTACCTGAAGTTCAGCTTCTCATCTGTCTCCTTGTTAAAGAGCCCGGAGTCATCAAAGGGCATGTCCTCGATTGTAGTCTTGGTCTGAGAGGTTAGGTCCAATGACCGGAGCCAGGCATGGCAATGGAGAGCCACAGATCCTAACAAGATCTTGGCAGCACAGTCAGTGGAATGGTGCGCCAAGATGATCTACTGGCCTCCTAAGGCGTGAGCCTCCCCTTGAATGGCCATCGCTAGGGCCTTGTCCTCATCCAGCACTGATTGGAGAAATGGCTCCAACGGCTCCATAAGGTGCTGAATGTACTCACCCATGCAGGCTGCGTAATTAGCCACCTTAAAGTCCAGTACTGCTTCAGCGTAAATCTTTCTGGCCACAGCGTCCAGCTTCTTACTTTCCCTGTCGGATGGAGAAGAGGTCCTTGGGGGTGAAGGTTGACTGGGAACCTTCGACGATAGCCGAGTTCTGCCATGGGTATTCAAACAGCCAAGAGGGCCCTGAAGAGGAGATCCTGTATAGGTTCTCGATCTTCCTTGAGGTGGACAGGACAGTGGCACGAGCCACCCAGGACCGCTTGGCAATCTTCTCTAGTGACGGCAGATAGGCTATGGCTGGTGGAGTTGGCACCTTGCCGTGCATCCTTTTTTCAATCAGGTCCGAGGCTTCATTTTCGATCCCCAGAGCGTTGGTCATTCTCACCACCTGGTCGGTGAAAGACTTGACATCATTGTTGGGAGACGACAATGCAAAGTTGACCAACGGGGATGGACTGGAGGACCTATCTGCCTCGGAGTCTGGGGTGGGAGATCGGGACTGTGTGGCAGATCAGCTTGAAGCAGGAGACCCTGCAGGGGATCGTGGAAGTGGCCTGTCAACAAATAACGAGGCATGCCGGGGGGAACCGGAGCAGGCACGGTAAAGAATACCCGAGGAGGCTGAGTCATGGCCTGGTGCCAGTCCTGACTGAGCTGGTTGGGTTAGAAGGGCAGGTAGTATCAGCCTGTCTGGGTGTTAAAATACAGGTCCAGATACTGCTGGAGGAGAGGATCCTGATGAAGCTGTCTGTCCTCCATACCGGCCTGGTCAGCCTCGAATCCAAGGGAGCACTCTTGAGTCTGAGAAGTGCTAGGAGCCAGTTCCTCAGTTTGGTCAGGGATGGTGGTACTGACTACAAATTTCTCCCTCCGATTCCAAATCTACCTGTAATGGAGGTGATAGAGGCCGTACCGGAGTGGACGGGGCCTGTTTGGATCCAATCACTGGTGGAGGAGTTTTGGTAGATTCCACAGGCCTCTCCCGGCCAAATCTCTCTGGGGAGACAAATCGAGCCCTTTTGGGGACCAATTTATCACCTCCTGCCTCAAGGTGCTTTCACTTTGAGATCTTTCCCCCCGCACCATCTCCACGGTCTTTATTGGGCCTCGAGACCTTTCTTTCCTCAGAGGACTTTTCCTTAGACCTCCCCTTGGACCTCCCTCTCTCTTTTTCTTTCTCCTTACCAGAGGTAGAGGGTCCTTCACCGGGAGTAGTTTGGGTGGGTGCCGAGGCTGGTCTTAAGGCCTACTCCCACAGTGCAGCCTTCAATTTCAGGTCCCTATTTTTTAGGGTCTGTGAGGTCATACCCTTGCAGAGTGGGCAAGCCTTCGGATTGTGTGCCTCGCCAAAGCAAAGCACACAACGGTCATGGCAGTCAGTGGTGGGGATCTGAGCGCCACACTGGCCGCAGTGTTTAAAGGACACCATTTTGTCCATTCAACAAAGTGAAGCCACAAGACAAAAATGAATTCAAAAACAGTCTGGGTTGATTGATTCGCCAACAATCCCCAATACGCAATCCAAAAAGTAGTCAAAAGCCAGAAAATCAGTTCAAAAGCTGTAGGTCAAGGTTTTTCTTCACAGAGAACAAGTGACTCTAATAAGCAAAGTTCCTTGCTAGCTGCTAACGTGGTGGATGAAAAGAACTGAGGAAAGAGCAAGAATGCCAGGGGCTTTATAGAGGTGGGTGGAGCTACCGCCAAAAAGTTGCAATCGAAGATTTGCCCAGTGATACTAGAACTTTCCAAGTAGCTGTGCAGGTGCAGTCATAACCCATTTGCATGATTCGCAGAGACCATGAAGAAGAAATACATGTCCTGACATTTAACCTTGGGTACACAGTAAAAGAGGAGTGCTAAAATTGCAAGCATGACTAGATCTGACTAAGAAGTTCTAGGGTGGTCAGTGGCTTGAAAAATAGCAAGTTTAAGACTGTTAGGGTCTACAATGGTGAGACACAAAAATGTGGATTCAGAAGCAGCAGCAGAAGAAAAAAATGGCATAACTTCAGAATTAGGCAAATTCAAGTAACGTATAGGAAGAGATTCAGGAGAAAGAAGGTGAGTTAGCCTTGAACTGAGCAGCATTTATGAGAAATATCTGTTGATGAGGTTTCCCAATGTGAAAGAGCACACAACATTTTAAGATTTCTTTTTTAAAAAACTGAAATTCAAACAAAATTATCCAACAATTTAGGGACAGAATCTCTCCCCTCTCACCCTGCAATTACATCCCCCAAATGGTTCAGCCTGTCACATTTTCACAACCATATTTGTATAAATCAATTACAACAGCCTAGGGGGGAGAACAGTATTTGTTTCAGCTAAAATTATATGATTGAAAACAGTATGTCCCTGCAATAAAAGAGTAACCTCAAAGGGAGATGCAAAGTAGGCAATAAATAGGTATTTGTTATTTCTTTTGCAAATCATCACCTGGAAGGTCCTGAAAGCTTAACTCACACCTGCACATTCCCCCATTACACAGAACACATTCTGGCCCTCTCTTTACAGGCCTTCACAAGGCACAAGAAGGGAAATATAATGTTAAAAGGTCTCTTCAACTATGGGGGGATGCAGACGGGAGGCCCTGGGAAGCAGAGGATCGAGGCCGAGGCTGCCGGACAGCGCAGCCTTGATCCTCCCTTTTGCCAGCCCGGAAAAAAGTGGCCCAATGCCACTCCTTTCAGAGCTAGCAAAAAGGATGCTCCAAGAGTTGCCGTGTGGCTCTTCCACGCCCCTTCTGGCACAGCACGTCAAGATGCTGTGCTAGGAGGACCTTCTGACACTGCGCACCATGAGTAATGACGTGCGGCGTCAGGACGTCTCCAGGGAGGGGTTACAGCAGCCAGCATGCAGCTGCCCCTCCCCATCCCTGCCTCAAGGACCCCAATCTGTCAATCCTTTCCGTGTCTGCAGAGGCCCTAATTCACTATTCCCTATTGCCAGTGGTCACAGTAGCAACTGTGTGTTAAGGCCTTTGAAGAGAAGTGCAACTGAACTGCGAAGTTGTCAGTCTTAAGCCCCTAAAAACCTCTTAAGTCATGCCTTCATTTCCTTTCTGTCATTGCTTCTTCAATGGTGCCTGACAGCTTCCCATTTTTATCAACAAGGTACAGTGTTACATCCAAATATCCCTTGTTTAGTGTATTTTAAAAAATGTTTCTTGAGAAGCAGCAGTACCCCCTAACTCAGAATTTTCAGATTAAAATAGACATAATGTTGCTTGTGTGAATACAGTTAACATGAATGCCATAAGTTGTCTTGGGACCATGAGGGATGAGGAAGAAGAGTTCTAGGTTTAACTTTTTTTCTCTTTGCTAGAAGCTTTAGGGACAGTGGTAAAGAGAGAAAGATTTATCATCTTCCTTCCCACCTCAGCATCTCCCCCATGGTCCTGAGGTAGTTTAAGATCTTTCTCTGATCTATTTACTTATCAAAATTTGTACACATTAACCATATTCATGTACTTCATGTCTTCATTGCACAATTTCTTTCTACAATGATTTCCAGGCCAAGATACCTGGTCTACTCAGGGCTACTTATTTGAAAAGGGGTACTTGCTTTATACAAAGTCAGAACCCAAGGTCAATCTATCCTTTTGCAATGTACCTTGATTGCCAGAAATTCTCTCAGGACTTTAGCAAAGGCAGTTCCAAGTGCTGCTATGCAAAATTATCTAGGTTCTCAAAAAAGATGTCTTTCATGTGGCTCACCTGAATTGTGCAGAGAGATGGCTGTCACAGTGGCCTGGATTACATTGGCTTTGGTCAGCTTCAGCAAACCTGAGCACACCAGCTTGTTTCCACCTTCCACTGCCCACATGTTGCCCTGGGCTCCCGCTAATGACATGGCACCTGAACACAGAAATGCAGAGGATATAAGGTATCAGAAGAATAAACTGGCCAAGGCTATACAACTCTACTGGCTTCTGCTACATGCTCTGGACTGCCATGATGAATCAAAGGGCCTATTGGAAGGGGACCCTTTGGCCTTCCTTGGTAGGTTGGGAGCAAGAGAACATGGGCTGCACTCACCTGCAAAGGCAGGCACCAGTACTGACTGGCCATAGCTGGCACGGAGAATGGCCACAATGACATCATCAATGAAGCGTTGGGTAACGCCCACCTCCAATAGGGACTCTGCCACAGAGCGTTGAGTCATGTTCACAAAGGTGTCACCACCCAGGGAGTGCATGAGTACCTCAAGGCGAGAGAATGCATAGCCATGGGCCTGGTATTCGTAAATCCTGCAGGACAAAAAGAAGGAGACTAATCTGAGGCAGCAGGACCTTCCTGAGGTTTTAAGTACTTTCAATATCTTGCTTTGTATTTCTTCAGCCAAGTTAAATGCTATCTAAATTCAAGGTTTAATGAAGAAGAAAGACTATTCTGTTTTCCTCTTATTTCTCTGGAATCAGAAGAGATACTTTCCTTTTTACGTACCTCATGAACTTCTCCATTACCTCCTCCACCCACATTTGTAAGCGGAGAAAGCTCATGCCATAGTGCCACCAGAGCCGAAAGAGGTTCAGAAGGTACCAATCCGTCTCCTCTAGGACAAACTGCTCCCCATTAAAGATGGCACTCTTCCCTGCCACTTCTCGACGGTGTTTCAGTCCTATAAAAGGGGAAAGCAAAGTTGAAAAAAAGTTACTTTCAGTCCTCCTTACCATCTTCTACAGCAGTGCACAAGAACTGGTCTTTTCCAAGCCAAAGAGTAAAATGAGTACTATAGGAATTTTCAAACTATTTGAAAATGAGTCAGAACCTCAGTCCAGATACTCTCAGGTGCCTTGGGGCTTGCACAGCTAGAGAGATTTGGGTTTAATTCAATCCTAAAAACATACAAGGAGCTATATTGGATCAAACCAAAGGCCTATATAGTCCTGCATTCTGTTGCTACTATGACCAAAGAAACACTTATAGGAAGCTGATAGGCAGGGCATGAGGTCAATAACACTGTCAGACACAATTTACCCAGCAAATGGTATTCACAGACATACCTCCTCTGATACTAAAGCTGATATTGCCCTGATGGTGCCGATAGCCTTATCCTCCATAAATCTGGGTTTTAAAGCCATCAAAGTTTGGTCATCATCACCACAACCCACAAAACTGAATTCTGCACTTTCCCTATGCACAGGTTCTTTGTGTGACCTGAATCCCCCAGCATTTCACTTGAGTGGGCACTGTCCCATACTTAGTTTTAATATTCTGAGGGAGAAACTTCTTCCTATCCACTTTCACCACACACTATGTAATTGTATATACAGGTCTAGTATACCTAATCTGAAATGCCTGGGACCAGAAATATTTGGGATTTGGGACTTTTATTTTATTTGGAATACTTTCATATACATAATAATATATCTTGGAAATAGGACCCAAGTCTGAATATGAAAGTCATGTATATTTCATAAACACCTTATGCACAGTCTGAAGGTAATTTTTATACACAATATTTTTAATAATGTTGTGCTTGAAACAAAGTTTGTGTACATCAAGTCATCAGAAAGCAAAAATGTCACTATCTCAGTCATCCATGTGAATAATGCTGGATTTTGGAGTATTTTGGATTCCTGGATAAAGGATAATCAACCTGTACTGTACCTCTTTCTTGGCGGATTTCTTGTCCTTTTGTTTAGGTAGAAAGTCCCAAATGTTGCACCCTTTCTTTGCAAGTCAGCTGCTCTAGCCTTGTGACCATTTTGGTTGGTTGCCCCTATCTGCAAGATGATTTAGATCCAAAGACAACTAAAAATCCTTACACTCTATTAGCACAAAGATAGCAATAGCAATAGCAAGTACATTTGTATACTGCTTATTAGTGCACTTAAGCACTCCCTAAGCGTTTTTTAAAAATGTGTAAGCTAATTGCCCCCAACAAGCTGGGTAGTCATTTTAGCGATCTCGGAAGGATGAAAGCCTGAGTTGAGCTTGAGCCCTTGGCTGGTATTGAACTTGCAACCTTGCGGTTTGTGAGTGAATGGCTGCAGTACAGGCATTTAACCACTGCGCCACCAGGGCTCCATTAGATATCTCCTCAAGAAAATATCACTGAGGCCCAAACTGTGCCTTCCCAATGAAAATATAAGCAACACTAAACAATAAGGAGTAGAAACCTGGCTCACAAGACACATTGACTCTGGAAAAACCCAACATCAGACAGATTTATAACCCATACACAAAGGGTGTTTTTCCATTCAGCATCTTGTCTTGTTATAATGCACATTCTACAATTCTGGCCCTATCACCACACAATTCCACTTTATCAGTTAAGTCTCCCTTTTTCTCCTTCACAAGTGTTGTAACTTGGCAGTCCCAGTCCTGGTTTCTATAATGTCCTTTAAACCAGAATTGGTGTAATGTCTTTTACCCCTCAGAACTGAAGGGAGAGCTCTGATGCAGGATGACCTTGTAGCTACAAACTTCTATGTAAGGAATTAGGAACAGGGCTTCTTGTGGACTCTGGTAGAATTATATCCAGAGCTGTCTGTTGGACGATCTTTGCATTCTCTCTCCCCCTACTCAGATAGACAGGATATTCCCTGCATGCAAACTCTGCTGTCCCCTCTTCTAAACATCCCATTTGGTTCTTGATGAATCACAAGGGCAATAAATACCTTTGTAAATTGGTAAAACAAATCATGTCATTAGCTCACTTCCTTTTAGGAAGTTTCTCTTAAAACAAAGAGATTTGCTCCTACTTTCTCCAGTCTCTCATCTCCCTGCTCTATCAACTTTCTTCGGAAAAATGGTGAAATAAAGATTTATTTTTTGACCTGAACTATTCATTAGCTAGTTAGGATGTAGCCTCTATGCATATGTAGACTGAAGCCATTATTAAAGTTTTGCTTTTAAACTACAATCCATATGTGTTGTCTTTGAGTCAGCCTCAGTTCCTACAGGAGCAGTTAGACAAGGATACGTTTCTGCTGCTCTGCTGATTTAAAAGCTAGACCCTAACAAGCTTGGCTTTGATACTTTTTTGATATTTTGATATTTTTGTTTCTTTAACAAAGGCTAAAGCCTTAGGAAACTTGAATCCCCAACACTGTCGGACTAATATGTCCTTCAGATATACCTGGAGCTTTCACTAACACATCCTTCAGGTGGATTGGCAATGCTCACATGTATAACTACTGCGCCTGCCAAGGCATCCTTAACACATTTTCCTTTATCATTTCATCATCATATAAAATAAAATAAAAATGTCTATATTTATGCTGCTAAACGCCATGCATAAGAGAGAAGTGACAGCATGCTTCAGAGGCAGAAAACTCTTCAAAAGGAAAATAAAAAGACAAAGAGCCCAATGAAAAATTAACCTGGGCATGGAATGCTGACTAACTGTAGTGGGGAGGGGAAAAACTGGAAAATGAGGTGGTGATCAAAGTGGAATATCCTAAAAATGGGAAGAGTCCACACTGCATCATTGTGTCAAATAGCTTATAACAGAACAACTATGATTCCCAATCACTTACATCTCTCATATTTGAGGAATACAGCAAATACTGTAAAATGAAATAAACAAAAATGAAAATAAAAAGAATGGCAGGCAAGCACAGTACACAGATTTTCTGAAGTAGAAAAAGCTTTCGGAAAAGCAATTTGTTGATGGTTTCCACTCACCCAGCAGTTTCACGAAGTCCTGCATGTGCAAGTTGAGGGAGTGGATGGAGGCCCCACCACTTTCATACTGCTGCTTGTTGACGTTGATGGTGGACAGGCGGCCTCCCACGGTGCCCTTTTCGTACACATCTATCTGTACCTGTGGCCCAAAGTGCTGTTGCAGGAAGTGGGCCACGGATGAGCCGCCGATCCCAGCTCCCACCACAGCTGCCAGGGCAAAACAAAGCAGTGATTACAATAGGAGACAGGAGCTGCAGGGTTACTTCTTACCCATCTAGACCTCTCACCATCAACACAAAACATGAATACAGTGGATCCTCCGCATTTGCTGGGGTTAGGGGCTCAGGACCGCCGTGGAAGTGGAAAAAGTGCAAATAAGAAACCACTAGGTTTTTCAACCTGAGCTCTAGGAATCCCTGGAGCAACTCTATGGTCAACATCTGTGGGAATTTGACCATAGAATCCTCCTGAAGGACCTACAAATGCCTAGAGAACTATTTTCACACTGGAGGACTTAGAAATTCTTAGACAGAACCTAGTAATAAAATCCGTGAATCATCAAATACTCAAAAGTCAAAGCTGCAAAAGTGGAGGGCTGCCTGTATAAGTCAGCATAAGCAGAATCACCTCTGACTGCCTGGCCCACTCTCCCAAGCAGCTGCTTAATACAAGAGGCACCCATATTCTTGATTCTTTCTTCATCACCAAGGGAAGCCATAAAGTGAAAAGAAAAAAGGGGGGCAGCATTTGTGAGAGCACAAACATAATGCTCAGAGGAGAGAAGCAAGCCCCTCATCATCTAGAGCAGGGATAGGCAACCTTTCCCCTTTAAGGGCCGAGGGACTTCAGCTCCCAGAAGCCTCAGCCACGTTGGCCAATAGTCCCATGTTGGCCAATAGCTCCTGGGATTCTGGGAGCTGAAGTCCCTCGGCCCTTAAAGGGGAAAGGTTGCCTACCCCTGATCTAGACTTTTCCATATTACAGAACCGTGTGTGCATTACCTCTCATAAAAATACACAAATATCAGAGCATGCTGGGCAATGCCTGGCTGGCTGGCAAGAAGGCAAAAACTACAAATACAGAAACATCCTCCATGGTGCTGGTCCACTCCTCCCCTACCTATGTCCTGTGACAGTCCATTTTGCATTACTCTTGTGAAGCAGCATAGTGGTGTCTGGGGCCACAGGCTGAAGCTCTGCAAAGATTATTATCATTAGCAGGTACTATGCCATCCATTGCCATGTTCTTTGGAACCTCTTTAACCTGTCCAGATCGATCGGCAATCCCCGCACCACCAGGAGGGGAAATGCATCTTCCCAGCAAGAAGCGTCTTGTCGTGAGCTTTCTCTCATAAAGTATTTGGGTGGCAGCTTGCACTTAAGTGGGCAAGTCTCCTCCGCTTTATGAAGAAGGCCCTGCTCTGGGTGAAGCTGAAAACGGATCAATTTTACAAAAGAGGGAGAGGGATCAACAGGGCCAGCTGCAGATTTGGATTTCGCTTGGAGTGTTCCTAGAGGAGATATAAAGATGAGGGCCTGCGCCTCACAATCTACCACATTATTGTTGTTGTTGTTGTTTGTTGTTGACCCTGTGGATGAGACTTCTCCAAGAGCCTCTTTCCTCAGCCTTTCCACTCAGGTCCTGCAGGCTCAGTCCTCTCTCTTCCCTGACTGAGTCCTTCCATCTGGAGCAGGGACTGGCAACCTACAGCCCCCGGGCCGGTTCCGGCCCAGAGCCCTGCGCTTACCGGCCCAGGCGGACCCCTGCCGCCGCCGCCACCGATGC
>CM034703.1:223508056-223520107 GCA_020142125.1 Phrynosoma platyrhinos
GCTGGCATCCATCCCTAGGTTTTTGTGGGGTTTTGGGGACTGTGACGTTTCCTGATGTTTCGCCTGCATCTGTGGCTGTGGCATCTTCAGAGAACTTTCTGAAGATACCAGCCAGAGATGCAGGTGAAGCATCAGGAATATATTCTTCCAGATAGCCTGAAAAAAACCATAAAAACCTATCCAGGGATTTGGTTATCCAGGAGGATCGTGGTGGTGGTGGTGGTGTGTCCTGGAACCCAACCCCAGAGGATGCCAAGGGCCCACTGGACTTTTCCTCCAGCTTGTTGTTTGCCTACCGACCCTTGAAAGCGAACCTATCTATGATGGATGAGGTTTTCTTGGCGAGTTCCTCCAGAGGGGGTTCGCCATGTCCATCCTCTGAAGCTGAGAGAGTGTGCCTGGCCCAGCGCGGGCTTCCCACGGCCGAGGCAGGATTCGAACCCGGGTCCCAGGGCCTGCGCCGCTGCTCTCTGCCACAGAGGCCACCCGAGGCGCCTGCCCTGCCTCCCTCCCTCCCTCCCTCGCAGCAAGGAGGCCTCCTCCTCGCCCAGACCACCGAGACCCAGCCAACCCTCCCTTGGCCTCCTGCCTGGCCTACCGATCTTGCCCGGCGGCGGAGCGGCATCCCCGGCTGCGACCCAGGCGGGCGCCTTCCCCATCTCCATCTCCATCAGGAAGGCCAGGAGGAGGAGGAGGAGGAGGAACCGGCAGCCACGGCCAGGACGAGGACGAGGAAAGGCTGCCATCATGGAGGAGGAGGAGGAGGAGGAGGAGGGCCGCCCAAAGGGCCAAAGGCAGACCGCTTGCAGGCGCCTGCTTCCCGACAGGTAGACCGGGTCCCCTCCGAAAAGGCCGCTTGGCGAAGGAAGGGACTGCGCCTCTCCCCCCGTTAAAGGGACATGCGCCCCTCGGAAGGAAGCAGGCACGCCCTCCATTGGGAGGAATTCCGCCCCAGTGTCCTCCATTCCGAGCAGGGCTAAGATACGGGCTGGCCAGGCGCCCCGCCCTTTCCTAGGACATGTCCTCCATTTCAACCTTCTGTCCAGGAGGAATATCAAAAAGTCCTCCATTTGGAGCAGGGCTAAGATACAGGCTGGCCAGGCATCCTCCATTTCAACCTTCTGTCCAGGAAGAATGTCAAAAGGTCCTCCATTTGGAGCAGGGCTAAGATACAGGGTGGCCAGGCGTCCTCCTTTTCCTAAGGCATGTCCTCCATTTCAACCTTCTGTCCAGGAGAAATGTCAAAAGGTCCTCCATTTGGAGCAGGGCTAAGATACAGGCTGGCCAGGCATCCTCCTTTCCCCAGGACATGTCCTCCATTTCAGCCTTCTGCCCAGGAGGAATGTCCAAGTGCCCTCCATTTGGAGCAGGACCACGAACAGGGGTGACCAGCCACGTCCTCCTTTTCTGGGCCACGTCCTCCATTTCAACCTTCCACCCAGGAGAAAGTTTATTATGTAATATAATATAATATAATATAATAAACTTAGAGCTGGAGGTGTGGTGCTGGAGAAGAGTGCTGAGGATACCATGGACAGCCAAAAAGACAGACAAATGCGTCCTTGAGCAGACTGAACCTAAACTCTCCCTGGAAGCCAAGATGACATGACTGAGGCTGCCTGTCCTACTTACTAGAAAAGACAATAATGGTAGGAAAGGTAGAAGGCAGTAGAAGGAGAGGAAGACCCCACACTCAGCCAAGGAGGTCAAAGGCTTGAATCTGCAGGACCTAAGCAGAGCGGCGGAGGACAGGGGGTCTTGGAGATGTCTCATCCACAGGGTCACCATGAGTCGGGGATGACTTGAGGGCAGTTCACAACAAGAAGAGTACATGTCCATCCTCACTGCACATGATTGGCAACTCACTGATTCTTTGACTGTTGCAGCAATGGATATACCAGACATGTGGGCCAACATGGCGTAGTGGTTTGCGCATTGAAGGGATGTTTAAATATTTGAAGCGATGTCATATTGAGGAGGGAACAAGCTTGTTTTCTGCTGCTCCAGAGACTAGGACCCAAAACAATGGATGTAAGCTCCAGGAAAAAAGATTCCACCTCAACATTAGGGGGAACTTCCTGACAGTAAGGGCTGTTCGACAGTGGAGCACACTCCCTCAGAGTGTGGTGGAGTCAGTCTCCTTCCTTGGAGGTCTTTAAACAGAGGCTGGATGGCCATCTGTCGGGGATGCTTTGATGGGGAGTTCATGCATGGCAGAATGGGGTCAGACTGGATGGCCCTTGAGGTCTCTTCCAACTCTATGATTCTATGATTCTACAACTCTTTGAGATCAGGGTACTGTTTCTCTCTGGCATGGGTGAGTTATACACTCTCAGCTCCAAACAAAACAAAACAAACCATTATAGGTTTGCTTTAGGGTCACCATAAGTCAGAAACAACTTGAAAGCACATGACATGTGACTTCAGGGCCTAATCCATCTTTAAATGTAGATTTCTGGAGAGCAAGTTATCTTACATGCTTATCTGATAGTTTTACTTCATTCAGTATCATCAGCATATCATATAATATTTTCTTTAATAAAAAAATTAGGTATTTAAAAAAAAAACAGAAATAATTTCACTAGTACCATCATCTCAGCTGTTTACCATTTCTTTTCCAGTACAGGTTGAGTCTCCCTTATCTGAAATGCTTGGTACCAGAAATGTTTTGGGTGTTGTTGTTTTTTTTACTATTTGCATATACATATTCAGATATCTTGGAGATGGGAACCACTTCTAAACATGAAATTCATTTATGTTTTGTATACACCTTATACATTGCATAGACCAAAGGTAATTTTATAGACAATATTTTTAAATCATTTTGTGCATGAAAGTTTGTATACGTTGAAACATCAGAAAGCAAAGGTGTCACTATCTCAGCCATGCATGTGGACAAATTTCGAGTATTCAAAATTCCAGGTAAGGGAGACTCAACCTGTATGTCTGGCTTGTGTAAAATCTACACAATGCAAACACTGGGCATGGCTGCAGAATTGAGCAAAAGAACATTTAAGAGACCAGGAAAAACCAGCCTCCACAAGATTAGCTGCATTAGCAACCTGTTGGGTCAAAAACAAAATAAAGTATCCCTGTGGCATTTATTGTAGCATACACTTTCATGGTGTAGAAAAAAATAAATAAAAGAAATACAAGGTCAAAGTATTCAGCCAAAGATTTGATGTTGAAGTTTAGTGCTGAAGAAAACTATGCACTGGATAGTGGCTGTTCTTACTGAGTCAGCAACAATACACAGCCACTGGCATGACTATGTGAAAGTATAAAAGCACATGCTGGCTTTTTCAAAACACAAGGGTAATTAAAGCCTCCTCTTTTCAGAATCCATTCTGATTTGTAAACAGCAAGAAATAAAACATTTCTAGAATTCTGACTGGTTGTATTTTATTCAGAAGATATTCAGAGCAAACTTCACCTGTTTGGGAAGACAGAAGTCCTGAAAAAACATAATGCAGGCCAATTGGCAGACAACAGTATATTCTAAACAACATGAGTTCTGGTTCACTACCATCCAACAAGAACCTTTGCATTAAGACCAGCATTCAACTGAATAAATTTCTACTTAGTTCAATAACACTTCAAATGTTTATTCAGATTTGTTTATTTTTGTAAAAAAAATACTAAATAAAAAAGATGCAGAAATTTCATTCCTGCTTCAAAATTTTTCATACTGTTTTTTGGATGCCAGTTACCTGACAGTTCAGCAAGACTATTTCCTACTTTTATTTTCAGTCTTTTCCAGCACTGATACTTAATCAAATCACAAATCCTCAAAAAGTAAATAAGGGGGAAATTTTAGCTGACAAGTAAAAATCATCTACACAGTCCAGTTCTTTAAATTTTTTAAAAGACAGTGATAAGACCAGTCTGGCTGTTTCTCTCAGCCCTATTTCCTGAAAAGATGGTTCATCTGGAGATGCTGGGAACTGGAGCATTTTCAAGCAAGGTGTATGAATTTGGGCTCTTTCATTTTTAACCATGCTGTTACAAGACTTACAATGAAAGTAACCCAGATCCCTACATGTACCATTGTGGCAAGTTTAGTTTTGGGACATACAAGAAGGATTGGCAGGGAGGACCTCCAGTTTCAAAAGGAATTGACAGATGAACAGTTTTAGAAACCCTTCTGCTTGGTTTCTCAGCAGCCAACAAGATTCTCATCTCTCTTGGCTGCATCCACACTGCAGAAATAATCCAGTTTGATACCACTTTAACTGCCATTGTTCAATGCTTTGGAATTCGGGGTACTGTAGTTGTGTGAGACATTTAGCCTTCTCCATCAGAGAGCTCTGGTGCAACAACAATCAACAGTTGGCTCTCTGTATCCACAGATTCTTTATCCACGGATTCAACCATCCACAACTTGAAAATAATTTAAAAATA
This sequence comes from Phrynosoma platyrhinos, assembly GCA_020142125.1. Taxonomy (NCBI): domain Eukaryota; kingdom Metazoa; phylum Chordata; class Lepidosauria; order Squamata; family Phrynosomatidae; genus Phrynosoma; species Phrynosoma platyrhinos. The sequence goes on from CM034703.1 coordinate 223,512,458, forward strand.
TATGAATTCTAAAAAGGAGACCTTGATTTTGCCACTTTATATACCATTTCACTATGCCAATATATTTAATGGAACCTGAGCATCCACAGATTTTAGGATCCAAGGGGGGTCCTGGAACCAAACCCCAGCGGAAACCAAGGATTCACTGTACAAATCCCACGGTTCCACAGCACAGAGCCATGGCAGTTCAAGTGGCGTTAAACTGGATTATTTCTACAGTGTGAATGCAGCCCTAGTGTTTTACAACTTCCAAATCTTGCTGTGAGAAAGGCAAATATTTACCCATTTTACATGTAGAAAAATACAAGTTAAAGCATCCTGGTCAAGACTTAAAAGTTCATAGAATTAGGGAGCTGAAAAGCACTGCAAAGGCCACCTAGTCCAACCCTCTGCTATCAGGAATGCACAACTAAAACACTCCCAAAAGATGGCCATCCAACCTCTGTATAAAGATAGCCAAGATGTTTTTCCTAACATTTAGGTAGACTCTCTTTGCTTATGATTTGAATCCATTGGTTTCTGTTAATTTAAAATGCTACTTTGCAAAATTAATTTAGTACTGGGGACACACTGTTGTTTTCCCCTACCAACAGATCAAAATGGCCAGAGTGATCTTCAGATGAAGAAAAAAAAGTCAGAGAAGCATTCAGATGAGATCATTGTAGTAATGGGTGTTCAATTACCCTTAAACATAGTTTGGTAAATGCACGTTCAAAGCATGACAAAGAAATAATATTTCTAGCTACCCTAAATGATTCCATCCCACAACAACTGGGGTCATGGAATCAATCAGAAAGTACATCTTAAGTGGTACTTTGGATTTGATGTGACACAATTATTGCAGAATTTACTGCAAAGTGATCAGAGGGTCAGTGAATTCAATCTGCATGTAAGTTGCCAATATAGCCACATTTACCTTCAGAAGAAGAAACTTCTTTAAAAAAAAAAGGCAAGGAGACAGAGAAAGAGACTGAAAAGGAAAGCCAAGGTCTGATCCCTCCAGAATACTGAGAGTGATTCAAAACCACAAAAGAAACTTGGCTAGGTGTATCACAGATGAGGAAAGCTACCACCAAGTCAATGAAAGGACGCTTCTGCAGTTGACAAGCAAAAGTCAAGGAAGCTCTTTCAAGAAGGTTGCCTTTCAAAAATAGTGTTACTATTAGAAGGGAAAAAAGGAACACACATTTTAATATGCAAACAGACACACACTGCAAACAGACAATAAAAAAGTAAAGAAAAACTTGAGAAGCCAAATACTAAAAACATTAACATCAACATTAAAAGAAAATCTCGAAATACATCCAAAGTAGGAACCTGGCTAGAAAGGTGACTGCCCTTTTGTGCTATAAACGAGAAAAAGGAGAATGCAATGAAGCAGAATAAATTATTTGTGGGCTTCTTCACTGCAGAATGGAGGGCAGACAAGAGTTTTGGAAAGGCTTGAATATCTGAGACAAATCATGGTGATGAGATAAAGAACTAAACTTTTTTTCACAAAGTTGGGATCCAATAATGGTTAAAGAATTCAGACATGAAAATGTTAGCCTAACCCAGTTCCCAAGGACATCAGTTTCAAAAAAGGATTCTGGGTTGTGGTAGGAGTAAATCAAGAAAATTACAAGTTGGCCATCTTAATATCCATTTCAGGTAAATTTGTGTAAAGTGGTCGAAATGCAACTTTTCAGATGTCGGATGGCAACTTCCAGCACAACCAATGATGAGGATTGTTGGGAGTTACAGCCCAACAATATTTGGAGAGACAGACTTTGACCACACCTGACAGAGAAGATCAAGGCTACATCCACATTACAGAAATTATCCAGGTTGATACCATTTTTACTGTCATGGCTCATGGGATTTGTAGTTTGTTATGGAATCAAAACTGTCTGACAGAGGTTAAATATCTTATAAAACTAAAATTCCCAGAATTTCACAACACTGAGCCACGGCAGTTAAAGTGGTATCAACCTGGATTATTTCTGTAGTGTAGATGCAGCCTAGTCTTGCTAAAGAAAAAAAAAACATTTCTGCTACCGTTCATCCTTTTTGAATTATCTTTTAAGTTCTTTGATAGTGTCAACAAATATATGGATGGGGTAACCCAACAGACATTATGCACCTGAGCATTTAAATTTTTTCTTTCAATGAAGTCCCTTATCAAAGTCTCTTGAGTCAATTTAGCAGTCATGACGTAAGAAGATGTCTCTTTGGACCAGTAACTGCTTAAAGGATAGAAAATACAGAATAAAAATAAATGGACGGTTTGTGGAACACTAGTGATATGAACAGTGGGGTGTCCTTCAGGGATTTGTATTAGAACCAATGGATTTTAACTTGTTTATAAACAACCAGAAGTTGAGCAAATTTGTGGATGACACCAAATTACTCAAGGTCATTAACTGAAAGCCATGCCCTATGAGAAGTGACTTAAAGAGCTGGGATTGTTTAGCCTGGGGAAGAGAAGGTTAAGAAGTTACATGATAGCCATGTTTAAATATTTGAAGAGATGTCATATTGAGAATGGAACAAGCTTGTTTTCTACTACTCCAGATTAGGATGCAGAGCAATGGATTCAAACTACAGGAAAAGAGTGTCCACCTTAACATTAGGAAGAACATCCTGACAGTAAGAGCTGTTTGAGAGTGGATATGCTGCCTCAGAGTATGGCAGAGTCTCCATCTTTGGAGGTTTTTAAACAGAGGCTGGATGAGCATCTGTTGGGAGTGCTTTGATTGTGTCTTCTTGCATGGCAGGGGGTTGGAATGGATGTCCCTTGTGGTTTCTTCCAGCTTTATGATTCTATGATTCTAGAAATTCAGAGAGCCAAAGGATTATCTTTAAACCAAGAAAATGGGCAATAATTGGCAAATGAAGTTAGGTGTACATAAGTGTAAAGTGACTCCCACTGAGGCAAGAACCCTAACCATATATAAATTGATGAAGTTTGGGCTCGCAGACACTCAGTTAGGAAAGGAATCTTGACAATGAAAAGATCAACCCAGTATACAGGAAGTATGAAAATGACATACCTGTTGGGAGATCATTAGGAAAAGATAAAAACAACAACAACAACAAAACCCCACAACCTTCCAGCATCCCAACATCTTTATACAAATCTGTGCTGCAACCACATTTGGAAAATTATGTACAGTTCTGGTTGCAACATTCAAAAAAGATATTTAACACTACAATAAGAGAAGAAAGGAGAAACCAAAATGGACAGTAAACTGGAACAACTCCCCTAAAAAGAAAGATTTGAAGCTATTTAGCACATTTTAGCAAATAGTGTCTCAAGCTATTCAGTGATTGAGTGCTTCTTTTGGGCCTTCAAGTTGGTTACAGCTGGAGATGGGATGCTGCACTACATAGGATTTTGGTCCAAATCCTGCTGGAATCCTCTTAGGTTGTTACACCAAATTCAACCTTTCCATCTTCTTCCTGGGAGTACAGGAAGCTGCCTTATATAGAGTCCAACCAGCTCAGTACTGTCTGTATTGACTCATAGCTACTTTCCGGAAACAGGAGTCTTTTGCACCCCATTCAGAAATACCAGGGATTAAACATGAAACCTTTTGCAATCAAACTATGTACTGGACAGTAGAGCATCAGCCTTCCCCAGCTTAAAATATTAGGGTTTGTATCCCTTCGTCTGTCAAGTAGCAGAACATATAGCAGAACTAGTAGAATGTTTTTCACCTTCTATCTGCGCACCTCTAAATCTACTCTGAAAGTTAGATTCTCTGAAACAAATTTTGGGAATTGTGCAAAGGAATACAGGGGAGAGGAGAAAAATAATGTATGATATCCTAGAATCCTTTTCCTTCTCAAATCCACTACAGAATTTAATGCAGACCTGAGAATGACAACAGAAAAGGTGAGGAGATTACTTATATTTGAGAAACATCTGGAAAAATATTTATAACATAGGAAAAATAACATTAAATAACTGTACATCTTGGAAATAAAGGCCAAGTTAAGGTGTCCATCCTGAGAGGCCAGCATATGATACAAGCTTAGCTTAATAAATAATGAGAGGACATGCCATAGCAGCAATACTCTTGTGGACAGACATGCCAGTTCTTTGAAATCTGAAGTACTATTAAACCTGTCTAACTCATTCATGTGCTTCTACTGCAACACCTACATGTGCATGTCTAATAGTGCGGCCATGGAGTTTATAGCCATCCAGAGTCACTAATGCCACAGTGCCCGGTTGCATTTTCTCTGCTGGGATATGACACACTATTTCATGATCATATGGATCATATTTGCCACCAATGGGATTCATTTTTTGCAGGCCATGCTTAGCAAATATACTTTGTAGTTTGGACTCTATGAGAGACAAGCCTTCATAGATCTTCTTCAGAGTCAGAGTTGGGTCATTATGTTCACACTCAAAACACTCAGTTGTCTTCTCTAGGATATCTGCTACCTCTACAAGGTCTCTGCAGAAACTCTGGATGCCTGTAAATACATAAAAAAACAAGATTAAGAAAAGTAACAATTCAGAAGACAAATGGCAACAGTGACAGTTCTTGTCATATTTTCTGTTACCTAGGTTCTAACAAATACTGCCCCTGTCTTCAGGGACAACAGTGAATGTTTTAGTTTCCATAGAGTTGCTTTCAGATATACCACAACTGGTCTTCTGCAGTGTACAGATGTCTACAGAGCTGTTCCAGCATACCAAACAGGTAATGATACAAAGTCTTGCTGGTTAGGCTCACCAGTTAACAGCATCTCTAAGAAAAGTTCCAGAGATGCTCATTGTGTGCTAGGTTCTCACTTTCAAATGAGAACTACCCCTTGCAGGGGTAGGCAAATTGTCCCCTTTAAGGGACAAGGGACTTCAGCTCCCAGAATCCTAGACTATTGGCCAACATCCCAGATTATTGGCCAACGTGGCTAAGGCTTTTGAGAGCTGAAGTCCCTCGGCCCTTAAAGGGGACAGTTTGCCTACCCCTGCCTTAAAGCAATGTACTGCTGCTTTTTTTAAAAAAAATCAAGCCCCCTTGCAACATATGGCAGATTATTAAATTAATAAAATTCACATGTAAATATAGAGTTTTTAAAACTGTGTTAAACCTAGACTCTACATCCAAATCAGTAACTACCTGAGCTTTGTACTCAATTCCTTAAAGCTTGAACTAACCCAATATTATTGAAAAGAAAATGAAAGGCAGGGAGATAGGGAGACAAAATCTAATGATTTTGTTTGGCTTATGAATTAAGAAAAGATAAAGAAAAGAAAATTATATTAAAGTTTCAAGAAGAGAAAAGGATTTTATCAAATAATATGACAATTAAAATGCTTTTTATTAGCACTAATCTTCACTATTTAAAAGAACAACAAACATAACTAGAGAAGATTGACAATTATTTAAACAATCAATATTTGACCAGGATTACTAACTGTCAAAAGCCCCTATTACAGTGGTAGATATAGTCAAAGCCATTAAACAAGTTAAACTGATGAAAGCTCTAAGACCAGATGGCTTACCAGAGTTCTACAAGTGCATCTTGTTAAAGCACTTAATCATTCTATGGAATGGAGAAGTGACTTGGGGAGTTGATATAATGACATTACCTTGTTTAGAATTAGGGTACCTATTCCTCTTTGTAGCAATGGGGGAACCTAGTAAGATGGTCTGTCCAGGAAGCTGATGATGTCTGAGAGACTTCCTGAAACCAATGGGATGTTCCCACTTCAGATTACTGGTGCCTGTTTTCAAAGAACTTAATCACTCTGTGGAATGCAGAAGTGACCTGGAGAGTTGATACTGCTCTAAAGCATCCTCTGCCACTACAGAGAACTCAGCTGGTTCTATGGTTTACCAGGCAGCTTAGTGCAATGAAACAAACAGGGGTGGAAGATGGCTAGAACCTGAATGACAGAAGCCTTGCATAAATATGACTGAAGAACACATTATGGGACTTACTCAATATCTATTAGAGATATTGTAATCATGGTGAAGAAACAGAATTACACCACTGCCGTTTGGAATGTAACACAAAATAAAAATGTTTAAAGGCAGCATTTTAATGTCTTAAATATTCTACATAGCCAGGTGGGTATGTATGACACAGGCACCCTTTTACTTACCAAAAATCTTCGCATCCTCTACAAACTTTTGTGTTCTCCGCCTGACATTTTCAGAATCTGTTAGAGCTCTCTGATATCGTTCCTGCACACAGAGCAATATTCAGCGTCAGACACATAGTCATAATCCAAAGCAAGAGCAATGCAGATTCTAAAAAGCTACAAACACTGAGAAGAGAAAAGGGTACAGTCTGCTGGACAAATACAATCTTCACCTACTGTCTTGAGAGAACAAGAACAGGTTTTTTACTAGCTGTAGAAATTACTGCAATTGGATAGGTCACTTAAGAAAAATGCTTACTTGGCATCATTTCTGGGCCTAATCTGCCACCATGCCTGCTGAATAGTAACAAAAAGTGAATGCACCCTCCCCCCATGCATAATTTAGCAGAGGGCAGAGAGACAGCAGAGGAAACTGCTTTCACTGTTTTTTTTTTCCTACACTGAAAAAATAAACTTTGAGGCATTCCTGCTACCTTTCCACTTCTAAAGAATCAGATAAATATCTGGCAGGTGCAACTAGAGCAGCCACTTGATAAATACCCAGTCATTCCCTAATATTTGCATATATTGACAGGTGTACATTAAAAAATAGTGTACATATAATGGGTATAAAAGGTTAGGAAGCTAAATTCAGTACAAGATATATTTAAATTTGTAATTCTAGATAGAAATATGTGTGTACGTATGTGTCTTCCCATAATTCTCAACAGTTGCACACCAAACTACACTCGTCCCTCCACATTTGCTGGGGTTAGGGCCATAGGACCCCCGTGAATGTGGAAAAACCACAAATAACAAAAACAATATGTTTTTATCTGAGAGAACACCTCTCTAGGAATCTCTAGGTTCTCCAGTGCAATTCTGTGGTCAACATCTGCCAGATAGTGACCACAGGATTGCGCTGGGGGAGCTATAACATCTAGTGGACTGTTCTCTTTAGGAATTTCTAGGTCCTTTGGTGTGACTTTTGGTTAAAGGTGATCATAGAGCTGCACTAGAGGACATAGAGATTCCTAGCGAGAACATACTAATAAAATCTGTGAATAATCAAATCCATAAAAGTCAAAGCTGCAAATGTGGAGGGACAAGTGTATTGGTGAACATACTGTATTATATGATCACATGCAATACAAACTATTAGCCAATCTCCATGAGGTCAGCTAACTGCAATCCTCCTGTATAAAGCAATCATCACTTGGTCAGAATATGACAAATTCTAAACTTCTTTTCAAAGTTATATTCTCTTTATTCTTTTTAAGGGGTTCCACATTCCTCTTAATCTTCTTTACCAACATTCTTGAACATTTTCTAGTTCAGTCTTCATTTGTTTTAGGTGCATTTCTAAATTATTTTCTCATTCAAATGTGACTTATAAACTTCTCTGACTTCTTATAAGAAAATACATTTCACTACTCACACCTCTCTCTAATTATTAGTATATCTTTCAACATCTTTATCTGATTCCTCACATTTCGTATTTTGACTAAACTGCACACTGTAATTGTCAGGGATGATGGGAGTTGTAGCTCTTCACCTCTGGCTCT
>CM034703.1:223548878-223568891 GCA_020142125.1 Phrynosoma platyrhinos
AAAAAAAAATCCAGAAGTCCATTTCTGATTGGGGGAAAATTGGGCTTTAATGACTAAAAAAGTACAGGGGAATGTTTTAGCTTGTTTGAAGGTAAATTGCTGCTTACGAAAGTTCCAAGAGTTTCAATTTTTTAAAAAGTTGTAAATTTGGCGGAGTGATGGGGTTTCAGGAGGGTCCATCAGGAAACCCTGGGTTATACAGACATTAGCGCATAGTTCAAAATGTTTACTAGCCCTGTTGTGACCTTCCTAATTTAGGATTTACAATCTCCACTCTACGCATTCAAGGCTGTTTCACTAGGTACTTATATTTTCTAGTCACACAAAAGGGCAATTAAGGATAGAGGATAGGGAACGATGTGTGCACGCTCAGTTATTTTTTTAAAAAGTGAACCAGCACTACAGCACATTCACATCTATAATAAAAATCAGAAATCATGAACACAGATTTCCTCTCTCTTAGATCAACAACCCCCTTTTCATCACTTTTGCACCCTTGATGGCCTACTCTTTCACCTTTCAAATACAAATTTTCCAGGTTGTTATTTTGATTTGATTACATTGTACAGACAACTGAAAATCAGTCTTGATAGATGGGCTTCACAAAAGCTGAATTATTTGAGGCTTTTCCAGTTACGAGGCGAAAGGGTCAGCCAGGCAATCTACACAGAGCTCTTTCCCCATCCCACTAAATCACAAAACACTAGGCCTTACATGTAGGAGTGCCTCACAGCATTGATGATGTTGGCTATTTTCTCCACATCCACATAATCATAGTGCAAAGCCTCTGGGGTTGTCTGGGAACCAGTTTCGACTAGCAGCAGCCCAAGCCAGCGCCCCAGATCTTCATAGCTGCTCGCCTGAAGGGTTAGACAGTTGTTAAGAGAGAAAAGTAACACATGTTTCTCTGAGGAGCAGTAAAAATAATCTACTGACAAGTAAACATGGTCAAGGCCATGTTTTCACAGCAGCCATTGACCTTTAACCTCTCCCTTCCCTTACCGTCTGTTCATCAGAGGAATCTATGCAAGGCATCCTCGATTCAGAGCTTAGAAGAATTATTTTTTGTGCCACAGTTCGTAGAATCTCTCAGCCAACATGACTGGGAGTTGTAGTCCCAAAGGTAACCTTTTCAAGCTCAAACAGTATACAAAACTCACATAGCTATTTAGGTTCCTCTAAAGAAGCTGGTGAAGACTTACTTCAGGAACAGGCAACCACTGGCCTTCCAGATGTACTACAACTCCCATCATCCCTCCCCAGAGGTCATACATGAAAGAATCAGAAGTAGGTCCATCATTCCTTCATCATATGCAACTTCCCACTATACTCTCGCTGTGGAAGCTTTTGTAATAGTGTATACTAAATAGAAGTGGGGAAATTAATACAGGCAAGTGGTCAAAGTCTACATTTAGTCCCAACTAGAGAAGACCAATGGAATCCATAAGATTTATCTACATGTTGACTCAGCAATCAACAATTGATTCAACAGGTCTACTGTAGTTGAGACTAATCAGTAGCATTCAGACTGAAGAAGACAGTTGCTTCACTATATTTATGTTTAAAGTATCTGTTTTTGGCTTGTTTGGAAACATTATGGGGTGTTGTCTTCTTTTTGTTGTTGATCATTTACCTGATCCTGCAGTTTTTTCTGCTTGTTTTTACATGTCTGAATATCTGCTCAGATCATGCTAAGTTCCAGGGGAAGTTACATTGCATGTAGAAGTGTGTGTTATTAGACATATTCCTGTATTCATCATAATGTATGACAGAAGTAATATGGTGCATTTATTCTTCATTGATGATGAAAGAGAAATTACTCTTTTTTGGTAAGAATAAACACTGTGTGTGACGAATGAAAAAATGGCAGTGTTAAGAGATCACCTGGTGCATCAGGCTCATATAGCAGTCTGTAGTGATATCATTCATCTTGTTTTAATACATTCCTTTATCAAAAACATCACTCCAAGCAGCTGGAGTTCAAATCTGAATTAAACATAGGAAAGGACTGAGTTCTTCCTGTATATGAGGCATTGCTATGAAGCTTATTTAGGTTTTGCAGAATGCCTGGCCATGTCTGCTGTCAAGGCAGCAAAGACTGCAATCCAATAAAGACATGCACAGGAACAAGTTCGAGTGAACTCAGTGGCACTATGTCTCAGTAGACATGCTTAGGACTTCACTGAGAAGCATTTTAATTTCTCAGAAGAGCCATCAAGAATGAACACTCACCTCCAAGGCAGAGACCTCTTGTCCACTGCGAAGGATGCGGAAAGCAAAGGGGTGCTTAGGGCCCAGGCCTGGTGCCACCTCACAACCCCGTAGGGCAATGGCATTCACATGTGTTCTCAAGTCTGTGCGGTCCTTGTGGAAATAAAGTGTGTTGCCTTTCAAACGACACCAACGTTCCTTCCAGCACTGGTTAACCAGAACATTCAAGTAGCCTGCAAAAGGGGGGGGGGGGGAGAGCATTTGAGCAACAGTGCAATGACCAACACTTGAGAAGTGAAAGGAAGCTATGAAAAGCCTAAAGGTTGTTTCCTAGGAATCTAGAAAGTATACCGCTTAGGTCAGGGGTAGGCAACCTTTCCCCTTTAAGGGCCGAGGGACTTCAGCTCCCAGAATCCCAGGAGCTATTGGCCAACATGGGACTATTGGCGAACATGGCTGAGGCTTCTGGGACCTGAAGTCCCTCGGCCCTTAAAGGGGAAAGGTTGCCTACCCCTGGCTTAGGTAGACCAGCTCTGAAATCAGTTCCCGAAGCCTGTTGTGCCTCCCTCTGGGACAGAAGCAATACAGTACAAGTATGCTTACCTACAGCTCAGGTTATGATGCTTCAGTTATTCTCAGTGAATAATCAGCCTGTCTAGATTGGCAGCATACACTTATCAGCCACTAGAATCAATGTCTAACTCCCACTCAGTTGAAAAGGCACCCAAGCCAGCTCAGAGACCCTGCCTTTCTTAACCCTTTAAACTGAACCCTGGCCTGTCTTGGTTTTTCCCAGAGACTGACTGATTCCTCAGATTCTTGACCTCTGGATTGCTAATTTCCTAGGGGCTTCTCTCCTCTCCCAATGTATTATGGCAGTGTCTTCTTACTTTAGCTCAGGGCTAGGGAATGTTGGCCCTCCAGAGGTACCCAGGTTAACTCCCAACATCCATAATTACTGGCAGTGCCAGCTGGGGCTGATCAGAGCTGGAGATGAACAAGATTTGGTGAGCCATGTATCCGCTGGTGAAGACTGATGGCATGTCTGCCTGAACTAGTATCCTTGAGGTCACTAAGGGGGCTTACAGACAGAGGACTCTTTAGTCTGGTTGTCAAAAAGCTCTGTGCAGCTATTCTGTCTTTCTCCCCTTAAAATATTTTATTGGGAATGAAAAAAGACAGAAACAGCAGTAAGAAAATATAAGATGGTTGCAAATGAAAGACAATGTTGTCTGGACTTGCCTGTAAAGTGGAATGAATAAGGCAAGGCAACTGCACAATAAAACCCCAGAGCTTTATCTGAAAGAAGCCATCTTCCCCCTCATAGTTACATAAAAATAGATTATGAATAATACTTTTCTATCTTGGTTAGAAAATAGTTGTGTCATGCCAGTAAATGAGAAAAAGAAAACATTTAACAGTGGATCTTTTTCAATATGTGAATATCAGTGGAGGGAAATGTAACAGAGAAATAAATACCTGTGTATAGAGCCTCTTTGTCTTATGGTGGAAAGGGGGTAGGGAAACTGGGTGCATCATCAACAGCGAAGGCATTGTTTGATCAGTTGTAGGGTTTTGGAAAGTGGGGTGCCCTTGCACCTAAACTTGTTGTGCATAGGAACAGTAAGACAAGGAGTTCCAGGTGCCACCCCTTATGTAGCCAACTAATGGACAGTCTCCATCTCACCCATGGTAGTCCAGCGCAAGGACAGGGCTCCTGCTCTTTTAATAGTTGTATAGAAGAAGAAATCCCAGCAGAGGTAGCTTGTCTTGTTAATATTAAAGGTGCAGGAGCCCCCTCTTCTTTTTTACTTGCCTACCCCAAACCCAGTTGCTACCTCCCCTTCTGGTTCCTGGTACAAACCACAGCATGGGATGTCTTCCTCTGTAGAGGATGTCTGGGTGTCCTCAGGAGATGGCTTCTTCTTGGAGAAGCTGATAATTCTGGTAATTTTTCTTCCAGCTGCTCGACTTACAGAGCCTTTTAACTCAGCCAAACCACTTTTTTTACCTTTTCCTAAGAGGAGAAGGAGTAGAACTTAAAATCAGATGCAGTTTCTCTGACCATCTGAAAGCCTAATAGAACATCATAACGATCTCCTCCCAATCACTCTCCTCCCCCACACAAAAAACAACAACTCCAGAATATATCATTACAAAATCTGAAATGCCAGAGACAGAAAGGAAAAGGTTTGGAAGAGTTGCAGTCTGAAAAGTAAAATATTTATCGGGCTATGATGAAGCTGGAACTGACAATTCTGGAATCTTCACTTAGGCATATTAAAATTTGCTTAACAGAAGAAACAGAACAAGACAGATCCAGAAGTAAAGTGTTTTTTATGGTACAGCCTTTACAGAACTAGTATGCCCCCATGAAGCAGTAGTCTTAAAGAGAAATGTGGGACAACAGGCCCACCAATCCTGGTACCATTCTAACTGCCTCTTGCTTTGTTTCTATTTATAGAGCCTCTTTATTACATTTACACCGCATGCTTCCTCAAAGAGCTTAGAATGGTTATTTAGTGTTGTTGGCCCTTTATCTTTATTCTTGCAACATCTCTATCAGGTAGGTTGGGCTAAGATGGTGGTTTCAAAACTTGAATCTCCAGATATTGCTGGACTTCAGGTCCCAGAAGCTCTAGTGGCATGGCCAATTGTTAGGGATTTTGGGACCTGTAACCTAGTAGCATCTGAGCACTCAAGATTGGGAGCCACTGGGCCAAGAGACTGTGGCTAAGATTCTGTAATGCGAAGAGTGGTGTAAACATTCTGCAGGTAGAAATATGTGGTGTCTCTGCTCTCAACCCCCAACTCACAATTTAACTGATGCACACACACCCCAAATACCATTTAGTGGTTGGTGCAGAGTGGCATGGAGTAGGGGAATCAGAGACATCATCCACTGAGATCCTGGGCCCCAGTGGATGATGTAATCATTCTGTGTCTGGCTATAAGGACATAGCCAGACACTTCTCCACTCCCTCCTGCCCTTCATCTGTCACTGAATAACCATGGGGGCTATACTGGACAAACAGTCAATCTGGAGGTAGGCTGTGGTTATGGTAAAGGAAAGAAAAGACTATCAACCTCTGCAATGATCAAAAGTAGCCATATGCAGGTGTATACTGAACTTACGCTTGCCTATGTCAGTAACAAGATGGTGGCCAATGACTGGCTCCATGCCACCCAGTATGCTTTGGGGTTTAGGAGCAATTTGAGCTCAGGTCTCTCAGGCTCCTGGTCTACATTCTCACCAATACACCACACTGGCTCCTACTTGGAGTACTTCATTTCTTGATGCCTCAACCACCACAACTTCAGGCTCCTAGAAAGTGGGAAAGTGCTGGGGACTCACCGTGCTCATGGGCCTCCCTCCTAGCCACAGAAGAGCAGTTTTCTGCTGTTGCCACACTATCAGAATCAGAAGTATGCTTGTCTTGAGAGGATCTCTGAATGGAGGAAGAAAAAGAAAGAATCCAGTAATTTGCTGGTTCTCTTTTCCCTACAGCCTCTTTTCCAGCTTCAGTTGCTTTTAACCTTTAATTAACCCATGAGTGTCATAGAAGAGCCAATATCCAAACTAGCCCCCTTCATAGCCCTTTGTGCTCTTTGCTTCCAAAAGGATTGTTGCCTCAGATGGTGGGCCATCTCTTATTGAAATGCTAAAATATGCTATCCAGCATCTGATTGGAGCATGGGAAGGTTCCTTTTTTGTACCACAATGCCCATTATACTTCAGTTAAAGGATATGCTGGGTGCAGGACTCCAAGAGTTGCAGTCCGAAAAGTAAAATTTCTAAACTCTGATTCCATGGATAAGTATCCCTCCACCCAAAAAATCCCCACACTATGTTGGAAAAGCAAGGTGTTCCTGCTTGTCCCCTTTTCATTATGAAATTTCATATATTGTTGTCCAAATGTAATTCTGTTTCTAGTATCAGAATCCATTGACCAAATCCCTAACAGCAAAACCAGTAAGGATCAAACTAAACATGACTTCAGTGTGCACATTTCCCCCCTTAAGTAAATAGCAGCAGCAGTTGAGCATTAGGAACATAGGATAAGGATAAGAAAGAAGTGTTTTAACCCTTTCCTCCCTGCCACCATCCTAAAGAAAATCCCCCCACCATCTGCTATTTGCATTGGGATTTAGGCTTCCCTCCTAACAGATAGCAGATTTTGGGGGACTATGGCTGGAGGGGGTGAGAGATCACACTTAGTTTATCTCTAAGAGGATGTAAAACAAATACACTACCTTGTCATGATCCATCTTGCATGTAAGCATAGGAGATGTGGGAACTTCTGTTCCACTTTGTCCATTTCCAATGGGATTGCTCACTTCCTTTATCACCTGTGGGAGGACCATGCTGAGTGCTAAGACAGTGATAACATTGAAACACCCCTCTGCTATAACCAGACTCACTTTATCTCAAGCCATCCTTCCTAAGGCACATTACATCCCTCTTTTGCAAAGTACTTGCCTTCTTTTAAAATGTAGCAACTGAAAGGCCAGATCTGACTCCTGGATCTTTCTCCCCTGGTGACCCAACTTTCCAAATTATAGTAAAGGCTCTGGTAAAATGTTTGCCCATGCTTCCTCTCATCAGGAAAAGAAGAGAAAATGTTCTCAATTTGGAATGAAATAATGCACACCAATTGACATTCACCTTTTCTCTCTCTGGGTGTATCCACATTGCAGAAATAAAGCAGTTTGACATCATGTGAACTGCCATAACACTATCCTTCAGAATCTTGAGATGTGTAGTTTGGTGAGCAACAGAGCTCTCTGACAGACCAGGCCGACTCCTCACTAAACTATGGATCCTAGGATTCCACAGGATGGAGCCATGACAATTAAAGTGGTGTCAAACTTCTGTATTTCTGCAATGTGGGAGGTCTCCCTCTCTTTCTCTCTGTTTCTCCCCCTCTCCCTTTCTCTCCCTGTTTTTTCAATATATGGTTCCCACATGTTCCCGAGTATATATCCTCCATAACTGTGAAATCCTTCATGGTGTGCAATTGATACCAACTTTATGGAGCCTGCTCACTCATGACAAGGCCAATTTGCACAGTAAAGAATCCTTCTTAGATTGCTATATGATGAATAAAAACAATGTCTGAGAATATAAAAATCAGATATTCCTGTCCTATATACAGTCAATTTTGTCCTAATTTATCCTAGCCAGCACAAGAGGGGATTAAAAACACAAAGGCCCATTAGTGTCTCACCATTTCAATGGCTGGATGTCTATACTTTTTGCTCCTCTTATCTTTAGTTTCTGTAACATTTCAGTGGAGGATGCTGACACAAGCTTTGTTTTAAAGGAGATTCCAGTCAGGACCAGAAGTATGGAACAACAGCCTCTCCTTAATTTCTTCAGTACACCCATTTCCTACCCTGTCATGTTCACAACTAGGTTATCTTCAGGCCTCATAACAAGTCTACTTGAATTAATGTTATCTGCCCAGGTGCATTATTTCAGGGGAGGTGAGTTCTCAGAGACATATATAGTCGGGTTTAGCCAAAACACCACTGTGTCAATTGGAAGGGTGCCAAATGAGCATTTAACTTTCTAAGGAAAGGAGTTCAGCTGGATCCTAGGCCAAAGGTGTGGGAGTGCTTAGAATCAGTGATACAGGTATGAATGATCTATGTATGATATATACAAGAGCGGAAAACTCCAAAAAATAAAGAGCACAGGGAGGAACAGACACATTTAAATGCAAACGTTCTCAACGGTACTAAAGCCAGAGAACACTTGTTCTGCCAAGAGTGAAAATAAACCAAACTACAAAATGCATGAAATGAAGCTTCTTCAGTCCCTGTGCTCCAAAGTCTAGTAAATGTTACCTACTTTGAATATTTCATTATGTTTCATCCAACTCAATCCCTTAAGCATCGTCAAGCATGAAACAGTACCCAACTTTAAAAAGCTATTTTTCTGAACTACCTCAGCCAGAATGTCAACCTTGAACCTTAAAAAAGTTATGGACAGAAAAGCCATATTGCCACAGTGCTCTTATTTGTGTCACAAAGCTGATCAGGATGAGGCTCATCAAACTCCTTCTACAGAGATCCTGTGAACCTCTCCCTCTCATTATCCATGCCCCCTCCACTGCTTGTCTTATCTATCAAAAGGGCTGACATGTGAATGATGGCTCCGTCATTTGGGCTTTAGTGTGGGCTCCGTCATTTGGGCTTTAACTGTTAGAGTATCAGAGAAGGACCATGGCGATCCACACTCAAAAAAACTCAGCTATGAGGTGACATTGTGCTTACCATGCAGGGTTACTGTGAAGATAAAATGGGAGAGAGCAAACCCTTTATACCACTTTCAGCTATATGGAAGAAGAGTGGGAAATAAATGGAATGAATAGATTAGAAAGATATGCTGAAATGTGATTGTGTGTGTTTGTGCGTATTGGGCCTTCAAGTCATTTCCAACCTATGGCAACCCTAAGGTGAACCTATCATGGGGTTTTCTTGGCAAGATTTGTTCAGAGGAGGTTTGCCATTGCCTTCCCCTGAGGCTCAGAGAGTGTGATTTGCCCAAGGTCATCCAGTGGGTTTCAAGGCCAAACTAGGAATCAAACCCTGGTCTCCAGAGTTCTAGTCCAACCACAGTGGTTAAATTCATGTCCTGTTTGTCTCCCAAGAAGTTCAAGGTAGTGTATGGAATCACCTATCTCCCCATGCTGTCATCTTCCCAACAATCAAACCAATCCTAGATTAGAGTGGGGGTAACACCAGCGTGGCATAGTAGTTTGAGTGTTGGACTACTACTTTGGAGACCAAAGTTTGATTCCCCACTTGGCCATTAAACCCATTTGGTCACCCTGGACAAGTCACACACTCTCAGCCTCAGGGGAAGGCAATGGCAATCCTCCACTGAACAAATCTTGCCAAGAAAACCCCATGATAGGGTCATGTTAAGGTTGACATATATTGGAAATTACTTGAAGGCACACAACAACAACAACAACAACAACAACAACAACAACAGTCCTTTTTGACACAAGTGTAATCACTGCATTAGACTGGTAATGAGAAGCCTACATCCTCCCTAACCCCCATTCCCAACTCAAGGAAGCACACAATTCTCTGCTCCCACAAGAGACAGAAGACAAACAACAATAATAATAATAGCATTTTGTATTTGAGATGCTTCACATTGCCACCCCACAAAAAGGTGTGAAAGGGAAGAGGAATAGAGAGGAATAGAGAGAAGTCAGGCATCAAAACTGTAAAAATAAGTGGCACTTATAAACCCCTGTCTCTAGAACAGGTGGGGGGAACTAATCAGAGTGGGGTGGGATGGAGAGAGAAGACAAATGCCATTAAGTAATACATTAAAATTCCACCTCTCCTAGCCACCACTGAGTGTGAGTGACTTCATGTTATAGAGGTTCCTACTGATCCTGTGCTACTTTAGAACAAAAGCAGGAAAAAGCAGGGGTGGGTGGGTAAGCAAACACTTCCTCTCCCTGCCCCATCACTCTGCAATTTCAGACTACCATGAGTGGCAAATGGTATAGATCTGCCCTACTGACTGCCTTCCCGCCCCCCAGCACCAAAGCTGGTGCTGCAGTCCGGCAGACACAGATAAGAAGTGTTAGGAAAGCCCCCTCCCTAGAAAAGAGATAACAGTATTTTCTTTCCCTGCCTTGCCCCTCACAGGACCGGCTGCTCTTGCCCACCTCAGAGAGCGATCAGAGTCAGAAAACCGTGCCCATAAAAGGAATATTGTGGGTGTTTTGAAGCACGAGATTGAGGGCAAGGATGGGATGAGCTGCATAGAAAGTGGAGTTTGAAAGAGAGGGTTATCTCTCCTGGACACAGCTTGAAGTTCTTTTTGAGAGGCTGCAGCTCCCAGAATTTCTGTCAGTGTGTCCCAAAAGAGAGGTGGGGAGAGCTACTTTTCCCAAGTTGTGCTCCCAAGGGAGATGCTGAGAGAGGTACCTTTAGCCACTCCTCAGCCTGTTCTTTGCTCTGCACAGCCAGCACCAAGGCCTCCGCTCCTGGCAAGGAGAAGCGCAGCTCATGCTTCTTGCGGCGTCCATCCTTTGGCACATAGACAACACTGCAAATGCCCAGGGGGACCTCAAGGTGTGGCTGCCGATGCTTGGAGCTTTTGTAACACTAATGTTGGAAAGAAAGAAAGAAAGAAAGAGTTCATCATTCATTCAGCCAAATTAATTCAGCATATATCCTACTCCACCCCCAGGTCTTCTCAGGCTGGTAAGGACAAACAGAAAAAGGGTGGTGGCAAAAGCTAACATAGAATCAAATGCATAGCCATAAAATGATCCCAAAATGTTGTGACAGGGATCAAAAAAGCCACAGATGATCTCTGCTTTCCTCAACTCCAAATCATTGTTCTAGCACTTCCCTACCTGCTCAAAGTGAGGTGGCAAGTGTATGTCTGCCACTGGGATTCCATGGGTCTGGGAGAATATGAAGCAGGAAAATATGTTCTCTTCTATGGATCCTGGCCATTTTACCATTCCCAAATAAACTCTGGACAATGAACAGAAACCGGAGAATTCTGATTGAATTTTTAAAGAGGTTTGCTTCAACTTAATTTTTTTTACAGACATCTCTCAAAGGGCCACTTTGGGGACTCAAAACCTTCAGCTTCTTGGCCTGTGAGTATGTAGTATATTAGCCAGTTTTACCCTATAAGTCCTTTCTGTTCTCCTCACCCCAGTAGCCAACTCAAATAGAATGGACCATCTCCAGTCATGTTCCTGTATGCACAAGAAACTTTTCCGAAGACATCTATGGGGGGTTGCAGACTGCCAGAAATAGTGCAAATTGAGTCCACTTTTAGGGTTAGGGTTAGTGCTAGGGAATCATGGGAATTGTTTTTTCCCCCCCTGAGACATTGAGCCTTCTCTGTCAGAGAGCTCTGGCACCACAATAAAATACAGTTCCCATGATTCCCTAACCCTAAAAGTGGACTCAATTTGCACTATTTCTGGCAGTCTGCAACCACCACCACCCCCGGCTCATTAGTAGGACCCTTTTACTCCCTAGAACATTTTTAGTGCTCTCTCTCTCTCTCTCACACACACACACAAACACAAGTGCACACATACCACTGACTCACCAGGAGTTTGTTGTCCTTGATGACTGTCAGCTGCTTGGCCCACTGCCCAAAGCGCTTCTTACGCAACAGGAAAGCACAAATCCTGCAGTCTTTCACCAGGTTCATGGAAGCTTCCTCTGATGGCCACTGATGTGTTAACCTCTGGCCTTTCCCATCCTCCTCTTCCTCATCGTAAGACTCATAGGAGCTGCTCATTGCATCAGAGTCATTGTCTGCAAGGAAAGAGGTAAATGGTGGTCACCCAGGATGCCGCTGCCAATTAGGGCTGGCCTAGGACTGGTGTGTGTGTGTGTGTGTGTGTAACAGCCAGTGAGAACCCATCCCTCAAAGCCAGCAAATTTATTTTGGCCCATGAGGCAGAGAATTCAACAGGTACTTCTCTCTTTACAGACAATAAAAGCACACTAATAGCAAATTAAATAACTAATAGGTCTGAATCCTACTGGCTAGTCTCAACTAGAGTAGACCTATTGAAACAACTGCTGACAAGACATATGTAAATCTCACTGACTCAGTAGTGTACTCTAGTTGGGACTAACTATAGGATCCAGACCATAATTTGCTGCCCTTTCAGGACATTCAGTTCTCTTGGCTAGCACAATTACACCAGTGAAAGAGGTCATGCTGGCATAGACGCCATGGTGACTGAATTAAAGTAGCTGCTGGCACTACAACAGTGGGGAGATGGCAGTGAAAACCATCTCCTCTAGGAGAAAAAGCTGCCTCACCAGCTTCTGAGCAGCTCAGGAGTCAGGAGGTCATCTTTCTCTTCTGACTAAGGAGATTAATACATGGGGGATGGGACATCATTGTCCTGTCCCTGTCCCAGAAGGACTTTCAAATGAAGTTATCCAAATGTTCTTCTGTGTTTAAAGCTAGTGGGGTCCACTGAGCACTTTATAGAAGTAATAGTCTGCATTTCTTTTCTTTTGTTTCAAGTTCACTTATGGCTTGCAGGCTAGATTCCCAATCCTGCATGAGATGGCTTCTGGACTGGTGTTTTGTGGATCTTACCAGTGCAGATATGTTCTGCCTGGAACTTGACAGGTTGGAACGTGAAAAGAAAAGAGATTCAGAACCATGTCTGCAAGGAGTTTATCTATGGCACTCTTCTCCAACTTAATGCTCTATAGATTTGTTGGATTGTAACAACCACCATTCCCAGTCAGCAAGCCAGTGAAGATGCCTTCTCTGTGGCGACACAATTTCAGGCATGCATTCTACCTCAAATGAAGCCAGACACATCCTTGCTATCATGTCTCAATGCTCCATAGTGATAGAATTCAAAGATACAACTGTGTTAGTCTGTAGAATCAGTATGTAGAGAGATCTTGTAGCACCTTTGAGACTAACTGAAAGAAAGAAGTTGGCAGCATGAGCTTTCATAGACTTCAATCTACTTTCTCAGATGCTTTTGGTGGAGTGGATGCCAGGGACAGACAGAAAGAAGTTGGCAGCATGAGCTTTTGTAGACTTCAGTCTACTTCCTCAGATGCTTTTGGTGGAGCGAAAGCCAGGGACAGACATATATATGCCCTTGGTGTGTGAGAATGTCAATTCAAATGCAAAATCCTTTGTGTATGGAAATGAACAAGCAAGTCCAGTTTTAACTATGGCCATTTGTGGACAAAGACATAGCCATTACTTCATTTCCATACACATTTCCATACACTCAAAGGAAACAGCAGAGATTTTTGCAAGGTGTAGCTCTATTGCAAATAACATTGGGTATAATTTTTGGCCAAGGCTCTTAAGCATAGGCAATTCAAATATTGGCTCTACTGGCCACATACAACCCCTGAGTTGCTCTTGTCCTGGGCTTAACATGTAAGGGACAAGCTCTTCTGCACTACAAGATTGGTGAAGGCAATATTTGATGTACAGAAATGTTGGGAATTGTATCTGTAAAAACCTGCACACTAGCAACTGCTGTATCTATATAGCTCATGTTGCTCAATCCTACCATTGGCTAACAAAGAACTTTCTTGTCTGTTACAGCATGTGAAGACAAGGAATCAACATTCCTCATTTACTATTCTCTGTGAAAAACACAAACATCAGTGCATCAGGCATATGGTAGTCTAGCACTTCCAGATATCCTTTGACTGCTTGCATTCTTCCCCATTCCTGAGGCCAATAGTTCAGTATTTAACAGTCAGAGGATTCCATTCCTCCTGTGGTTTCACAACATGCATTTTTGCAGTGCTACTTACAAGAGTTCTTCTGTTCTCCATTTATTCTGGTGATAGGGTAGTTGCTATCTGCATCCTCATAATATCCATCCTCTATTGAGTTAGGGGGACTGGAACTATCTGTTGAAAAAGCAGATGGGATATGCTCAGACCACTGCCCCACATCAGGTCACTCAGTACGTGGATGATTTTCCTTGTGGCACAAAATCTGAGATAGGAGGGGGAAATTTTTCAGTGGAAAGAAGCAAACTTTCCTGCTAGGTGAGCCACAAAGAATTACACAGGGAAGTGCTGACTGGTAATGAAGTAAAAAAGAGAAACAAGCAGCAAGGATGGCATGACTCAAAAGAAGGTAAACCAGCAAAGTACTCTCCAGCACTTGGAAAAGTTCTCTCTTAAGACTACAACTCCCATTAGTGATCCTGACTAGGATCAGTGGAGATTCTGGAAGGTGTAATCCCCAAAGTAATGATTCCAAGCTCTGGCCCTCTTCCAGTCTCTCTCCCCACCAGTTCTTAAATGGTCAGCGGATACCACAGCCCTCAGGAAAAGGGATATCATAAAGGCTGCTGTCTGGCATGTTTCATGACTTCTCCCTGCAAAAAAAAAAAAAAAAGCTGGCTGTTTCTTGACACCTTTCCTGACACTCCCCTCCAGGTCACAGTCATTATTAGAAAGCACAGGGCTTACGACAAGCATTGCACTCCAGCTTCTTTGCTTTGCTTCTTGAACACACTCTACCAGAACTCAAACCATATGACGGGCTGGCCCACCTGGCCCTGAGTCAAGACCTGCCTCTCTCCTGTCTGTGTTCCCCACAGTCTCTCCTTCATATCATATTCTGGACCTTACTGAGGGAAGTCTGTTGCCACCACTTTATATCACAGGCCCCACTTGTTCCTGATACTGCTCATAGCATAAATACCAGGAGAGAAACTGAGAAATCTTATAAGTTTCTCCTTATGTGTTGGCCTGTTTAAAGTTGTTTCCGAGGATCACCAGGGCTCGGGATTTATGCCTGTAAAAAGAAACAAGAGCAGGTATCTCCACCTTTGCTTAATCTTGCAGACAAGTTGGGGGGTGGCGCAGAATTGTTCAGACCCTTTGCATTTCTGCCACTCAGGGTTCACTGGTATGTACTCAGGCAAGCCTGAGTAAACAACTACTTGTGACATCTGAGAGACTGGGAGAGGGCAAAGGAGCAGGAAAAGGAGTGTGACAGCCCCCCCCCCCCAACAAGAGCCATTTCCTCCCAGGGGCCTTTAAATTATAGGCCTGCCACTTGTCAGACACCTGGGAGGAGCCTTTGTTTTCCTAAACTGATATGGGAATGCCAAAGGGGGGGGGGGAAGCAGTTTCAAGCCTCAAACAGCTGTCTGTTTCTCTCACTCTCCAAGTCCCAACTAGACTTACTGTGGGAGGTAATGTATTCTGGGGCTTTGCCTGGGCCCAGCGGCAGTGCCTCCTCATAATAATCTTCAGGAGGAGGAGTGGTAGGCAATGGTGGGGGTGGCTCCCCCGAAACCTGTAGGAAAAACAAAATGAGGGAAGTGGCATAGATGCAAGTCCCACATGCTATTTGCCCCTGGCACACAACTCTCACATAGTTATGTTCATGCAAGGCAACTTCTTCAGTGACCTTCAAAATCCACCTGATTGTGGCCATCTCTGTGTTTGACTAAAGATCAACTGCAGTTAGGATTGCCAGATGAAAAATAGAGAGGACTCCTGGACCATTAATAGTTGTATAGAAGGGGGAATTTCAGCAGATGTTGCTTGCCATGAAACTAGGTAACAAGCAGGACCTGCTGAAATTTCCTCTTCTATACAACCACAACAGGTACAGGAGCTATCTGCAGTTTTCATTCTGGCAACTCTAACTGCAGGATCAATGTGGACGGTATAGTTTTCATGGCCAGTTTGTGGTGCCTTCCTTGAGCTCTATAAGAATAAGATAGCACCCGACTGCAATATGGAGCTGCAGTGTGAATTCACTGAGATATGGTAGTGTTGAACTCAGTACAACATAAACTTCTAACAAGAGTTCTGGGAGTTCCCAAGTCTTCCCCCAAGGCAGTTGTACATATAGAGTCTGCATGCTGCTCAGTTAAAACTTTGGCCCAGAAAGCAGCCATTCAATATTGGCCTGAGATAATTTTCCAGCTTGTTTCCCTATTAGATTTAGTAGCATATGAAGAAATGAGCCCAGAGTCATGGGCTACAAAATTTCATCATCTTATATCTAATTTGCGATTCTCAATGAGCTATTTGGTTGCAAAAGATTATAATGGCGCCCAAGTGGAAGTTGCAAGGCATTTAGCTGACACTGATCTCCAGGAAAATGCTGCACTAGTGTTTAACTATAGCTCTGTTATAATATTACTACTGTATTTATCCTGGAAAATTGTCCCCTTATTTAGCTTTTATTTGCCCATGTATCTTTAAGATCCTTTTAACTAAGTGCAGACTGAATATGTCATATCTAATGGAAGTCAAAAGGCGATATGATGGCATGCCCAACACAGACAGACAATGCCCATATGTCTAGAGAAAGATGGAAGATTTATGTCATTTTCTCCCTGAATGATCTTTGTATTTAGATTTAAGAACTCAATATCTTGATCTGCTTATTGTTCATATTAGAGATGCTATTCCCTCACAGAGACAACAACACTTTTATTAGCAGGAACTAATTATTATGTGTTCTAGTGAATGGCCAAGCATGGCAAGTTAGCCCTTGATAGAGAGAGAAACTTTTAACCTGTCTGGTAACAAGATATAATCTCAGACCTGTTTTGTGTGTTTTTATTACCAATTCAACTATTTTATCTTAACTATATTTTAATATGGTATTGACTTGGTTTTATGGCTGCATGCAAAAGCCTGCTTGGCTAATGCAGAACAAACTTGAAGCTTGTTTTAGGCACAGGGCCATCCCAGGGTTTTGTTTTTTTTAACAGGAGAACTTTGTCCTAAGTATTGTCAGTTCTGATGGATCCAAATATGCCTTAAAGCACCAGCTGGTCACACAGGAAAATAACTATATGGGGTTTCTCCCACCTACTGTCTTTCCTACTAGCACTGCTCTTTCTAAGATTGTCTGAGGAACAGCCCTGTCCAAAAACCTGGAAAACCTGTTAAAAAGTTCAGTTATAGAGAGCTGGGGAATTATCAGGACTTACACTTTTAGCCAACTGACTCCTTGAAAGCTCCAAGCTGATGCCTTCTTTGGCATCTGCATCATCTTCTTGCATGTCCTGAAGATTGCTCAGGTCACAGTCTGGGAAGAAGGTTAAAAGCCATGCACTGAACAATGTGGTACTGATGAAATCTGAACATGCAGTTTCCCTTTTGCAACACACAGGCTTTCCTTCTTAATGCTACACATAGGGCTCTCTTCCAAGCTCTGAAGGAATTGCAAATCCAAATGCTTATGCCCAGAAGAGCACAGGGCACTGGATTTGCTCAGTGCTTTAAAACTCTGAGCCACTTGGAGAGTAGAGAAAGGAGGGAGATGTGAGGGGAAGGGGAACAGAAAGCAGGGGCAGCACTCCTGTCTCAGAACTTAGAAGTAATGAAGTACAAATAATGAATGATTGCAATTAATTCATTTTTTACAACAACACATGCAGATCTAAATCACATGACAATGGTAACTTAACAAGGAATAACATCACCCCTTTTGCAGCATGACTAACTTCCTAATACTGCTTTTACAGTATGGGGCTGTGGCCTCACTAAATGATTGAGGAGGAACAGTACACGACTCAAGATCTGGATTGTGCTATGCCTTGTACTGATGGCTATTAAAGCTAAGTGAGCAGAAGAAGAGGGTGTGTTGTACCACAGGCCAATGGTCTGAATCATCCTGATGGTTCTTAAAGAAGTAATCCAAAGTGACCTACCTTAATTCTTAATAACTGTAACTACTTTAAAAAGTAACTTCCCAGGTTTTGGCTTAATACAGAAAGAGTGACAACATTCTGGAATCAGCTTACGTGGGATGACATATGATCCCATATCCAGATGCTCCCTTTATCTGGGTATTTAGGATAATTACAATTTAGGGATATTATGCTCAGTGGTCTTTACGATGGCACTCAAAAACACTAAGTAAGTACACAATGGAAATAGGAGCTTCAAAGGGCTGATTACCCTTTAGAACAAAAGTTGGAGAGGAAAGGGTTAAACATTCCCCCATTGCAATTTTTCACCAAGAAGCTGCCATTCGGTTTTTTTTAAGCATGCATATTAAATGCAATAACATATTTCATACCCACTTCTAGCTGAACCGTCAGTCTCAGTAGGCAAAGAAGGGAACTACAGCAGAGGATGCAAAAAGGTTTGGGAATTATTGGATGTTGTTGAGGGTGTCTAAATCCCCACTGAACATTTTTATTACAAAAATTTGGTGAATTGTTTTGCTCAGTTGGCATAGTGCCAAAGGGGCAGAATTCAAAGATGCAGTAATCTTACTCTGGAATATCAGTATGCAAAGGGATCTTGTAGCAATTTTGAGACTAAATGAGCAAAAGAAGTTGTAGCATAAGCTTTTGTAGACGGTGCATCTGAGGAATCAGACCAAGTCTACGAAAGCATTATGCTACAACCTGTTTTGCTTTGTTAGTCTCAAAAGTGCTACAAGATCCATAGTACAAAAGATTATACACACTAAGGCAGGGATAGGCAACCTTTCCCCTTTAAGGGCCGAGGGACTTCAGCTCCCAGAATCCCAGGAGCTATTGACCAACATGGGACTACTGGCCAACATGGCTGAGGCTTCTGGGAGCTGAAGTCCCTTGGCCCTTAAAGGGGAAAGGTTGCCTAACCCTGCACTAAGGTATAAATTTATTCATTTAATCTTTCTTTCCTTGATAGCTAAATTTATTGCCCAACTTTCTTCTAATGAGCTCAAGGCAGCATACAAGGTTCTTCTCTTCCCCACTTTATCCCTACAACAACCCTTGAAAGGTATGGCAGATCACTCCAAGTTACCCACTGGGTTTCGTAGTTCAAAGGGGACCTAGATCCCACAATTCCCAATCCACTGCAGCACATACTAGGGGTATGAGGAAAGCTTGCTTGCTTGTTTATTTTATATCCCACCTTTCTCCCAGCACAGGACCCAAGATAGCTTACAACAAAACAAATCAAAATGAAGTAGGGCAAAAAAAAAACCCAATAGCTATTAGTACAAAAATTAAAAAAACAAACAGCAATTCTATAAAAGACACAAAATAAAAACAGTTTTAAACATGTTTGTTGTTGTGTGCCGCCAAGCCATTTTTGACTTACGGTGATCTTAAGGCGAACCTAAAATTGGGTTTTCTTAGCAAGTTTCTTCAGAGGGGGCCTACCATTGCCATCCTCTGAGGCTGAGAGACTGTGACTTGCCCAAGATCACCCAGTGGGTTTCTGTGCTCGAGCAGGGAATCAAACCCTGACCTCCAATATCCTAAAAGCACAGCTCACCCCATTAAAAGCCACTTCTGCACCACAATTTAAGAGCAAAAGGCCTGCCCAAGTTAAAAGGTCTTTGCCTTCCAGTGGAGAGAGAGAGGGCCACATAAGCCTCCCATGGGAAGGGATTTCACATCTGGAAGTAGCCATTGGGAAGCCTTTCTCTTGTGCCCTCACCAAATGTTCTGGACACTTATTTTTATCAGACAGGAATATCTGAATTCAAGAACAGACATCACTGAATATCAGTAGTGGGATACAATGGCTCACCAGCTTCATTTTTTAAATTGCCCTGTGCACATTACTTAAGAGGACAGATGGAAAGAAACAGCAGAGCTTAGAACCATTAGTCCTAAACTCCAGTGGGTTACAAACTGATCATTATTATAATTTTAAAAACAAATATTGTGTTAATGGTTACTGATCATCAACAATTAGGTCATTGTGATTAACATAGTACTCTCAATTTTATTGCATTTTTTACAAAAATCAGCAAAAATAGTCAACCCCCAAAGTAATGTTTTTGCAATAATTAGCATTGTTCACTGTACTAAAATTTCAATGCTAACTTTGTTTTCATCAAATGGTTACAAGTAACCATTTTGACACTGTAAGAAAATAGGACAATGCTGCATACTTCCAATTTGTTGTGGAGGGCTTCAATTTGTAACCAGCTAATTCTGGAAGATGAAGGTCAGATGAATCCAAAAAGCAAGAAGTTTCTCAGCCAGAGATACACAAACAGGTTGGAGAGAGTGAAAATACATACCAAAGCCTTCAAAGAGTGACTCCACAAAACTAGTGCCATTATGTAGTGTTTCTGTATTCATATACATGTAGTTCACGTCTTTCCCTGCAACACAGAAAAAAATGTCAACAGGGATCAGCAAATCAAAAAATGCTCCAGACCAATACTTTTCAAACTTCTCACTACAGGAAATCCTTGCTATATCAATGTGTCTGGAATGGACCCCCTAACATGGTGTAAAGGTTTCTAGGGACGTTATCACACTTGGGCCAGAAAGCGATAATAAAGTGGAA
>CM034703.1:223568991-223585419 GCA_020142125.1 Phrynosoma platyrhinos
AAGCCTACTGGGCCTCACCATTGTTTTGTGTAAATAGAGAGCCCTAGAACACACTCAGTGTCCTTTTAAAGCTGTATGTTTTAGGGAGGTCATCAGTAGCAATGAGATAACCATTTTCCAGGAAACCTCAGCTCAACTTTAGGAATGAAATGGAAACCTGCTATCAGTCTGGGCAGCCTAAGACCTTATGAGGGCAAGGTGTCATCTCTTTGCATGCAGAGAACTCAACTGACTGGCAATTGAACCTCAATTCGATACCGGCAAAGGGATAACATCCTCTGCCATATTTGAAAGCAGCAGGCTAACCTGGAAGACATGGGCCTTGTCTGTACAGGCCAAAAGGCTCCCCCCCCTGCAATTCTGGCATCTTCCTGTTTGGATAATGCACAACCCAAATCCTGGTTCTGGTGTTGGGAGTCCAGAAAATGTCCAGCATTTCCTGCACCAAAGCCAGGGCACAACAAGGAGTAAAAAACTTATCTCTTGCTCCAGATTTTCCAGGAAGATCTGGAGCCCTCCGGCCCCATGCTGGGTCAGCTGTCTGCACAGCCACCGCACTGGATTGCCTGTTGTGTCTGCTGCCACTACGGGGCACCCATTCTCAGGTCAGAACAAGGCACCCAGCATGTGACTGTCACTGGGTACCTCATTCTGATTTCAGAAGCAAGTGACCCATATGGCAGTGGCAGCCCAGCAGGATGGAGGCCAAGGTAATGCAGGGTGGGGTGGGGTGGGGCAGCTGTAGGACCAGGATACTCCCAGGCTCCCCTGGGCCTCCTAAATTCTCCTTCTGCTAACAATTATGTTGGAGGATGCCAGTGCTGAAATATGGTCATTTATTGCTGTCTCTCAACCTTTTGCCTCTGTATCTGCTTCACTTTGCCTAAATGTAGGAGTGGTCCTAGTTATCATCTCCGTTTTTATGGAGGAAGTCTGATCTGCTTCCAGAAAACCCAGTCTGAAAAAATACAGCTCTAGACCTACAGCTAACACAGATGCTGCTGTTATTGTGTTTCTGATTTATGCCAACCCTAAGACCCTGGGATATGTAGTTTGTTGTATAACTAGAACTCTCTGAGAAAGAAGGCTAAGTATCTCACAAAACTACAAATTCTAGAAATCCACAGCATTAAGCATGGCAATTAAATCAGCGTCAAACTTCATTTATTCTGCATTTTAGATGCAGCCTGAGTCTTTTCAAGTAACATGGAAGTGACTGGGTGTTACAGGACAGGAGACGAGAGAATCCATGCCATTTGCTATTTTCATGGAAATCCTCTCTCTCAGCAGAAATCAGCCAGCAGGAAAGCTACTGGGAACACATTTCCACAGGAAACACAGAGCACTTCCTGTCCAGCTACAACATGATCAAATATCACTATCTACCCTGCCTGGGGATTCAATTGCTGCAGCACTTTGCTCATCTCTCTCTCAGACAGAGACACACATACACACCCGTGGCATTTAATAGCTGGACCTGCTCCATCTCTCAAGGATGCTGGTGGAGAATTAATGAAGCATTTCCCCTTAAAAGGAAAGGTCCAGCAGCCATCTTAGATGGCTCAATGTGGGGAAGCTGTCAAAAGCTTGCCATTTCACTTGCCATGCACATGGAGCTACCACAAATATTGAGAAACAGCATGTGCAGCCACAAGGCTACAATAAACCAAAGACCAGCTATTGTTTAATGCTTGTTTATCTTTGCTCCTTGAAGTCAGCTGGGGGACTCGAGGGAGTCACCTAGCTCCACAAGGAGAAGCCAAGTGCCCTTTGTTGTTGTGTGCCTTCAAGTTGTTTCCAACTTATGGCGAATCTATCCTGGGATTTTCTTGGCAAGATTTGTTCAGAGGAGGTTTGCCATTGCCTTCTCCTGAGGTTGAGAGAGTGTAATTTGCCCAAGGTCACCCAATGGGTTTCATGGCCAAGCTGGGAATAAAACTTTGGTCTCCAGAGTCATAGTCCAACACTCAAACCACTACATCACACCTTATGAAAAATGACAACATGGCACAGTGGACATGAAGTGGAAGCTGCAGGATTGGCTACAGGACAAAAGTTGCAAACAATAGAGTGTGAAATTGCATCCTTCAATTACAAGAGAGAGTGGAGAGAGGACAATTTGTTAGCTTTTTGGAAGGAGGCAAAATGATAGATCATATGAAACTGAAGGGCCAAAGCACCCAGCACTAAGGGCTCAGTTCACATTAGAAACAGTAAGAGTTCTGTGAACATGAACACCCACAAGACTGGAAGGTGGAACCTTGAAGTGCAGAAGGCAATTTGGACCAGGACTGCAGCAGTTGGGAGTGGAACATTTAGCACCCTCTTCCAGCTGTTTCCCCTGCCCATTCCTCCAAAGGCACTATTTTCTTGGAGTGTTAGACCCCTGCTCTGGAGAACAGGGTTTAAATCTCTGCTCGGCCACGAAACACCACTGAGTGACCTTGGGCAAGTCACATTCTCTCATCCTCAGAGGATCAAAATGGCTAACACCTTCTGAAGAAACTTGCCAAGAAAACTTTGTGATAACTTCAACTTAGGTTCGCTATAAATTGGGAATGCCTTGAAGGTAAACATCATCACCACACACTTTTCTTTAATGTTTCCTGCAACATCAGCCTGGTAGCTGTCCAGGAATTTGAAGGCTTGTTTGTAGGTTATCCCAAATAGCTGAACTAGCATGTCCTTCCATGCAAAGATAAAGTCTTCTAGTTCAGAAACTGGAAATAATTCAATACAATTTAATATCTTGGCCTATATTTGTTAACAGTTTTTACAATGTGGTTACACTTGTTACTTTAATCATTAAATGGCAAGAATGTTATTTTTAGTAATAGTTAACACTTCTCATTAATCTAATAATTAATTGCTACCCCTTTAAAAGTCATTTTGAATCACAGAATCATACAATCCTAGAGTTGGAAGGGGCCACAAAGGTCTTCTTAAAAAATATTTTTTTTAAAATAACAATTTAATGAATTAACTGATGGATTAATTTTTTTAAAGGCTTCTTAATAATTCAATGCTGGCAAAATAATTTTACTTTGACAATGTAATATTAATGCATTCACACTAACACTGATGTTTCCATGCTGTTCTAGTGACGTTTACACTATGGTAGGTGTCTGATTGGGTAGCCTTAAGAATCCTTTTGCTTTTATAAAGCCCTTTGGATCCTAATGGCAGGGCAAGGAACAGGCCCTGCTAGCTGCACTGCATGTACCTGTCATAGTGGAGGCAAGCAGCCAGGAAACTATAGTGGCCCACCCCTGTCATTCTTAAAATAGAAGAGTCCTACAGAGACAGATGCCTATACTAGCATGTTAAAAGCTGTAAAGTTGTCACAAGAATGGGATGTAGAATGTTTCCTTGTTCATCAAGTTGCCTAAACTTTAGGGGAAAGACAAAACAGAAATACAAGACGAAAAAGAGGAGGGGGAGGAGTATGATGTGCAGTGGGGGTGGGAATCATCTGCCCCTTCAGTAACTGTTTAATGGCAACTCTCAGCATTCCTACTGGCTGGGGCTACTGGGATTTGTAGTCCCAACAATATCTGGAGGGTGCCATGATGCTCATCATGGTTGTGTAGGGACAAGTAGTGGTAGAGAAGGCTTCCTGACCTGTGGGGGGCTGCAGCTTCTGTAAGATGTTTGAGACAGCTGTTTTCTTCTCCATCGTGGTTGAGCTCAAGTATTCATGGTCCAAGAGCTTGAGCAGTACATTCAGCTCAGGCAGGAGTTGATCCAGCACTGTAGGCAGAAAAGAAAAGCACAAAGTTGAGAAAGACTGGTGAAAAGCTCTTTAAGATGTGAGTGGAGTGGGCCAGATCCCCAGTTTTCCAGATAAACTGCCCATCTGTCTATCCCTTTAAATCATGTATGGCAAGTGGGTCTCTCCAGATGTTGCTGGACTGTAACTCTTATCATCCCTCACCACTGACTATGCTGGCTAGGACTGATAGGAATAACTGATCAAGAATATATAGAGTGCCATGTTTCCTCTTCCAGCTTTAAATGCATGGAAAGTGAGCTGCAAGCACTACAACCTCCCACTCTATCTCTCCATCTACTTCTCTCATTGCACCTCTTCTTCTTTATGCATTTAGCAATAATCTGAATTGGTCACATACCAGACAAAGAGGAAACTGGATGAAGAAATGGATGAATGAACAGGAGAGGGGGCACAGCTACCATAACCTTATCCAGTACTTTAAAATGCACTAATGTTATACCTGAAAGTTGGGGACGAACAGACCTGCCTATTTCCAGAACATGTCAGTTTCACCTTTGTATTTTTAATGTGTCCATACTGTCCCATTTCAGAACTAATCTGTGCTATGTGCTTTATTTCTAAAGCAAGTTGCTTTAAATATGCATTTTTAATCAGAAAATATGGACTTCTATGTGTACATACTCTTAAAGGATGCAGTTCTAAGTATATTTTATCACAAAACATAACACACACCAGAGACTTGTAACTAGTGGCTTCATGATCTGTAAGGCAAGTCTGTGTATCATTTTGTTCTGATTAATTATGAATATGTATATCAAAATTCAGTGGCAGGTAGCCATTAATATATGCCTTGTGTCTCTGTAAAAAGGTAAAGGTATTCCCCATTGACAAAGCTGTCAAGCCGTGTCTGACTACAGGGGGTGGTGCTCATCTCTGTTACTAAGCCAAAGAGCCAGAGTTGTCAGAAACTACTCTGTGATCATGTGGCCAGCATGATTGCACAGAATACTGTTTACTTTCCCACAATAGTGGTACCTATTTATCTACTTGTATTGGCATGCTTCTGAACTGCTAGGTTGGCAGAAGCTGGGACTAGTGATGGGAGTTTACCCCATCATGTGGCACCTGGGCCTCGAACTGCCAACCTACTGATCTTGCAATAAACAGAATCAGCATCTTAACCACCCCGTCCCTTCTCTGTGCTCCCCTAAAAATGCCATCTCCAACTACAAGGAGATACACTACCTAATCAGAACTTGTTTGAGATTCAAAGTCCCAACAGCATTTCTTTTGGAAGTTGTATACCAGGATCTAGCAACCACTGGCCTTCTAGGTATTGCTGGACTAAAGCTTCCACAAATCTTATATATTTGTGATGTTTGCTACTAGTGCTAAAGTGACTAGCAGTCTAATGACATCTGAAGAAGAGCTTGGAAAAGTTAGTTTTTTGGATCACAACTCCTGCTTGCCATGTTTGCTGAAGAATTCTGGGAGCTGTAATTGAAACAGTAATGTTTCCAAGCTCTGAAGGCTACCAGTTGCCTATCCCTGCTTTATATAAACCAGTTCTTCTGGAAAATTACTTTTACATGCTCTGGACTCACAGCCAACATCTATTTTATCACAACCTCTGAAGAAGAGAAGCAGGAAGGGATCTCCCAAAAATAATTCTGTAACACTGCCAGTTAACATGCCCTGACACATTTTCCTGCCCCACACCTACTTCACCACTCTAACAACTTGCATCCTTCAATTATTATGTCTTCTTTAAAAGGCTCTTCCCAATATTTATTTTTCCACATCTCAACATGGACAAAAGTCTTCAAATGACTGGCTAGAAAAGACAGAGGTCACAGCATAACAGAGGTCACTGGACAAAGTCTGTACTTTTGCCCACCCCATGGGAACAATATGAAAGTTTGAGTACAAAAATAAATGACACATTTTTTAAGAAATGTTCTATAGTGGCAGGTGAGGGAGAGAAGTCATTTCTGGCAAACTATAAATGGAGAAGCTACAATTAATTTCTTGAATCCCAGCTCAGCCTGTTTTAACTTGACACCCTGCTGCACACAAGGGAATTGACTGAAAGGCAGCTTCATGCTCAAAGCTGGTCTTTCCTGTCATTGTTTATAAATACCTTTCTACTTCTAAGTTAGCTTCTTTATCCCTCCCTAGTCTGCTCCCATGTTTTATTTTTAGTGGTATCCATTCACTAATTGCATACAAGTTACTTCTTTGGATTATGGCCTTAAAATAAGCTACTCAGGAAGAAGCAAGAAAATTTCTCCAGAGTATGACATGACTTCTCTTGCCAACTGGGCTCAGCTCTCAGTTATCCCACCATGTCCCTAACTATTTGAAGGGGTGGTATTACATATAACATATGTTCCAATATAACTTCATTAATAATTGGCTCTTTACTTTATCCACTCTTGATAACTTATAGGCCATCCACTTCTGAATATCTCAATAGCTTAACAGCAAGATAGTCACCTGTTTTTCTTTATTTTCAACAAAAGCATTGTCCAGACACACTATTTTTTTTAAAAAAAAGAGATTAGCCAAATAGATCTTACTAAACTTGATAAAGAAAGGCACTTAGTAATTGAGCAAAATGAAAACAAAGGAGAAGAAATCCAGGAGCCAAGACAGAAATCTCAAACTATCAGGGATATGGGATTTATAGGCACTCAAATATAATATTACCAATGCTGAAGTCTTGAAAGATTTAGCACTGACCAGTTTTCATGAAATTTTGGTAATGTATATGTGACTCTTCCTAACTGTGTATTTTCCTTTCAGTACTGCTCTCTTTTGTCCTTATGTAGTTTTAAGTGGTGACATGTTCAGAACTCTTAGATGCAGCCATAACGGCTGAGCATCAGATACTATTTGACACCAGAGATATGAATGCAGGCAAATTGTTAATGTTTTTTTGGGGGGGGGGATTATTGCTTGTGAAATAGAAGGTTATGACAATCCTTCTAATGGAATTGCTGCATGCATTTTATGAAATGGACCTTACAACAAGGATCATTATGAAATGAGGGCATTCAGCAAAACAAAGCATTTCAGGCCTCACTGATTTAAACAAGGGATAGCCTAGTGCAGGGGTAGGCAACCTTTCTCCTTTAAGGGCCAAGGGACTTCAGTTCCCAGAATCCCTGGAGCTATTGGCCAACATGGGACTATTGGTCAATATGGCTGAGGCTTCTGGGAGCTTAAGTCCCTCGGCCCTTAAAGGGGAAAGGTTGCCTACCCCTGGCCTAGAGCAACCTTAATGGTATTGCTTAACTTTGGCTAAGAATGGAAATGAACATATCACTGATGACATCTTCATCATCTACAGCACAATATACTGTATTGCACTTTCTTCAATAATCCGTTTCTGCAGCAATGGAGCAGTCTAGCTAACCTTTCCTCCCTTCTGGCATAGCAAAAACAACATCCTGATTTTAATTTCAAATAGCAGAAGCTTAGAACACAAGGGCACTACAATAAGTAGTTAAGCAAGATAATTTACTCAGGTTCCTGCAGCCTTGAATCATATTTATAAAAGTTATACAGTGCAATTCAGTTTTCTCCTATGGATTCAGTCATGTCCTAATATTCTAAAGCAGTGCTTTGCAAGCTGATCAAATCAGTTGGCAACTTTTTCCTTCAATGTGTGAAGGACCAGTATCATATCTGTGCCATATTATTATCTTATTAGTGTAGATTCCTGCCAACTTGCCATAGACTAGCAGATGATGATGCACAGACAACCACCCCTCCACAGACAACCACTTTGAGTAGCTCTGCTCTAAAGCTCCTTTTTCATGACTGTTCTGAGAATATTTCTGCTTTAAGTGCCCAGG
This sequence comes from Phrynosoma platyrhinos, assembly GCA_020142125.1. Lineage (NCBI taxonomy): Eukaryota > Metazoa > Chordata > Lepidosauria > Squamata > Phrynosomatidae > Phrynosoma > Phrynosoma platyrhinos. The sequence continues at coordinate 223,576,585 of CM034703.1, forward strand.
CCTAACACTTAGGAAGCCAGTATTCATCATAATTTATTAACACAAGCTTGTGATAACAAGGATGCATTGCATTTCTAATCACTACTAAGTGCAACACAAGGCAATACAGTTGGCCCTCCATTTTCATGGGCGATCCATTCCGGACCCACCCACCCCACAAAAATGGAAATTAGGGAATATTCAAGCCCTATAGGCTTGAATGGGGTGCACCCCATTGATTTAAATGGAGTCTGCCCCTCTGTGAATATATAAAACTGCAGACATGAAGTCCATGAGAATGGAGGAGTGACTGTACTGTGTAAGTCTTTGTTCCAAGGGGCAGGATCAGAATACAGAACAGAAAGAATCTCTGAGCACTCAGAGATACACCAAGATAGCACTTGCCATCCAGCCAGATCTAGGAAATTTTACTTCCCATAATGTCAAGTAGATTCTGGGAGTTTTAGTCAATAACACAGCTTCTCCAAGCTCTTGTGTTCAATATCTTGTGACATGATTTCCTGCCTTACACTTGAAGGTACCATAGTATGAAAGCCAGTATCTTGGGGGAAGCATGCTTGTAGTGTACAGCCCAAACTACCCCTTACTTCCAAAGGAAAGACATGCATCGGCCCTTTCCTTTATACACATTTGGCCATCTCATACCTTCCAACATTTCAAAGATGTAAACTGGGACACGTGACCAAACAACATCAGAGTGTGGTCAAGATAACCAAAGTTATTAATGAGGAAGAACAAGCAAGATAGGAGATGGTGCAGCACTTTGCTATTGTCTAAACCTCCTAGGAAGGGCAAGATTCTGGCCTTCCTCTCCCTTCCCCACTGCCAAATAAAATGAATGCAAAGCACTTTTGCACATTGTACTCATTTTGTACCAACTGAAGTAAGCTGGGAGCAAAGAGGAAAAGTGGGAAGAGAACAGAGAAACTAGGACATTTTAAAAGCAGTTGAAAAGATGGGATGATAGAGGCTTAATCAAGGCTGTCCCTGCCAACTCAGAACAGTTGGAGGGTATGTCATCTGCTCCTTCGTGTCAAAGCCATAGCTAATGAGTCTAAGTGCAAAACGCTCCAGGTAAGCCACAGGACTCACGAAATTCTATCCTCACTGTGCTCATGTAAGTTACAGCAGCACAGCACCTCAAATAAACATCCAAACTCTGTTTTCACCTTCAGATGAATGAATGGGGGTGAGGTAAGGAGGAACATTTTTTCTGACCTTTCATTTATCTGCAAACCACAAAAGAGTATATGCATGTACAAGCTGCACATATGAAGGAATAACACAGAAGTGGGAGCCTATATGCTGTTGTTCATTGTCAGAGCGCCTACATCTATACTAGCTTTTGCCAACCTGGGCCCTTCAGATTACAATCCCCATTTGGATTACAATCCCCATTTTCTTCAGGCTGCCTGATAGACCTGGAGGGCCCCAGGTTCATGATATATGATCTACACATCACACATACAGAGGCTCTGTTTGGATCTGTGGCAGAACACATAAAAACTAAAAGCTAAAGCAGGTGGACTGCCTTCCATTCACTGAAAAGTGTGATTGTCAACTTTTCAGGGCTGCACTGTTAACGTCATACATACTGAAGTTAAACTGTACACTTAGGAACCCTCAAAGGACAGAGGAAAGAAGCCTTTTAGCTTCTAAAAGTACAGAACAGAAGGGAATCAAACTTTTAAAAAATGATGCAAGCAACCATCACACCTGTGCCAACATGATAAGGAGAACTAGGAAAAACCTGCACTGTAGCACTAGCCTCATAACCCTCTATGCGGTGTTTCTTCCAGCCATTGCTCACCAGGTGCAGGATACAATGTTCTGCATGTATCTCACAATACTACCACCACACACACTACCAAAACATTAAAAAAGGCTCACAAGGAAAGATGCCAAAAGAGACCTCCTGGATGGAAAGACAGTTTAAATGCATCACACTATCAGCTGATTGTTGATCTAAGACAGCCCTGGCCACCATATCCCAAGGCAGAAACAAAAACAGATCATTCAGCATACTTTGGAAATGCTGATCTGCTTGAATCCAGAAGGTGTTGTTGTTGTGTGCCTTCAAGTTGTTTCAAACTTAGGGTGACCCTAAGATGAAGCTATCATAGGGGTTTCTTGGCAGAATTTGTTCCCCTTGCCTTTCTCTGAGGCTGAGAGAGTATAACCTTCCCTAAGGTAACCCAGTGGGGTTTCATGGTTGAGTGGATATTTGAATATTGGTCTCCAAAGTTGTAGTCCAGCTCTGAAACTACTACAGCACACTGGTTGGCTCTGGTACAGTGCTGGAAAAGCTACTTTTTTTGGACTAGCTCCCAGAATTCCCCAGCTAATAACTGTGCAGGCAATGCTGTAAAAAAGAAGAAGTAATTTCTAAATTTCTGCTTAATCCTATTACTGATCTCAAATCAGATAGAAACATTAACCAGGTAACCCTTCGCTGTGTGTCACAACCTGACTGAAGTGAGTTCCCTACTAAGGTCTGGGTTTTAACAAGGGGAAATCTCACCACAGGGAGTAAGCTCTCAGCAGTGCTGACCACAGTGGGAATCCCAAAGCATTGACTTATGGCAAGTGTGAGGACTCTTGGACTACAACCACACATTCCTACACAAGAACTGCAAGAGCAAAAGGATTTCAGTCCTCTGAATATGTTGGTGAGAAGCAAGTGAACAGACACCCTAGAAAGCTATTCATACATGCAGATTCATGAGATACAGGCATATTTACAGCGATGCTCACATGTCTCTCCCAGAATGTAGCTTCTCTTGGCATCTAAAATAGACCACTGCAGAAATTTAAGAGGTGGGGCAACCTCTATAAAACAGGTGTACCTGATTTGTTGGAGGATGATGTGTGTTCGCCCTCATAAGGAGAGAAGAGGAACACAAATAATAAAGAATGATTGTTGCATCTTTCTATCTAATTCTTGAGCAAATTTGGATAAGGCATAACAGAAGGGCCTAAATATCCTGATCCCATCTGATTTTGGAAGCTAAGTGGGATCAGCCCTTGTCAGTACTTGAATGTGAGGCTGCCAATGGATTCCAGGTGCTATAAGCTATATTTCAGAAGAAGGAGCTAGCAAAACCACATCTGAATATTCCTTGCTTACAAAAACACTATGAAACTTAAAGTGCAGGGCCACCCACCATAAGACATAAGATAACTTGAAGGCACACTAACAGAAGTGTGTGTTTGGGATTTGGGACAAAAATCTGTGCTAAAGCAGATCCATTAGAAGATATGACTCATGAGAAAAGATAATAATGCTTGATAAGGTAGCCAAAACACTTATTTTCTCTGGTGGAGGAACTGCATGCTCCTATGAGGCAAGAGACTATGCTGGCAGCGGCAGTGCTGCTCATAGGGTATCCCATGTCAGACAGGCTTTTGCTGAGGAGCCAGACTCAGGGGTGAAGCAAATGGCACTGAAGGAGTGGCCAGAGGCTGCTCCCACGCTGATAGCCTTGAGACCGACCCAGGACCATGGCAACCAGATGCTGTGGCCCTGAGGGCGCCTGCTGCAGTGGTTCTGAATGAGCTGTGAAAAGGAGTGGTAAGAAACTGCTCCTTTCACAGCCAGTTTTGGACTGCATTCAGAGGCCCCAGTGAAGCTTTGGTATGGCTTCCGCACAATCCAGAGGTGTGCATCATGTGCATGCCCCGTCCCCAGATTGGCCCAATGGCAGCCCTTTTGGGCCATCTGTTTGAGGCCCCAGGGCCTTATCTCATTACAAAAGAAAGATGAGAGGCAGAGAGACAGAAGTGGCTTTTTAAAAGATCCCCTAATATGGCCCTAAATATGTAGTTGATGAAGAAGACACTGAAATAATTCAAGATTTTCCATACTTCGGCTCAGTCATTAATCAGAATGGAGGCTGTAGTCAAGAAATCAGAAGACAACAACCAGGACTTGGAAAGGTAGCTATGAAGGAACAAGAAAAGATCCTGAAGTGTCAAAATATATCACTGAATACTGAAACTAGGATTGTCTATGCTGTCATATTTACTATCTCTATGTATTTCTTATTTATATAGAGAATTTATATCTGTTAATTTGACAATTCCCTGCCCTCAGGCTTACGATCTAAATAGAACGTGAAACACAAGGACAAGGGAATGGCATTGGAGATGGAGATTAGGTCCAGCACATACTACTAGTTCTTTTGTCCTTCCCAGACCAGGGCAGTGGCAGTTGGCCTTTCATCTGCTTCCAGGCATAGGTTTTAAATTTCTGCTTAATCCCATTCTTCTCCCCCTCCACAGTCAGGGCAGTTGCAGTTGGGATGGAGGGTATATGCATATGTATGGTTGCAAATGCTGGACAGTGAAGAAATCAGATAGGAAGAAACTCAACTCATTTGAAATGTGGTGCTGGAGAAGAGCTCTACAGATACCATGGGCTACTAAAAAAACAAATAAATGGATCCTAGAGCAAATCAGGCCTAAACTCTCCCCAGAAGTCAAGATGACTAAATTGAGACTGTTTTAAGCCATATCATGAGAAGTCATGAATCACTAGAAAAGATAATAATGCTTGGTAAGGTAGAAGGCAGTAGGGAAAGAGGAAGACTGATTTCTGGATGGATAGACTCAATCAAGGAAGCTGACCTGACTCTGCAAGATCTGAGTAGGGCTATTGGTAGGGTGACATGGAGGTCTCTCATTCATGGTCACCATAAGTTGAAATTGACTTGATGGCAGTTAACAATAACAAGGTAGAAGGCAGTAGGAAAAGAAGAAGATTGTATTATAGGTGGATTGACTCGATCAAGGACACTCTGAATTTACAGGACCTGAGCAGAGCTATTAATAACAGGGTGGCTTGGAGGTGTTTCATTCATAGAGGGTTGCTATAAGTTGACTTTGTCTTGACTGCAATTAAAGACAACAACAAAACAGTCCACTATCTATAGTTTTTCAAAACACACAGATAGAGGCAGGGGTAGGCAACCTTTCCCCTTTAAGGGCCGAGGGACTTCAGCTCCCAGAAGCCTCAGCCATGTTGGCCAATAGTCCCATGTTGGCCAATAGCTCCTGGGATTCTGGGAGCTGAAGTCCCTCGGCCCTTAAAGGGGAAAGGTTGCCTACCCCTGGATAGGGGGAATAGTCTTCAAGTAAGCCTCACTCCTCACCGTGCACTCTGAGATTTACTTCTATATGGCTTTTCCTATCAGAATCTGTTCACATGGTCCAGATGTTGCCTCCCTCAAGCATGAGATTGCATCCAGTGGAATTAGCTCTGAGCATGTGTGTGTGTGTGTATGTGTGTGTGTGTGTGTGTGTGTGTGTGTGTGAGAGAGAGAGAGAGAGAGAGAGAGAGAGAGAGAGAGAGATTTAAAGAACATAGCACTGTTGTTCAAAACTTGAGCTAATATTCACAGGAAGACCCAATACGTATTCAACTACTCCTGTTCATTATGTCTTATCCCCCTCTTCACAATTGGGAGCCAAAGATTTCTAGTCTCCTGTTGCTGGGAACAGGTTTTTAAAGCCCAGTTCACAGCATATTCAGGATGCAGCCATCGTAAGCCTTTTCCTGCTGCCTCCACTGATGCACTTTTATCTCCACCAGCCTTCTGTTTCCTCCTCCTTCACCAGGGCCAAGCTAAATAGGAGATTGTCAGCTTAATGGGGGGATTATAAAGAAAGTAGACCCCAGCAAAGGGACCTGGCACTTCTAATAAGGGGGTTACACCTAGGAGTTGCCTACTTTTCATCTTAAGACCATGACATGGGAAGGAGGGTGGGTGGGGGATGAAGAGGTGGAACCCATCAGAATCTGGCAGACCAGGAAACAGCGTTGACAGCAAAAGCATTCTGTGTACCTAAAGTGTATGGCTATTCATTGCACATAATCATCTAGCACTGCCAAGCAGTCAATCCATGCAGTAGATGGGACCCCATAAAGATATACACAACACAGTCCAGGATCACCAAATATATCTTACAAGTTATATGCTAAAGTGACTTATATATACACATGCATGCTACTTTCAGAACCCTCAAAGAGCAGCTCCTGTTAAGATAATTAAGCATGGTACGTTATGCATCAACCACAGGTGAACATACTATGCCATTCAAATAAGAAAACAAGTCTAACAAATGAGGAAAATATTTCTATATACAGAAAGACAGCACTCTTGCCCTGAGACTCTTTCCCCATGCCCTGAGAACCAAATTCTTTCCCCATACCCTTGCATATACATGTATATGCATGTGTGTGTGTGTTTTATAACATATAAAAATCATGATAGAGGTAATAATCTCCTAAACTCTTTTATTTAAAGTATATTTAAAAACATTAACTGCAGTAATATTTAGCATTTATATTACACTCTAGAACAGGGGTAGGCAACCTTTCCCCTTTAAGGGCTGAGGGACTTCAGCTCCCAGAATCCCAGGAGCTATTGGCCAACATGGGACTATTGGCCAACATGGCTGAGGCTTCTGGGAGCTGAAGTCCCTCAGCCCTTAAAGGGGAAAGGTTGCCTACCCCTGCTCTAGAATGTAAATTTAGATATATTATCTCAGAGAAAGTTGGATGGAATGTAAAGAGGGGTCTTCCAGCAGAACCCTTGGTAGCAATGTAATCTCAGACTCCTGATTTCATAACTGGAAATGACAGCTGTAAATATCAGCAAATCAAACAATGATTGAGCTATTAAGTCTTGTCCTTCCCCTCCTTCTGTCATACTGTCTGTCCATTTCCTTAATATCTCCGTGTACAGTTATCTGTTCATGTGTCTCTCATGAATAATTTAAAAAGGAACACCATACTAATCTGTGATTTTTCTAATGGTGTCTTGTGTGCCAGTAGGCCAATCAACAACAGCTGGAGGTATGGGTAAATCCTATCCCTTGGTTAAAGTAGGGTTTACTGCAACAAGCCAAGATGAGAAATTACAGTATTAACATGGTTTGTTTCAATACACTGTATTTCATAATAAAAGAACTTTGGCCTGAATTTGATGTAGATTAATTTAAATCAGAGCCCCTTTCGCATGACACAATTATAGCACTATATTCCACATTAACTGCCACTGTAATATTGTATGGTATCTTGGGGTTTGTCGTTTGGCCACATGCACCAGCATAGCTCCCTGGCTGAGAATTCTCGATGTGTGTCATATGTGCCTTCAATGGGACCCCATGAATTTTGGCAGGTTTCCTTAGGAAAGGAGTGGTATTCCTTGGTGGATCCCCCATCCAAGTACAAAGCAGAGTTGACCCATCTTAGCTTCCAAGAACAGATGCACTCTGGTGCTCTCAGGGTATTTTAGGCCTCTTAGAAATCTAAATATCCTTCCCTAAACTGCAAATCCTAGGATTACATAGAATGCAACCACAACAGTTAAAGTGGTATTATAGCACCGTAAGTGTGTGGTGTGAGAGGACCCAAGGAAGTTTATGTTTCATGCTCCTACTCTCCTTCTTACTGCTGTTCTCAAGCATGAACAGGGAAGCATTCTTGTGCATAAATCTCAAGAGATCCCTATCCTGTGATTTTAAGCTATAGTTTAGTATCCCTTCTGAATTAACTTTGTATGGCAGGTAAGTACTTATTTCCACATTGCACATTGGGACCACATCGGTGCCAACTTTAAAGAAACAGTGGCCCCTTGGAATTCATGGCTGGGATGACACTTCAGCCAATGATCAAGTTCACATGCCACTGTTTTCTTAGCCACTATGCTTAAGTGTGTGTGTGTGTGTGTTCATGCGCACGCACCTTCAAGTCACCTGTCAACTTATGGTGTCCCTATAAATTTCATATGATTTTCTTTGGCAAGAAATGTTTGGGGTGGCTTTGCAAGTCCCTTCCTCAAGATTTAAGTGTTTTTAACAGAACTCCATACATTATAATTCACAGAGAAATGGGAAAATATTTCCAGTTGCTAGGCTCTAGTCACCAAATTGTAGCTATGCAGAGAGCCAGGCACCCAGGATCTTCTCTCATTTTGATTAAACTGATTATACAACTGATACACCCACCATCTTCTGCTTCAGATTCCCATGACAAGAGTGATAACAGTAACTGGAAACTCATTTAACTGTGTTCACATTTTTTAAACCTTCCCCTTCCCTCAAATACTGAGACATAAGGCAGCTTCAAAAAATTAGAACAAATACAGTCCAAAGTACTTACAAAAGCATAAGTAAACACACATAAAAAGTTATTCTTAAAGAGTAATCAAGCTGTCCATAAAATTACGACCATTTTGTATAAATGTCCAGTTCTTATAAATGTTCATAATTTGTCTATTAATGGAGAAAAGATAAAAATCAGCCCCCCCCCCAAAAAAAGCATTCCATTAAAAGTGTAGTCTTGGTGCCATTTCCCAGTTGCCCTGGCACTGGAGCAGGGGCATTGGGTGGCAAGATCCAACCATCTGGCACTGTTTGGAGTGTCAAGCCAGATTTTTTTTTTTAAAGGAGAGGGATCAGGGCATGTCTCAGTAGTAGGCCCTGCCAGGTTGCTGGGCACATGGCAACTGCCCAAGGATAGCAGCTGTTGATGCCACCTCCTCTCCCAGTTCAAGTTTAGGTTTCTCCCAAAACACTCTAGCATGAGGTGGAGAATAGTTCTCCCATGAACAAAGGTACGGTACTTTTGAATCAAACCAATAATGTAGTTGCATGGCTTTCACATACAAATATAGTACTATTCTCTCTCTCTCTCTCTTTTTCTTTTCTCTCTCTCTGTAGATATATATATATTTATATGTGCACCCTGTGGGTTCATACACATACATACACACACACCAACACCAATCGTGCAAAAAGGCTCTAAGACTATGCTTCTCTAATTCTTTTTTT
>CM034703.1:223585519-223597224 GCA_020142125.1 Phrynosoma platyrhinos
CCCAATGTATTTCAGTAACCGGTTAGGCATGCATTTTCTTAATGCATGAGTTTTCCAGTGGCTCTAACTTCCCCCCGTTTTGTACATATTGTAGGTAAAAGTAATCCCTGTTAACAAAGTTGTCAAGTCGTGTCCGACCATGGAGGGCGGTGACAAAGAGCCAGCGTTGTCAGAGACTACTCTGTGATCATGTGGACAGCATGATTGCACAGAACTCTGTTTACCTTCCCACCAAAGTGGTATCTATTTATCTACTTGCATTTGCATACTGTATTTGGACATTTTTGTCATGAACACTGCTGTGGCACAAAGCGTTGGGGAGTCAAGTCTAGCCTCATTCATCTGGGGCCCTTTCGCTCTACATGACATGACTGGAAAAATGGCTGAGCAACTTGTCCAGAAGTAAATCCCACTATAAGACTGCAGTTGAAATCCCTGAAATGAGGATGAACCTCAGATCCTTTTAATCTCTGCAATTTGGACAATGGGAGTACAGATTACTACACTGGGAGAGATCTATTATGTAATCACCATCCCTCTCCATGGATCCAGAGCACCCTCACCTATCCTGCCTCCCTGTTTGCATTCTTCTGGATATAGAATCTTACAACTGTACAAACTCTCATCCTCCCTCCCTTTTGCTTCCTTCCTTATTACAATCACTTCCTTCCACTTGCAGGTGAAGGCCAAACGGGTGGGGGTAGGGAACAACCATTGTTTGCAGCTTAATACAAAACGCTTCCTGTTGCTCAGGTCTCAAGACAATTAGGCTGCCTGAAAATGGAGGCCTAGTGAGGACAGAAACAAAACAAACCTTGAGGGAAAGCATTTCCGCAACCCCCTGTCAATTCCATACATAGATGGAGGCATCTAAAAACAGAATAGAAAACAAATCTTCTGTGGAATTTATTGGAGGGATAGACGCTGGACTTTCAAATGTGCTTGGGAAGATTTGAATGAATTGGCCACAGATTAACCAGTCCAGTGCCTACTGTTCTCCTGGCAGATCATTATACTGAGTCGCCTGGGAAAAGATGGAACATTTCAAGATAATGATACTGGGCAGATAAAAACAGTGCTTCCAGTGCTGCACAGAATACTCATCCACTTATTGGCTTTATTTTAGACATTCATTTGTATCAGTTGACTGACAGCAACCCCATACCCTCCAACATTTCAGTACAAATGTGGCCAAGCAACATCAGACTGTGGTCAAGATTGCAAACATTGTAAGTGAGGAAAAACACACAAGCTAGAAGACACTGTAGCAGTATGCTTTTGCCTAAGCCTGCTTGCAAAGACATGATTCTCCCCTCTCCTCTCCTGTCCTCTCCCTCCTGTGGAGTTAACTGAGTGCAATCTACTTTTGCATTTTGAACTCAGGGTATGTCTACATGGACCAAATAAAACAGTCTCACCTAGTTCTCACAACAAGCTTTCCAAGCTATGCACGTTACGATTGAGGCTGAATCCAAGCCTTCTCACCACTTCAGGGCTTTAACCCAGAGGGGAAAACGTGGTATTTATCTTAGTTTTGAGTGGAAAATTTGGGTATCCATTGTGTGGACTGTGCTCCATAACACAGTCATTTGGGGGAAAGGGGGAGAGTTTAGAAATATATACATTTTCATGCATGGAGAGAAGGAGAAACGTCTAAATGGCTGCAGCTGTGTGGGTGTGCATACTGGACCAGGGTGAATGTGAAAAGGAGAACGGTGTGGAAAATTCTCCTGAACTTGCCTCAGTGATCATGTAGTCAGGTTTGTGGTTGCTGCAGATCGGGGAAACCCAAGGGTAAACTGAATTTTCCTGTTTTCAACAACTGTAATAAGTGGGGACAACATGGGAAAGGAGAGAAAAAACTGGAACATTTTAAAGGTAACTGGAAAAGTGACATAGCAAAAGATTAATTGGGAGTGTCTCTGCCAAACTGGGATAGTTATCTGATATTTGCCCCCAGAAATAGCAGGGGTTGAATTTGCCATCTTCTCTATGCAAAACATACTCTGCCAGTCACGTACAGTCTTTCAGCCTAGGCAAGTGGATTCTTGAACGAATAATCTCTGAGAAAACAGGTGAGTAGGGTTTCCATCTGAGCCAAGAAGAATCAGACTACTCCTAACTTCAATTGCTGAGACTGTACTATCAAGCCCTCCAAGAAGAATGCTGACTTTCGATTTCCTTGTCAGCTCTTGCCACTCCAATTAGGCTACATGTCCTAATTTTCAAAATGTGTTGAAGGTGTCAGCAGTCTAGACATGAGATTGGAAGCAGAAAAAGTTCTAAGTCTTCCTTTACAAAAATTTAAAACGATTACCATTTGTACTATTGCCATTTATGTTCTTTTCCCTATCTGCAGCAGTTTAGCTTAATGGAAGCCATAAAGACATTTTCAAGGGGCTCTCATCTATTTTCTTGACCATCTTGTGCTTCAAGCTTGGTGCCACCTATAAGTATGGGGTCCTGTTTTCTGCTTTACAATCACATTAGGGGTGTTTATGTGGGCTTCATCCTGAAGTGGCAGGGGTGAGGTGCTCACCCCATCATACACCAGGCATTGTATGCTACTATCAGGCCTCATAGACCAGCTCCATTCATTCTCCTATTTTCAATGGGAAAGGGGGAGTCTGAAGCACAACTCTCTCAGAATTGTTCCTTTGTGCTGGTAGTTTCCAAGGTTGTTTGGAATTCCAGCTAGTGGGATAAAACACATTTGCCTCCCTTTCTGTTAGCCCATTGTCTAGTAGCACACCTTGAAAATGCTATAGAATGTATTAAGTGCTTGACTGTTCTTATCTTATGCATCTGTTTGTGTTGCTTCTATAGTGGTGATCTCAGGAAAAATAAGAAGCTGATCACAGGAAAAGAAGAAAGCAATGACTAAGATGCTCAGGGTTTTTTTTGAGGTGTGTGTGTGTGTGGAGGGGTTTGCAGAGCAAGCCAGTGTGGCACAGTGGTTTGAGTGTTGGACTATGGCTCTGGAGATCTGAGTTCAATTATCTGCTCAGACATGGAAACCCACTGAATGACTTTGAGCAAGTCACATACTCTCAGTCTCAGGGGAAGGCAATGGCAAACCTCATCTGAACAAATATTGCCAAGAAAAACCCATAATAGGCTCCCCTAAGCCCCCCCCCCTCAAAGTCAGAAATGTCTTGAAGGTACACATCAACAAGAAGCAGGCATGGTAAATACATGGACTGAAAAAGCTGTAGTCCAAAGCTATTTGAGATCCATTTGCCTAGTCTAATGACTTCAAATTAAATTAGGCCTCCTGCAAATGCTTTCTTACTACTTAGTTGCAGGGTTCAGTTGCAGCTACAGACCTGGAACACCTACTAAAGAAGATCAAAGAAGAAAATGCTAAGGCAAGCTTAATGTTGAACATAAAGAAAACAAAAACAATGACCACTGAGGACCTTCACAAGTTCAACCTAGACAATGAAGAAATAGAAATAGTACAAGAATTCCCATATGTGGGATCAAACATTGATAGAAATAGGGACTGCAGCCAAGAAATCAGAAGAAGATTAAGAATGGGGAGAGTGGCTATGAACGACCTAGAAAAGATCCTAAAATGCAAAGATACACAATTCAGCACAAAAGATAGAATCATACAAGCCATTGTATTCCCTATTACATGTATGGATGTGAGAGCTGGACAGTTAAGAAAGATGATAGGAAGAAAATCAATTAATCTGAGATGTGGTGCTGGAGAAGAGTGCTGAGGATCCCATGGACAGCCAAAAGGACAAACAAGTGGGTCCTAGAGCAGATCAAGCCAGAAAACTCCCTGGAAGCCAAGATGACCAAAGTGACACTGTCATACTTTGGACACATCTTGAGAAGAGAGGACTCTGGGGAAAAAACAATAATGCTGGGGAAGGTGGAGGGAAGTAGGAAAATAGGAAGGCCACATGCTAGATGGATGGACTCTATTAAGGAGGTCACAGGTATTAAGGGGTTTCAGGAATTAAGCAGAGCAGCAGAGGACAGAGGGTCTAGGAGACCTATGTCTCATCCATAGGTCTGCCATGAGTCGAGATCAACTCAAAGACAGTTAACAACAAAAGTTGCAGGGTTCACTTCCAAACTGGATCTTTGTTCCAAATTGTAAATAAAACTTGGATAATTCAAAAGAGTTTTAAACCAACTGAGCTCCATTCAGCAAGTAGTTTCCCCAGGAATCCACTACTGAGAAGAGAGTGAGAGATGGGAGGCCAGCTTTTCTGAACGTATGCCCGCAGGCAAGCTTTGTTAGTGTATGTAGATGCTTCTTTTGCCTTAAGACTGGCAGTTGTGGAGGGTGGGCAAATCAGTTACAACACTATGGAGGGCCAGATATGGCCCAAAGAGTTTTCAGTAACTGACTTTACTAGCAGAGGAAAAGCAGGGGAAACCAGTCTTGTTCAAGAGTTATGTTTCTGGACTGGTAAACTCTGTGTTTCTATGAAACTGGAGGACCCTTTGCCATAAGTTCACAACTGTACCTATAAATTCTATCCAAGGCTGCTGAGACACTGTAGAATTAATGGAGTTTGGCACCACTTCAACTGTCATGGCTCCATCCTATGGAATTCTGGGATTTGTAGTTTGTTGTGGCACCAGAGCTTTCTTACAGAGAAGGCCAAATATCTCACAAAACTACAAAGCCCAGAATTCTGCAGCACTGAGTCATGGCAGTTGAAGCAGTATCAAACTACATTAATTCTGCACTTTGTAGATGCAACCCAAGAGTTACAGGCACATCTATAAAACATAGGGAACTTTAAAAATTAGATGTATTAATTAAATCTTTTGCTGATTAAATCATTAGTATGCAATTGGTGCAAATATAAATTTTAATTACAGAAGCTGTGAGTGATTATGACTTTTTCCTGAGGTGACCTTAATTTTTGCGTTTTATTTGTAACTGGAAAATTAAAGGATATTATTGATGGATTCTTCCTCTCACAATGACAAACAGTAACCCATCTTTAATAATTGTGAAGTTGGTTTTTAAGCTTCAGCATGAAAATTTTGATTATATGGTAAAAACAATTAAATTGAAGCAGGTGATGCCCCAGCAAAACAGCATTTTGCTGAATTTCTGCCTCAGGTATCAAAACAATTTGGCTGGCAAAGTATTATGCATTTAGTCTTAGGTTGTGAGGGAGGGGAGAGATTGCCATTGGCTGCTCTGTCTCAGATATGTCAGAGGTCTTGGGTCATCCTACACATGCACATACATACACACAAACACACACCGGCTGCATCTACACTGCAGAATTCATGCAGTTTGACACTGCTTTAATTGGCATAGTACAATACTATAGAATTCTGGGATTTGTAGTTTTGTGAGATATTTAGCCTTCTCTGTCAGTTCTGATGTCATAACAAACTACAAATCCCAGGATTCCATAGGATGGAGCCATGACAATTAAAGTGGTGTTAAACTGCATTAATTCTGCAATGTGGCAGCAGCCCCAGTGGGGAACAATTTTATCTTTGATCAACTTGGTTACCATTCACTTGCATTTACCAAAAGGGTAGCATTGTCATCAGAGAAGAAGGATTGGCTTAATATATGCTGAGTGAATTTACAAACCTTTTGTCCTGACCGACAGAGCTGCACTTCAAGCTATATTGTAGCTCTGTTCTGGTTGAAAGATGGGGTGGGAGAACCAAGCCCATCTCACAATAAGTTCATAACAAATTAACCAGACCTGCTGACCCCACTGTATTACCACAAGGAAGAATTAGCCTACTCTATCCATGCATCAGTCTCAGAGATCAAAGGACGGCAGACCTCATTCTTGAGTCCAGATTAAAAAGAAAGAGGTTCCCTGTCCCCCCTTTTTTATGATGAACTCACTGTAAAACAAGGAAAGACCTGCGTCTCCTGGGGCTTTTATCACAGTAAGATCGGGATGATTAATGTTCTTTTCTGATATGCCTGGAAAATCAGCCTTGAAAGATGAGCATAAAACAGTCATTTCAAAGAAGGGAATTAAAATAATGGGGGAGAAAAGCATTCTCAGGTTTCCATTGTGATGTTTAGCAGTCTTATTTCATTTGCAGTTTTTCAAAAATCTGAATGTGGGCAACTGTGGCCTCCAGATATTTTTGGCTTACAACTCCCATCAGCCCTAGTCAGCACAGTCAATGGTGAGGATTTATGGGAGCTGCACTCCAAATCACCCTGAGAGCCACCACACCCACCTCTTCCTAAGGGTAAACTGAGAATCCTTCCCTCTATGTTAGAGCTCGGAAAAGTGATGCTTTTGAAACACAGCTATCAGAATTCTCCAGCCAGCAAAGACAGTGGCCATGCTGGCTAGAAAATGTGAGTGCCAAAATATTCCAAAGTCACTTTCCCAAGACATGCCCCTTACTACTATACTCTTGGTTTCTCTAGTCCAGCAACAATGGTCAATAAGGCAGTCTATTGAGAAGAATGAGGTGGAACATTGTTGCTGGAGAACAGGAGGAAGGGAGAAGATTGCAAGAGAGAAGCTAAGAACACAAAGACAGGCTATATGTGTAGTAAAAATAAACAGCAGAAGTGCCTTCAGGAATTCAAAAGACCAAGAATGGATCAGGAAGAGTTATACTATCACAAAGAAATTAAACATTCTTTTTGAAAGTGGAATGCAGTAGAAGCCATTTGATCCCAGCTTATTATTCTGACTCTGTTATTGGTCATGCATCCCTTTACCCCGTAAAATCATTTTTACTTAAAAGGGGGAGCAGAAAAGAAAAGAAAAAAGAATGAAACTCCAACTGTTGATTCGGTTTACTCTGCCTATAAAATGATGTTTTCTTTTGAGCACACCCTCAGAACATTTTTGGATCATAAAGCCTCTCTGGTCTTCCTTGTTTACATGGTTTGTGCTGGTGTGGCTGTCTTACGTTCAGAACTCTTTCCAACTTCTACACATGAAGATGAATACCAGGCATCATCAACAGAGATCTGGAAAAGAAACTGAGGAGGGACCAGGCCAGATTCATATCCTGAAAATACTCTGTTCCTCTTATAGCCAAACAACAAATGTTCAAGCCAATATCTGGCCCACCTGGCCCAAGCAACCTCTCCAGTATCTTCCATGGGTCACCACATGCTATGGAATGAAACCTCAGGAGCATTTATGCTCTGGGATTTTGTCCATATCTTGAAGGAGCTATCCAAGGTGCTGAACTATATTACCAAAACAGATTAAGCACCTTGGGAAAGGCATTTCCAGTTTTGTCTAAAGGTCATAGAGGACTGAAACCCAAGACTGGGGTCACCACCCTACTGACATGGTTGCCACAGGCTGACTGTAAATGGTTGAACTCCTAGACTTGAAATGCAGGATTATAGAAATCATGGCTGTCAATCAACAGCCTCTTGGACTGATGCCAGCATTCTCAGTATGTGTTACTGAAGTATCTGCAGAGCTATGAAAGGATGACCTTCCTAAGGCAAAGGAACACACCCCATAAGGAGTGGATATTCCTGCTAAAGAGAGAGCACAGGCAGTAAAAGTGTATGACCACACTTGAGCTGTAGATTTCTATTTCATACCAAATAGTCCTGCATTAAAAGTGGTCCTACAGATGAAAAGCTGTGGTCTTTGCAAAGATGCAAGGATGTGGAACCAAGAAATTATCTCTCTCTTATTTTTTTCTCCTGTCTGACTCACAGCTGATGGCTACCAGTGGTGGTGGGGAATCAGCTTCTTTATGACTGCCTACTTTTGTACAATGACAGGGCTGCAACTCATATAAACAGAGACAGGGTGTTTCTACAGACTTTGCTATTTCTGATCTTTGTTTGTTTACTCTCTAACCACTTTGTAGATGTGTCTAATCTGGCATTTTGCAATCTGTGTGCATAGAGTCATTCATTTTGTGGATGCGATAACCAGCTATTTGAGAAGTATGCTTTGGATAGGGAGGGAGGGGGGCGAGGAAAGCAAGGCTAGCATTTACCACCACTATTAAGGAACACACCAGTAAGTATACACGGAAGATAACAATTCAGGAAATTTCCTCAAGGTACAGCAGGCCTTTTCCATCCATGGTGGGTTCAATTCCAGCCCCGCTCCTCCATGGATGGGAAAAACATGGGAGCCCAAGAAATAACACATACAAACAGACTCATCTTCTTCTGTAGGCTCTTACCAGAACTGGCAGGAAACAGTGAAGCAGCAAAAAGTGACTCCCAACCAGACAAGTCAAGATACAGAAAAGCCTATCAGAAGCAAGGCAAATTATACAAGCACAGGAGGCAGAAAATCACTAACATTTTACTCCCCATTTCTGGCAGAAAAATTCAACAAATTAAATAACAACGTGTTTATATTCTCAGACCCTCATAACCCCCTGCCTTGAGGTGGTCATCTCATTTTGACTAATAAAGGGCAGAAGATCTTAGACTGATAAAACAGCAACTATCCCTGTCAGAGTTTGTGTGGTGTGTTTTTAATCAGCTTTCATTATTTCTGATTTATACATTTAGAACTCACTTGAATTACATGCGGTTAATTTGGAAATTTGGGAATAGTGTGTTTTTGGAGAGAAGAAGAGAAAGGCTATGTGACTTGACAGTATACCTCAAAAGTTTCAAGAGGAAGGACCTCAAAGAAAAACAATGTCCATGTTGTGTCTCAGTCCAATGGTATTAACTCCAATAAATGTACATCATACAGTATAGAAAGGGAAAATACATATAAACCACAAAAGGCGCATGAACTAGCTATGAGGTCAAATAGCATCATCTGCCCTCCACATCAGCTATTTGCACATCTTTAAAGAAATTCTTCTTACTCCCTCTCTTCAGTTACAATGGTGTACATGGGAAGCAAGTTTTTTGACGTTATCTAAAATTGTGCAATTTATCCACTGGAACATAAAAGCTCCACAGGAGACTAATGTCTCATGCACATTTACTTCCCACTCTGCAAAGAAAATGTAAATGACATACCTGCCAGTTTTGGACAACTTTAAGAGGAAAAAGGAATTGAGGCTCATCCTTGTGAAATCCCTGTACTTGAACCACGGCAATGACAAAAGTAAAGCCAAGAAAACCAGGCTAGATGTGCTTATATTTGCATTCTTGAATATCATATTTCCAAATGTCCTGCGGTAAGGCTTGAGTCTGTTTTAAGTCTTTGTTATTCTGATCCGTTGGTAAATTCCATTCTATACATTTCTTAACTGGCAAAGGTGCAAAGGGCTTTAACTTGGTCTACTGGATTTTGAAAATATTAACTAAATTAGTTTAGAATGGAACTGAGATCTTGCAGTGAGACATGTCAGAAGTGTGATTGCTAGATAAAAAGTGACATTCAATTGCCAGCCCTTGCATATAAGAAACTTCAGTAAACAAACAAACTTTTAGTTTGCCACTTAGACTCAAATCTCTGGGGAAAAGTTACTTTTTTTTTCACTTACAACTCCCCAAATCTCCCTACCAGTATAGTGAGTAGAGGGTTCTGGGAGCTGTGGAAAATAGGGCTTTGAAACACTTCTGTAGTTGGACAGGATGCCTAGCCATTGCTAAGTCCATGCTGAGGACCAGAGTGATCCATCCCCATGGTTGGCTCATTTAAGTGTTATCACAGCTGCACAGGAGCTGGACTTGGAAAAGCAGTTTCCATATGGTTAGGATAATGCTGAAGGACCTCTCAGCAAGCATGCAAAAACAACCATTATTGGTACAGCCCTAGATCCACTTACAAGGAAGTAAGTCCCAATTTAACTCAGAGGAGCTTTTCTCATGTTGACAAGTTCAGAATCAACACCCATCTGTTTTTGGGCCAGATGACCAGGAGTGTGTGTGTCTATTTAGCTATAAAGCATAGGAGTGAACATTTTTATACTCAAGGAGTTGGAGGGGAGAAAAATATGAAACCCACCTCCTCCTCACATTGCCTCCCCACACTGTGCTAACTTAAGGCATCTCTCCCAAATAATTTTAAATTTTAAAAACAAATTAAACAATAAACCATGAAATCATTCTTGTAAATTTAACAATAACCCCCCAATATGTCAATCATCAATAAATATCAAAACAGTTTCAAGGGTCAATGTGAAGATATATGTCTCAAACTCTTTTTAAAAGCAACAAAATTAGAAGGGGATGGGGGATGGGGAGAAATGCCTTCCATAACCTGGGATCAATGCAGGTGAAGGAATAGCTCTGCTACCCAGTAAGTATCCCTTCACAGGTGATGATATCCTTCAGAGGGCTTGTCCTGAAGATCTCAACATTTGGACAGGTTTACAACAAGACAAACAGTTTCTGAGACAAGCTCCCAAGCCATTAACACAAAATTGTGCTGTTGGCATTTGCCATCAGGTTAACTTTAACTTATGTTGATCCTATGAATGAGAGACCTCCAAGAACCTGAACCACCAGCTGCCCTTTTCAGGTCTTGTAAACTCAGGGCTGTGGGTTCCTTGACTGAATCAATCCACCTGTAGTGTAGCCTCCCTGTTCCCACTGCCTTAACACACAATAAGCGCAAGCATGGTGTGGTTCTTTGGGGATCTGTTTTTCATTCCAAACTAAAAGTGTGTAACAAGCTTCTGATTTCCCAGATGAAAGCAGGGCACCCTTGCATCTATGTAACACCCCTATTCTCACATCAAGAATTGCCCACATTTACCCATTCTGCTACCCCTCATCACCACCTTCAATATAACTCAATCCTTAACCTTGCCTACTGTATTCACTTACAGTCACTTATTCTATAAGAGCTTCTCCTGCACTGAATTCCAGACAGGGGTGTGCTAGTAAACTGACCATACCTTTTTCCTTTAAACATGCAAACCAAAAGACTGTTGAACCTGTCAGTGTATTGTATTGGCTTAAATAGATGATAGCTGCAACTCCAACACATTCAGCAATATTTTTGAACATGGATATGCAGTTGAGGGTGAGGTTAGCAAGACATATTTTAAAGGCATTCCAAAAGTCTCATTAGAAACTAAAAAAGGACCAGTGTTTCAGAGAAAGCAGGGGCCAGAGATAGCTGGATGGTATGCATAATCTAAATCCAATTACTATTCTCAACTGCAGAATATTGACTGAATAGTAATTATTGTGGGTTTTTCAGGCTGTGTGGCCATATTCTAGAAGAGTTCTTCTAGAAAATGGCCACACAGCCTGAAAAACTCACAAAAAACTATGGATGCCGGCCATGAAAGCCTACGACTTCATATTGACTGAATCAATAGATTTATATTAGTGTTGATTCAGTGATTAATTCAATGGGTCAGCTTTAGTCAGGTGTTAACAACTGGACTGAGATCTATGAAGCATACCTCAGAGATCTGCTACTGAGCACAGAGTCCAAACTACTACAATTTGTTTCACTTCATGTGTATTGTTGAGAAAAACCAATTGTTATCTAAATGTATGTTGCAATGTTTGCAGTTTTTAGGAACAGTTTATAATACTCTTTAGAGGTAGGGGTCAAAGTAAAACATATTTGACACATTTTGGGTTTTACTTAAAGCAACAAATATCTAGTGCGAACCATGTGGTTTCACCTTCCAGCCTTTTATTTTCACCAGAACACCCTGCAGTAAGCATAGAGATGGAGAATCTGGGCTAGTCACTGATTCACTTCTAATAATAATAATATAATTTATTTATATTTCCCGCCTCTCCCTACAGATCGAGGTGAGAGTACAAGAATAAAATGTACAAAATGTACAGTAATACAATCAATAAA
>CM034703.1:223597324-223616227 GCA_020142125.1 Phrynosoma platyrhinos
AGTAAATTCTTCCCTGATGTTCTGAGGGTGCGGGACGGATTGTGTGGGTAGAGGTGTTCCTTCAAGTTACTCGGACCCAAGCCATGTAGGGCTTTATAGGTGATAACCAACTTCTATGGCTGAATAGGTCAAATCCTGACATTCTAGCCCAAGTGTGGACATCCTGTGAAACACTGAGGGCCACACCATCCCATTTTGAGCTCCTCTGGTGCTCTGGAGGGTTGGAGCATGCCATCAGTATTACTATGTTGGGCAACCAGAAGTGATGTCACATTGCTTTATCTTTTGGTCCTTGCTGTTTGGGGAGCATCGTGAAACAACATTTTAAAAAGAGTCTGGGCATCTCTGAGTTGGATTTTGGCCAACAGATTTTGGGTGCTGGTACTAGAGGAGGTCAGTGGGGATCCCAAGGGCTGTACCAGACTGCTCCCAAGGCAACACAGTTTCTACCTCTGCCTTGGTCAGGCCATGACAGTGACCCTCATCTTCAACAGTGCTTCACTGAATAACATATGTAAACCTCAACCCTGGTTTTGATGATGGAAGGCAAAAAGGAACAGCGATTATGTTCACAACAAATCATTAACGTTTTACTTTTTATAAGATAGTTCAAATAGGCTTACAAAAAAACCAAAAACAAAACCTTGAAACTCCACTTTAAAAACGGCTCCACACAAATGCTGAACATACCTGGAAAAGAGCCACTAGGTATCATGGTCCATTTCCTCACCACCGGGGGTCTGAAAGCTTTCACATATAATTATTCTAATGTGCAGTGAACACCACATAAAAGAGACCGCACAAAAATCTCAGACACAAGGTATCCTTCTGGTGCTTGAACAAAACATTTAAACACACAAACTCCTACGTAGTGAAGAACAGCATACGCAAAGTAGGTCCGATGCACACCATCCAGTCACATAGCTAGAGAGCAGTGGGAGCAACATAACAGCACAGAATGTTTAATGGTTTTAATGGTTACTTCAGTGCTAACTTCTGTGAAAGGGGACTTGAACTGCAAAAAGGAGGAAGTAACAGGAAAAGAAAATATTACTGGGTTGCTTAAAAGAATCTCTTAAGCATTTTTGTGGTCTGTTAACCAGAAAGAAGTAGCAAAATCAAAGTGAAATATTTCCAGCTGTTAGGCACACTAACCTCTTGGTCATTTTTTCAACTAGGTACTTGGGTAGGAGAAATTAAAATATACTACACCATAAGATACCTGATGAGGCTGCGGTGCTGATGACTATGTGCATAAGTGGCTGATTTTACTGTTCAATTGGGCAAAATTACCACCAACCATTTGAAGCCCCAGAAGTGGCTTAGTTATTTCTTATCTTCTTCAGCTCATCTTCTTTCCATCTCATTTCCTCTCAAACCAATGCAACTTCCATCCCTTACCCTTTTCTCAAAACGCACAGTCTTTTTGCCTGGGCCACCATTTCTCACCACAACAAAGTTTGTTGTAACTTTGTTACATTACACACCTCTCCATTTCTCCCTTAGCTGTAAAATGTCCAGTGGGAACTGGGTCATTTTGCTGTTCCAAGTGGCATAAGTGCTAACATTAAATAATTTTTGTACAGTATATTTTGAAGTGTTTGTCTCACTCTGCCTAATAGGAGGGCTGGTCCTGCATTGGCCCATATAATTTCTGCAGAAATAAACTGGTTACTGAATAGTATTTTTTGCACATCCCACACAGTTGGCTTCCCACTGTCAGGGGAAGGTTAGATCATCTCCACTGGAGGTATAATACCACTCCCTCTTCCAATTCAGGGTAAACCAATTTAAAGTATTTCATGGAGTTACATTAAAATTAACCATATCTTCTCCCTCTTCAAGGCTAGAGCTTGTTGAGAGACAGGATGGAATCAGCTTGGGAGCCAGAATTATCACCTTTCATAGGAGTTTGACCATGATTTGTTATTTTCATCAGAGATCATGTTCATCAGCCAGAGAGATAAGATCTGTAGGTGTACACTCCAGATTTTTTCCACAATAACCCCAACTGTACAATTCCATTCCAAGAGAGGTCAGGCTGGTTGCACGCACACATCCCTTGAGTCTTAGAAGGGCAGTAAAAATTCTATTGTTTCACCAGGACTTTGGCTTTTGAGATTGGATTGGTCTGCTTTTTTCAAAAAAGAATGCTCCTTTTTAGTTTTTAGCTTTTATGCTGTAGTGGTGTTTTGTTTTTGTTTTTTGTTTGTTTGCTTTTGCACAATGCTCTAAGGCAGGGGTAGGCAACCTTTTTGAGCCAGGGGCCGGGTTGCTGTCCCTCAGACAATTGGGGGGCCGAAGCACCAAAAATAAATAAATGAATAAATAATTAAAAATAAAAAAATATATTTTTTAAAAATTAAAAAATTAAAAAAATATATGCATGCACACTCTCTCAGCTCCAGAAAAGCCATGGCAAACTCCTGTGGAGATTATGCCA
This sequence comes from Phrynosoma platyrhinos, assembly GCA_020142125.1. Lineage (NCBI taxonomy): Eukaryota > Metazoa > Chordata > Lepidosauria > Squamata > Phrynosomatidae > Phrynosoma > Phrynosoma platyrhinos. The sequence goes on from CM034703.1 coordinate 223,599,768, forward strand.
AGAAAATCCCAAGAACAAGTAATAACAACAATAATCAATATCATAATGGAGGTTGGCGGCGGCAGCGGCGGCAGGATTGGCTTGGGGCCGGTCCAAAGGCCTCAGGGGGCCGCATCCGGCCCCCGGGCCTTGGGTTGCCTACCCCTGCTCTAAGGGCTCAGGTGGGTAGAAAAGTGATACATATGGATACTTATAAAAATGACTTAAAAGTAGGGTGGGCTGTCAGATTTGCTGTGGCAGCCAGGAACATGAGCCTGAAAATGGAACAAAAGCATCCATTAATGCGACTTTTTTCCCTTTCACACACTTCCACAGTCCTCAGAGTGGTGGTGGGTGGAAGCTTTTCCAATACAGCAAAAAATGCATCTGTCTATGATTGCAGGACAACACAAGACACTTTGACACACACACACACACACACACCTTTCTAAATGCATTGTGCAAGAGGAGGCAAGCAAAGGAGACAGAGAGCTTGCTGCTACAACATTTTGTCACAAACTAATCCAGGAAACTGGCATGCCTAATACTTCTTCCCCTTTCTTTTCCACGTCCATGATTTCACCTTCAGCAGGTCTCCATGGGTGGTCTAAATACACTAAAGGCACCAGGGAGATCCTGCTGGAAGCTAAGCAGGGTCTGCCCTGGTTAGTACTTGGATGGGAAACACCCAATAAATATCAAGCATTGTAGGCTGCATTTCAGAGGAAGGAATGGGCAAACCCACCTTTGAATATTCTTTACCTAAGAAAACCCTATGAAATTCATGGGGTTGCATAAGGTAACAACTGATTTGAAGGCACATGCACATACATAGAGATCTCCATGATAATCTTCACAGGCATTCATTCATACATAGTAGCTTCCATGTTAGTAGTGAGTGAATTGTCCCTTGATTTTTGATCTGAATTGCAAAGGAGCTGTTCAATGTGCTGGTCCTAGTTTTGGGCATAGAGTATAATACCCAGGAGAGTTCCACGAAAGTTCAGCCTAAACCCTAGAGTGGACCCACTGCCCCTTGGCTACAGAAGCCACTAGCCCTCACACATGCAGAAGGAACTATGACTCTCTTAGCTACAAAGTAGTACCAATAAGGATTCTCTCCAGGGCACTGTAACAATTTGGTCAAGTGAGGACCATGCTACTATTACCCCAGTGGATGTGACATGCAATGGCAGAAATGCAGTGATAGGAGCATGGCATATGTTTGGGTTTGACCCATTGGTTGAAAACAACAAGTGATAAGCTTGCCAAATCCCAGTGCTTTGAAGAAATGATGTTGTGACTCGTGCTGCATGTGGCAAACACTAGGAAGAGATGTGCTGCTAAACCCAAAATGGTCTGCTGTTCTACCATTGTCATGGAACAGACAGAATCATTGGTGATTTTCCTGCTAGTATGTGCCCCAAAGTAACCCTGCTAGTGGACTGATCCCTTCTAGGAGGAATGGTTGCTGATGCCTTTCTGGTGAGTGAACGAAATGGAGGTGTGTGGAAGCAACATGATTCCTATTACCTGGACTGACACAATCGGACCAAAATATTGTGATTATTGCCATCTTGTAGCCTGCTTTTTCCATCTTGGTAGCCACAGGAGTCATGCAGCACACCTTACAGTGTGGACCTTAAACATAGACAGATGAGCTCCTGGAGGAATTGGTCAACCCCCACCAACTCAAAAAAGAACTGGTTCCCAGGTCAATTGAAGCTATGCTTCTGGTCACCACACTTCTAAAAGGTATGTAAGAGCCAGAAAGGATGTAGACAAAAGCAACCAAAATGACTAAATGACTGGAGCAACTTCCCCTATCAGCAAAGTTTTTGATGTTTGGGGCTCATTACCTTAGATAAATAGTCATGTAACAGAAGTGTATATAATTATATGCCAGGAGACTATCAATAGGCAGATCTTTTTTCCTCTGGGTTTCACGGTATCAGAACCTGGAGTCATCAAGTAGAATTTTAGGAGTGACAATAGTCTTCCTCAGACAATATATGGTTAAACTGTGGAATTCATTCCCACATGATGTTGTAGTAGAAAACCCCTTGGATGGCTTTGAAAGGGGATTAGACCAATCCTTGTGGAGGATAAGCTATCAGTGGCTGCTAATCACTAATCTGTCTCTGAACCCAGTTGCTGGGAGGGTGCTGTGTATACCTGATGCCAGGGGAATGTATAATCAGTGCAATTAAGATAGGCCTTTTGTGTATATTATAGCAGACGCTGTCCCACCATGTTCATTGGTCTTCTGCACAGCGGACACAGCATCAAGGGGTTTAAAGTTAAAGAAAGGTCATCGTGTCCTTTTCAAATGAAAGAGCTAGACCTGCTGAGCAATGTATAAAAACAAACTTAGAAGACCAAAGGAGAGATTGTTAATATTACTCACCCACCCAAAATAAACGTACATTTTTTTTAAGGCAGATCTCTGGAATAGACCTCTTCAAAACACTCACTACAGAGTAGAGAAAGCAGCAGGTTTGCATGGCCTTGGAGTCATGCTCTGCCAATAGATAGGAGACAGACACAAATATATGAATACCCACGGGAGTATAGAGGCTAAAGCCCAGAAAAGCTGCCTGGCACAGAGCTGAAAGGGAAACCAATGTAGAGGGACAGACCCCTGATGGGGGAGAAAAGCCTTCGCCTCTTTGGATGTTGTTTTCCAGCTCCCTGAAGCCCAAGGGAATGGTAGTTTCCTGCTCTGGAGCACTCTCTCTTTCCCGGATTGGTGTTGGTTTTGGGAACTGGTACAGTATAAATAGCTTATGAATAAAACCCACAGACAAGAAGGGGCATCAAAGAGCCTCGGGAAAACTGCAGCCAGCAGACAGGGGAGAAATTAATACCAACAGGCAAACAAAACAGGAACAACAGCGCAATTGGATGAAGAGGGAGCTGCCTACAAAAAGAGGATGGCAACAGCTTGAAGATCACACTTGGGGTGGGGGTGGGAGACTGTCCATGTCAGTATCACAATTCCTTGTCCCTAAAGAGAGAGACACCAAGGTAGATTTGGAGATGGGAAGTACATGGAATGCTCTTAAGAGGGCTGCACAGCTGAGACCAAAGGAGCCATCATCCAGGTCCCCAGGCACAGCAGAATCCCAGGCAAGATATCAGAAGCAGAAACCCACTTATTTTGGTTGGTCTTGGTCATCAGGACACTGGCTGACTCCATTTCAGTACAATCATACACATGTCTTCTTAGACCTTAAGGAACACTTTATGCAACAGTCCTTACCCCCAAGTAAAACACATATAGAATTGCAAGACCCTGTCCATGGGAGGTAAGAGACCATCTCCTGCTCATCTCCCCAGTTCCAAATGTCTGATGCTTGAACAAAGGACTTTAGGTTTATTTCACTTTTGGACAGCCAAGGTGCTCTAAGGCTGCATCTACGCTGTAGAATTCATGCAGTTTGACACCTCTTTAACTGTCATGACTCAATGCTATTGAATTCTGGGATTTGTAGTTTTGTGAGATATTTAGCTTTCTCTGTTAGAGAGCTCTGGTGCCATAACAAACTACAAATCCCAGGATTCCATGACAGTTAAAGTGGTGTTAAACTGCATTAATTCTAAAGTGTGGCAGCACTTCCGATTTCAACTTGCAGGAACTGCAGGAAGCATGGTTAATAGTCAGGAATTCTGAGAACTGAGGTCCAAAATGCATGGTGGGCAAAAGCTTAAAAACCACTGAATAAGAATTTGAGAGTGCTGGAAAAGTATGACAATAGCTCCCAAGACACAGCTATCCTGTACAGGAACTGCAAGAACCTGGATGTAATGACAGGAAATCCTGCTCCCGCTGATGCTTCCTCAGAGCATCTAAGAAAAAGTTCCAGCCCAACTCATTAGGATTACGTTCTTTCAGTCTATATTTCTTCTTCTTCTTCTTCTTCTAGAAATGATGCTGCGAAGTTGGGGTCTTAGATACCATAGTGCCAACAAAAGAACATGGAAAACACACCCAGCTTGCAGCTACCTGTACTGACTTGTGAGTTCTAGCACTCATATACTGGGGTTCTTTGATACCATCTAGCTTAGGCTGCAAATTGTCTGTATTCAGTTCCTTGGAAGAAGAGTCCAGGGAGTTACCGTACTTTTAAAAGTAGCTGGTTATTGTCCCATGCCCCTATTCTCCAGAGAGTAACTAGCTACTATTACAATTGCCATCTACACTACAGGAGGAGTGATATTAGCCTTCATTATATTACAATTGCAATCTAATTTAATTATGTCTTAGTACCTGCCAAAAAGAATAATTAATTACAAGTAAAATTTGTTATTTTTCATTAGTCTTTTCCAAGCTCTGCCTGCAAGTAAATCCCACTGATTCTAGATAATTAAATATAGGATTACAGCCTAGGGCCTACTTCTGAGTATGACTGAATTATCAAAGCTATATCTTTGTTTTGACTATATTGGATGTGAAAGGCTTAAAAGGTACCGTATTTTCCGGCTTATAAGACGACTGGGCGTATAAGACGACCCCCCACTTTTCCAGTTAAAATATAGAGTTTGGGAAGAGTATGACTTCCAAAACTGTTGTTGTTGTTGCTGTGCGCCTTCAAGTCATTTCCAACTGATGATGACACTAAGGCAAACCTATCATGAATCTCCTTATACCCGGCGTATAAGACAACCCCCCCACTTTAACCCCAGATTTTGCAGGTTAAAAAGTAGTCTTATACGCCAGAAAATAAGGTATGTTAAAGCTTCAATGTTTCCAACCCTGAAGCAGTTTGACAACCTGAGTTTAGGCAGCAGTCTTTAGTACAGTGATTTACACAATGTATAAGAGTCCATTATCAAACAGATCTTTCTCTCTCTCGATCTCTATGCAAAGTTAACCCATATCTACAAAAATATTTTAGTAGGGAGATGATGCTCAGTGAAAGTGGGGATACTGCTTTGCCTTCAAAAGTTACAGAACAATATGGTGTTCACCTATGGTTAAAAGGAAGACCAGATGAAAGTGAGATAGTAGTAGAGCACTCTTTAATGAAGAAGTTAGCTCAAACAAAATTCTTACTAGTTGCAGCACTATATGCAAACACACTCATGTATATGTCATGAGTAAATGAACATCAGCATCTATTTAAATAATGAAAAGGAAACTGCACAGATGAGAACTTCACAGAGGAGTGAGAAAAATATTTGGGCAATGTCTAGTGAAATCTTCAGAGCTGAGTTTTGTGTGTAAGTGGGTGGCTGAGGGAAGAATTCTGTTCGTGAAGAAAAACACCAATGCCCCATACAGCTTATAAGCTCTTTCCGTCCTAGATATAGAATTCATTATGCAAACTGAGACAATATCTGCAGATATAACTTAATTAGTCACCAAATCCTGCTTTTGTTGGACAGAGTCCTTCCCTTAATCTCTGGAGGAAGTTTTCTTTACTATTTGTATTCTGCTTTCCAGCCAAACCATGGCCCACAAAGTAGTTTACAGTCCAGCTGATTAAAAATGCATGAATTGCACATATTTAAAAAAATGTAGTTTACATCATGAAATAGAAACACAACAAAAGCAAATAAAGGGCACTGCCAACCATCATAAATCCACATTCCCATACACTGGGAAGCAATGAAAGTCAGCTATGAGGTGTTGTATGCAGGGTAGGGCAGGGGTGGGAATGACGTGGACCTCCAGATGTTGTTGAAGAGCTACTCCCAACACTTATTAGCACCAGTGGGGAGGGTGGGCTTATGAGACCCGCAGTCCAACAACATCTGGAGAGATGCATGGCTCCTAACCCTCATGGGGCAGGAGGAATAAAATCCCCCCCCCAAAAAAAAGTGTAGAAAGAGAGAAATTGTATCATCCATCCAAAACAGGAAAAAGGGATGATGATGAGTCTCCCTGGACTGGGAATCGGGGGGGGGGGGCACTTGAATGGAAAACACCTTTGTTGGGGAATCCTGCACCAGTTCTCAGACAATGGAGGCAAGCCTCTCCAGGGGATGTCAAGGAATTGGAAATGGGGAATTCACAGAAGGAGCTGGACAGGAGAATCCTGGAGAAAAGAGGGTATAAACATCCTGAACTAGTGCAACGCTTACAGTAGCCTGCCCCAACCTGAAGCCTCTTCAGATGTGTTGGACTACAACTCTAATCATTGCTAATATCCATGTTGTGTGGGGACAAGAGGAACTGACATCCTCCAGATGTGTTGGACTACAAGTTGAGGACATCTGATTTACAGCTGCCTGTTAGTGGTGAAGAGTACTTTCAAAACCTTGTGTGCCAGCAACCAGCATGGCATATCTGTGTCTCCTCTCAGCCCACTTTTGCCCTCATACTTCAACCCAGAGATCCCCAGAGTCTCTACAGCACAACACAAACAGTCTATATGTATATGCATTAGCCACTTTGCATTAGCTACTCCATCAGAGCTACTTTGATGCTGCTTTAATGGTCATGGCTATGTCCTATGGAATTCTGGGACTTTTTATTTGCAAAAAAATTCTCTGCTTGAAAGCTCTAGTGCTGTCGTCCAGCGGGATGCACTACAGGACATTAGCAGCAAATTCCAAGGGTTTCACCAAACTATTAATCCTAGGATCTTATACAATTGAGTCATGGCAGCTGAAGTGGTATCAAAGTGATATAACTGTGTAATGTAGATACATAATAAAATAGATCAATTTCGCTTTCCCCCACTTCTTGAGCCTGGAACTCAGAAGAAAGGTGAAGTATCCTCTTTGACTCAAAGAGGGCCTCTGAGGCACAACAGGAAACAGATCCCACACCCCCATGTCAGAGGGAGTCTCTTTCACATTACACAATTATAGCACTTTGATACCACTTTAAGTGCTATGAGTGCAGACTTTGGAATCCTGGAGTTTCCAGTCTGGGGAGGCACTAAAGCTCTGTGGAAGAGAATTATAAATACTTCAAAAAAGTACAAATATCAAGATTCCATGAGATGGAGCCACGGCAGTTAATTTTGCTGAAGTACTATAATTGTGAAAGAGAGGAGAAGGAGTAAGTGGTGACCACTTGAACAGCTGGCAATGGAGGCCTAGGAGATTTTGCAAACCTCTGTTGAAAGAAGCCTACTGACTAAAAAAATAATATTCTCTGTCTTTTTGCTGGTCTTCAATTAAATACATGCACACACTTTTCTGAAACAGCAGCAGTTTCATTGCATCTTGTCCAATGCTATGCAACAAAAGCCCCACATCACAAAAGATGAAAAGGGATAATTTCAAAATTATTTATTTTCTCAAATTTCTAAAATAAATGCATTTATAGTGTAGGGAGATCCAACTTTTCCATGCTTATACAACCTTGCTTTCCGCTGCTTCATTATAAGTAATGGCAGAGACCCCATAGAGATGACTAGTCTCCCACATCATCCTTTTGTCAAAGCAATTTGGAAAATGGATGGGTTGCTACTGTGCTGCTGTCTGTAACATGATTTGCAGGAAAGGCGCTCAGCTTGGAAACCTGCATAGCCACAACAGCTGTGCAGTAACCAAAGACTTTCCACTGCTTCACCATACGTGTGATGGAGGATGGGAACCTGGGAAGCACTACTGAAATACATGACTTATAGTTCTTGCAGCTGAGAACAGGATGAGAGTTAGCTTTATCATATTATTATTTTTAGGCAAGTCCAGCCTTTCCACTTCCACCCACTGGCAAGCGCTGCTGGAGGATCAGGTGCAGCACCAAGGCCATGGTTCATGACAGCACTTCCTGCCAGTCCTTCCTATATTAATTGCTTCCACACCAGAAAAATCATATGCAGATTTGCAAATAAGGCTATAAGCATTTTCTCAGGGTGGAGATAAAGTATCACAGATTAAAAGTGTTTATCTTGATCAAGCAGCTATCCTGTGTATCCCATTGTGGATCATCTCCTTGTCCACTCTTTCTTTTACAGTGGGAGCTCAATAGTGGTGTCATGGAGTCAGGGCTCATAAGATTAAAACACTGGGCACTGTGGTGTAGTGTTTGAGCATAGGACTTGGATTTTCTTGGAGGCACACAACAACAACTACTGATTAGCAAGGTTCTGATTAGCAAGGCTGACAAGTTCAATTAGCATCTTCCCTCAAATTTTTGGGTCTACTTTAAGCAACAATCCACATAGTAATGGGAGTGGTGATAATTGAGCAGCAATCCATGTAGTAATGGGGAGGATTTTCATATTTGCAATATATTTGTGTAAGTTTTGCTGTTGCAATGCAGAGTATTTTGGATGACTTTGGGCCTTTGCAGAGTGCCAGAAATAGTGCACATTAAATTGAGGCACTGCCCTGGCTCAGTGCTAGGGAATCATGGGAATTGTATTTTTTCTGAGACATTGAGCCTTCTCTGTCAGAGAGCTCTGGTGCCACAATAAATTGCAGTTCCCATGATTCCCTAGCACTGAGCCAGGGCAATGCCTCAATTTAATGTGCACTATTTCTGGCAGTCTGCAAAGGCCACCTGTCTTGAATGGTCAATTAAGACCCATTAGCTTTACAAAATACCTGCTCCCAGTGGGTTGAAAACTGTTAGAACTGGTTTGTTGATATGGACCAATATAGCTGCTGGCATTTTTGGGCCCTCCTTGAGGCTAGGGAGACTGTCACAATAGGAAGCTGCACTTCAGAATTTGTCCATATATCAATAGAGCCCTGTAATAGTTACAGTGAGCAAGCAGATAAGCAAGACATGGAACTAGCTGAACGTTAACAGGGTGTAATGAACTCTGTGTAGCTCTTCACTTACAGAGCTTCTAATAACATGAAAACTGACCATGAAGAAAGATGGCAACATAACACCTGATTCAGTGGCATCTCAGTGCCAGAATATTAGTACGCTTTCTAATAGCCACACATCCCTGCTACTGGACAACTGTTTATAAAAACAGTCTTCAAGCTGATGGACAAAATGTTTCCAGCCCCTTAGCTACTGAAATGTAGATATTATGGGCACATTGGTCACTCAGATCATTTTCCTTAGGTTGTGTGCTTGCACTCTTTAGTGGATACAATATGAGGATCCCATTCACTAGATGTTTTCACATGCCTAAAGGGACTGTTGTAGCAGCTTATCAGCTTATCACACTGTTTTCTTCCAGAAAGGAGCAAAGAATCTTGCCTCTGTCACCTACTGCAGCCTACTGCACTTACATCAGTCTGCACATTATATCTAGAAACTGTTACACCTAGTTACACAAGCTCTGGACAGTAGACACACTTTCCCTAATGCATTGCACAGCCCTCTGGAGTGCAAGAAAGTTTCTTAATAGAAACCTTAGTACAAAAAAGTAAGATGCAATGGAGCTTTACTTTCTTGTTTCATTTCAGTAGTTTCTATTGCTGAAGAGACAAACCAACTATACAGTAGTTCAAGCAGCAGCTTGCCTCTCTGATAATGCGAACTTTACAGCCATCCACAGAAAGCAGTACTGTAGTTGCTCACATCCCTGTGCTTATTCTGAAATGTTATCAAAGATGTGGCTTGTGCCTGGGTTTATTTCCAGACATCTTCCCTCTTCAGCACTCTTAATTGTTTAAAGTATTTCACTTATAAACACAAGGTAGCTACGTCATATAGACCTTAAAGACTCTGATGCACAGTTCCACCATCACTGGAAGAAAGCAAACAGGCAATGCTGAAGCAGGGGGAAATGGTGAGGATTGCTATGGTCCACTATAACCTACACAAGACAGATGCAAGTATGGATCAGTGGCAGCAAATGGCTCAAGTATTAGTGAGGTGATGAATTGGTTCCTGGTGCTTTAAAAGAGCTATCCAAGGCACTGAAACCATTTGGATACTGGCTTCAGCATCTTGGACAGATCTGTTAAAGTTCAGACTGAAGGCCAGAGTGGTTTAGTCACCCCACTGACATCAAAGCCACCAACCACTTATGATATGACTATACATATCTTTGCAAGTGTTGACATAGAATTATGGACACAAACAGACACACTTGAGTTCTTGTGATAATGTCAGAACATCATTCCAAGGGAATGGAAAGTCTCAAGAGTCTCACAAAACCAAAGTAGTGTTGGGCAAGGAACAGCCCACTCAAGAAGATGCCAGAAAACAGGCACAAAGCTGGGCTCCATTTACTATTCACCTTCTTCCAGAGAGCCCATGTTAGCACCTTGATACAAACCTCGAGACCCAGAAAGCACAAAGCAAACATCAGGGAGAAGGCAGAGTCTTTTTCCTCTACTTCTCTGTAATGGGCTTCTAAAGAGCTGCCATGACATTAATTCCCTGCCTGTTGCAGTGGCCCAAGGAAAGAATTGCAGCAATGTGGGGGAGTGGAGAGCAATGTGCTGTGCTCAGTAACAGCTGGGGGGTGATTCCATCCCTGCCCCTCCCTCTTTCACTATACACACCCTTAAATCTGGCTGCATTTTAGGAGAGGGTGGAATTCCCAAAGTGGATTTTAGGCAGCAGATCAAGAATGATTCAGGATTCATCCCACCCAATCTAATGTCACCCTTTCAGTAAGGCAAGGCAAGCCCACATGCAGCAGACCAGAACCCAAGAAAGCACACAAAAGTAATTGAAGGCTCCCCTATGTTACATCACTTGGCTCTTGGGTCAAACAAACAAACAAACCCACAGCTTTGAAACAGGGAAATCTGTTTGCAATTATTAATATATAAAATAAAAATAAACAATATGTGTAAATCAAGATATTAAGGACCCAGAAGAAAGCTGAGAGAATACAACACACAGGAATATATCACTGCTTGAAGTCAACTGTTGTACAACACTTGATCACAACACTGGTTACACTTTCACAGGGGGAAATGAGTAACTACAGTGTAAAAAAACATACAGTGCAGAGTTCTTTTGTTGTTGGTTGCCTTCAAGTCATGTTCTACTGTGGGATTAATCATAGCTTTGGGTGAGGAAATAGCAAAAGAGGAAGCACTATCTCCCATCTTCTAGCATCACTGCAACAGACACACGCCAAGAGCTAAAATGAAAACATCAGAACTGCTCATCATGGATCTGCTGTGTCTCATCTCTTTGGCTATTAGGCATCTCTCATGTAAAGTGTGTGCACTGGTTCCACAGCAACAAGTAGCTGAGCCTTAGAATCAACATGCATACATCTGCAGGGGATTTGGGAACACAGCTGGCCAGCTGCCCCCCCCTCAACATCCTTTCTATATGTTACAGACATTAATCTTTCTAAATCTTTTACAAAGATATATAGTTGTCCCTCCACCTTTGCGGATTTGACTTTTGCGGATTTGATTATTCACAGATTGTAATAGTATGTTCTCTCTAGGAATATCTAGATCCTCCAGTGCAACTCTCAACCAAAAGTTGCACTGAAAGACTTAGAGATTCCTAGAGAGAACACTCTACTAGGTATTTGTAGCTCCTCTAGCACAATTGTATGGTCAGTGTCTGGCAGAGCTGCACTGGAGGACCTAGAGGGGTGTTCTCTCAGCTAAAAACCAGTGTTTTTGTTATTTGTGGTTTTTCCACTTTCATGTGGTTCTGTGCCCCTAATTCAAATATGGAGGGACCACTGTAATCCCTAGCAGAAAGTCACAGACATTGATCTGTGTGTATTACTAAGTATTAGTAATTTTTGTCATCTATTGCTATTAGTTTTCCTCTCAACTATACCAAATACTTTTATCTCTCAAATGCAAAAGAAATCTATTAAGCTCCTCAAATGACTCCCTCTCAATTTCCCTTTTACCACTTGTCTGACATAGCAACATAAGCTGTGTTTCCTGACCAATCCCAATGAAAAAGAAAAATTACATCCATGCCTTTATTTTTAATATAAATCTCACTTCCTTATAAATTGTTATTTTCTATTTTCTTTGGCCTCTGTTACTGCTTTCTGAACCATCCTCACTCACACTCCTATCCCTCAAAACCCACATAGAACAACCTTGGTAACGTTTGTAAATAATTTCTTAAATCAACAGACTCTGTTTTATGACCTATCCCTTTACATTAAACCAACAAAAATAATGAAACCCTTACTGAAATCTTAAAACATCATCATATAATGAATTTCACTCTCACCATACCAAACCTCTTCAATTGAACAAAGTGTGAATCTTTCAACCAATTACACAGTTTTTGTTGTTGCTGATAACTGTTTTTGCGGCGATCTCGACCCATGGAGACTCTATGGATGAGACATCTCCAGGCTCCCCTGTCCTCTACTGCTCTCCCAGCTCCTGCAAACTCATATTTATGGTCTCTTTAATAACATCCATTCATCTAGCATATGGCCTTCCTCTCTTTCTACTTCCCTCCACTTTTCCTAACATTATTGTCTTTTCCAACGATTCATGCCTTCTCATGATGTCTCCAAAGTATGACTGTCTAAGTCTGGTCATCTTGGCTTCTAGGGATATCTCTGGCTTGATCTGTTCTAGGACCCATTTGTTTGTCCTTTTGGCTATCCATGGGATCCTCAGCACTCTTCTCCAGCACCATATCTCAAATGCATTGATTTTCCTCCTATCTTCTTTCTTGATTGTCCAGCTTTCACATCCATACATGGTAATAGGGAATATAATGGCTAGTCAGATTCTAACTTTTGTTCTGAGTTGTTAGTCTTTGCATTTTAGGATATTTTCTAGTACTTTCATAGCCACCCTCCACATTCTTAATCTTCTGATTTCCTGGCTGCAGTCCCCATTCCAATCAATGTCTGATCCCAGATATGAGAACTCTTTTACTATTTCTATTTCCTCATTGTCTAGTCTGAGTGTAAGTTCTCTGTGATCATTATTTTCATTTTCTTTATGTTCAACAGTAAGCCTTCCTTTGCACTTTCTTCTTTGATCTTCCTTAGCAGTTGTTAGAGGCCTGTGAGGTTCTCTGCTAGTATTATGGTGTCGTCATAGTACCTGAGGGAAAAACATTTCTCCAAAGAAAACACCCTTAATCTGACTGTCTGTCTCAACATCCCATTCCCATAAATTCTTCATGATCCTTGCTACTCCTCTGTTCTGTGTCATTTTGAATGTCACCCACATTCTCCTCCAGCATCAGCTCTGGGTCTTCCAAGACCCCTCACTCTGACCACAAACCTTTGATACAATTTTCACTTCACATTCCAGGAAGACTCTCCATTGATCTTCCATTCCTGGGCTCTTTGCTTCATCCATTTCCTTCTCTAAAAATCTGATTTCCCCATTGTCAGTTTCTTCCTCCAAACCAAATTTCAGTCTAAATCTCATTGTATAATTCTTAGAGTAACTGATTATGCATTTAAGTTGCTGCTGAATCTCTTGCCATATTGCTGAATCAGGATCCTCTTCCTGGAGTTGCATGTTTGCCCTTCTTCTATTAAACCAGATGTTGGCATGTGAAGAGTTAACCTTATGACACAGCCCAGTGATTAAACTCTCATGTTATTCAGGCTGTTGTCAATGAGGAGCTTCTTCCAGCCAAAACAATTCTGTTTTTTCAAAACAAACCAGCTTTGCTCTTTTAATCCATTTTTACCTATAAGGTATTTGCAGGTTTAAGCCAGAGTGATGTAGTGGTTTGAGCACTGGACTAGGACTCTGGAGACCAGTTTGAATTCCTGTTTAGCCACTGAAACCCACTTGACCCTGGCAAGACATGCTCTCTCAGCCTCAGAAAAAGGCAATGGTGAAACCTACCCAAACAAATCTTACTGAGAAGACCCCATGATAGGGTTGATGTAGGGTCAGCATAAGCTGGAAATTGACTTGAAGACACACAACAACATTTGCAAAAAACAAATATTCCAACTTTAGAAATTTACTTGATAATTCCACATTACTATGTCCTTTATCCCCAAAAGAATATTTTTCTTTTACTCACAAATTTATTAAACTTTCTGGCTCCAGTCTATAGTCTTAAAACTTCTTAACAGTAATCCTCAAGATCTCATCCAGTAATAAAAAAAATGCAGAGCAAATGGATTGAAGATTTCTTTTCCTCCCATAAATCCTATTATTATTACAAAGATAGTTAAAGCAAGAAAGTACAGTTGCTGACTTAGGGCCTTTACAGACTGCCAGAAATAATACACCTTGAGGCCACTGTAACTGTCCTGGCTCAGTGCAAAGGAATCATGGGAACTGTAGTTTATTGTGGCACCAGAGCTTTCTGACAGAGAAGGCTCAATGTCCCAGAAAAAAATACATTTCCCATGATTCCCTAGCACTGAGCCAGGACAGTTAAAGTGTCCTCAAGTTGCATTATTTCTGGCAGTCTGTAAAGGCCCTTACTATCCATTAAGGCTTGAGTGCAATGGGATGAGCTGATAGAATTTGTCCTGCAGTCCATCCCCACCCCCATTTGCAATTGACTGCCAGAGTCCTCACAAGCTTAGTGAAGTTTTTGGATCTTTGTGGGTGACCTCATTGTTTCCCCCTTGTCTGGGGAGATAAATCACTAGTTGCAGCCTGTCTTGAAATTGGTGATAGTGCTATACCACTCTCTCTCACACACAGAGCCCTATGAAAGAGATGTCAGTCAGCCATTTCAGTAACTGGAGTCCAGTTTTTGTGGGGTTTTTTTCTCATGGGCTAGCAGCATAGTTACTTTTTGGGGGCAGAAACACATACATACACAGAGAGAGAGAGAGCTATAGTTAAGTGGTCTTTAAGATACACTGCTAAAAGACAACTGGTTAGAGCCAAAATGCATGGGAGATGTCATAGACTGTTCTCTTCCATGTGTAACTTTAAAATGAAGTCTGTCCTGCTTCTTTTGCCATAGGCTAGCTTGTTCAGCCACAATAATGCAGACTTGCTACCACAGAAATAAGAATTAAACCCGGAACAACTGCAAACAGTGACATTAAACATTACAGCTTTTTACTGGAGGGCAAGGACTGTTCATATTGAGGCTTGAGGGGAATAATGACCAATAAATAGCCATGTGACTTTTAAGTAATAGTCATCTTTGCTATCAGGCCTTGGCTAAATTCTGAACAATAGATTCAGATAAACTGGTTGGTGGGGTGTGGGGAGAAGAGACTTTCCTTCTGCTCATATGTCTACACAGCTATCAGACAGAATGGCTCAGAAACAGGATCAATGCAAAAGATCTTACATAGTTTGAATATGCACCCCAGACTAGATGCCTGGACAATGAAAGAGAGGTCTCTTTTGCACCGTTCAACTAGAGCACTATGATTCCACTTTAACTCCCATAAGTCCAGTTTATGGAATCCTGGAATATGTAGTTTGGAGAGGCAATAGAGCTCTCTGGCTGAGAATTCTAAATGCTCCTCCAGGATTGACTGTCTTTCTGCTCAAACTAACACTTTCCTTGAGTTAGACTTACAACTGAGCCTCCTCTGTTTGCTAAAGTGTGTGTGTCTCTTTCACACACAGACACACAAGTCATAGACTTTCCATGGACACCAAGATTTATGTTAGTCCAAAGCAGTCCAGATGCCAAGAGTAATTGTAATAAATAAACTCCTTTTTAAAAAAGTGCTATGCAATGAAGCTATCAAAGAAGGCCCCAAAGTCCCACAAAAATTCCAAATAGAGGCATTTCTACACTGTTTAGATAAGATTTTGTTAGGTCTAGGAAGATCAGTCCTTAAACAAGAGACTATCCAAGTAATAACACTTCTCTGTTTTACACTTGTCAGGGGTGGGATGGTGGGGGAACAACCAAACCATGCTCTCCAGAGTGTGTTTTCCCATGATCATACCATTCCAGCTGCTGATGAAGGATTTCCTACCAGAACTGTGCATGTTATAGTTATAATTTTGGATGGTAACTCCCATAATTCCATGGCCACTTCCTGAGTTGTAAACCAATGAAAGTATTTTTTTCACATTCTGCCTCCTATTCTGTCCTCTTAGTTTCTTCTCTTTCAGATCTGCTTTCCTTCTTGCATTTTCAGTTTTCTGCTTGAATATACAACAACAGGTTGAGGAAGTAAAGGGAGGGAGGGGAAAAGTTGATTCCAGTGCTTCTGCCACAGCTGTACCACGGCTCTGCTCACATGTCACAAGTTCCTGTAACTGTCCGCCATCCTTACTCCTCTAATCCAACACAGAGTATGATAGCCAGCAAATTTTATAGGAGTACAGTTGAAGGTGATGTCGAAGGCTTTCACAGCTGGCATCCATGGGTTTTTGTGGTGGTTTTGGGCTATGTGGCTGTGTTCTAGAAGAGTTTATTCCTGATGTTTTGCCAGCATCTCTGAAGATGCCAGCCACAGATGCTGGTGAAATGTCAGGAATAAACCATTCTAGAACACTGCCACATAGCCTGAAAAACCCACAAAAACCCACATACAATTGACTCTCCCTTATCCAAAATGTTTGAAACCAGAGGTGTTTTGGATTTTGGATTTTTTGGGGAGGATTTTGGAAAATTTATATTTGCATGTACATACATATTGAGATATCTTGGAGATGGGACACAGGTCTAGACACAAAAATCATTCAAGTTTCTTATACAGCGTGTGCACATAACTTGAAGGTAATTTTAAGCAATATGTTGTTAC
>CM034703.1:223646395-223659031 GCA_020142125.1 Phrynosoma platyrhinos
TTCCACTTTATTATCGCTTTCTGGCCCATGTGTGATAACATCCTATGAGTCAACAGAGGAATGGCTACTCAAGAAGGAATGATCAGAAATGGCAGAACCTGGTGGCTGAGAGTCTATTGGCATTCTTACCCTGTGCAGCCCATTCCGTCTGTAAGCAGGAAGCGAGGCAGATTTTGAAATGAGGGGATCTGAGGAAGAAAGAAAGGAAGAGCAAACTTTACACCCTGGAAGTCACCTGGCTTGCTTGGCTAAGAAAAGCCTCTGTGGCAAGGGCCTTTCATGTCCAAAATCAGTAGAAAATCTATTGGAAGGAGGAAGAAAAAAAGTGTCTGATTTCTTTACACTGGTAGCTAAAACTGTTACTGACATTTTTATCTTGTGCTTCTTCTGAAGAGCTCATAACTGTGTGGACAGTTCTCTCATCATGTCATATTCACAGTAAACTGTGAGCTGGGTTTAGGCTGAGAAAGAATGACAGGGCAGCAAGTGACCCAATGAACCTTCTGGCTGTTTAAGGATTTCAACCTAGGTCTTCCCTGCCCTATCAACACTTTAACCACTACACAACACAGATGGCTCTCCGTGAATGGTCAAAATACTTCACTGGAGGCATACTAAAAGTAGCTGCTCAGCAAAATCTAAAAGGGCCCCCCTCCCCCATGATGGTAAAAATGCATAACTAAAAACTAAATAATGCATAGTACTCTACCTGTACTGGTACTCCAAAATCTCCTTCCAGAGATGGGCCACCTCACACTGTCTAATAAAGAGTTGGTCCTCCTGCTAGCCTCTCCCCTTGATGTATTGAGGATATACTTACGAAAAATTTCACATCAGTGCAGGAACATAACCACTTAACTAAACTGTCATCTATAGGTTCTACTTTTCCTTCCCCTCTATCCTAGATACTGTACTCTTCCATAGAGTAAGTTGCTCTTACAGACTCCTAATGCACCCAGGACTCTTTTTCTAAAAGGGGTGAACAAGGACCAGATAAGAGAGGCTGGAGAAAGAGATATACATACCACTGTCTGCCAGGTAATGTGTCCGGGGTGCTGTTGGGGGAGACAAAACAAAAAGTCAGGCATGTCTTCAGACATGTAAATATTATCTGTAAACAAGATATGTGTGGGGTGTATATCTTGTTTCCAAGGCATGAGGGGATGTGTTTTTAAATTGAAAATGCTGTTTTTTTGCTGTTGGATTTTGGGGCTAGCAAATTCAGTAGTGGTTCCAAGCAACTCTTGTGGTCTTGCAAAAATGTATAAGTATGCCACACAGAATCATAGAATTGTAAGTTCGAATTCACATGAGGGTCATTTAGTTCAATCTCCTGCTGATGCAGGAAATCCATATTGAAAACATTTCAGATGGATGCTCATCCAACCTCTTGCTCACTCCCAGTTTAGCTTGTGCAGCTAATCTAGCAACTGGATGGTGGTGACCTTAGTTGTACCTGTCTTGGTTGTAGTCAGCAGTAGATGTGTAAATATTCAGCTCTTTCATTCTTGCAAAGGAGAGCAATTATTTTCACAGTTTTTCCCCTTTTAAGAGAAAATGAATATTTCTGCTCAGTTCTTGCCCAGTATTTTGACATCCTGAAACATTTCTGGAAATTATTCTGCACAAAAATACACGCAGAACTTTTGTATGCATGTGAATGATTCTTTTTCAGAAGCAGACACCATTTATAGAAAGCCATGTATGCTTTAGTGCAAAATTTCTCTGGTTTTTTTTTTTTTTTTTTTGTGCACAAAACTGAGCCGTCTTGTTAAAAAAATATATAGCCAAATAGTTTTTTGTGGGTTTTTTGTGCTATGTGGCCGTGTTTTGGAATAATTTATTCCTGATGTTTCACCTGCATCTGTGGTTGGCATCTTCAGAGAATGGTGGCATGAAAGTGAGTGGGGTATATATGATTTTTACATGTAACATATTTTTATTTTACAAAAATAGCCACTTTTGTGCAAAATGTTGTTTTTTGTGCATAACCAACAATCTTAGAAACAATGTTTTTGTGCAAAAATTTGGGTTTTGGACCCAGCCATACATGCTCCAAAATCTCTCCCATGGTTGCAGGTAAACATTCCTGGTTACTCAGGGATCCAGATGTTTTAGGAAGGATATGAGCAGGAAGGAGCAGTCCTCGAAGAGCAAGGAAAGCAGGTGAGAAGAATATGTACTTGTGTACATAAAACTACAATTCTTGCACAAAGAACCTGCATGTATTTTTGCATGGAACAATTTATGGAAAATCTTTAGGAAACATGAATCCCAGATAAAAACCAAGCAAAATTCTTTGCCATTCTGTTATTCCTCTCAACCAGGTTTCCAAAGTATTAGGCAACCAATTTTTTGGCCAAGAAGTGAATAATGGCAAATATTCTTTCTATCCCTAATTGGAAGTTTTCAGTGGCTCTTCTGTTTTTGAGAGGAAGAATAATTATCTTGTCTAGCTTTCTGACTGGTGTATCTTGTAAGTATTGTACGGCTACACTAAGATTTTTGGGCCATTAACTTGTAATATGATTACAGAGTAGCACTATACTTAGCTTGCTATATAACTGTGAGTCTCAGACTATTGTTATACCAGGATTGCTATGGTTTATATGTTTATTATTGGTTTTCCTTGTTTACACTAAGCATAGTTTACACTAAGATTGTTCCCTTGTAGTGTCTCTCTATAGAGAAATAAGTGATCTCTCCCCCCTCTCTTTCTCTGTGCCTTTGGGCAGGTGCTCAAGTCTACCTCCTCTAGCCATTTTCACACTCAAAATCCCTCTACACCTTTCCCACCATGGAGAGTAAAACAGATGCATAGGAACCAATTATGAACAGAAAAGCAGCTAGAGTTAACCAGCTCCTCTTTCATTTCTCTGTTCAAAGTTTCAGCTTCCAAGGCTACTTAAAAAAAAAAAAAAAAAAAAAAAAAAAAAAAAAAAAAAGAGAGAGAGAGAGAGAGAGAGAGAGAGAGAGTCTGAGAAAAAGGTATGCAATTGCTTACCATGTGAGGCTTGGCTTTTAATGATTAAAAAGGCTGCTGCTCAGTTGTTGATAGTGTCACCTAGGGGGCAACTGCCACCACTGTAGGATCCCATCTACTCTTCTTTAATTTGCCCCTCACCCACACTCCCTTTGCATGAGGGAAAAAATGATAGGTGGAATAAAGCAGCAGTTCATCCAAGATTAATAAAAGATTCCTTCAGAGTCTGGTTGATAGGATGCCCTAGGGAATGCTATAGTGTGTGTAAGAAGGTGTGTGTGTTAAGCCTGGAATTAATACACAGATAAATAGAGATACACAGGCATGCAGACACACATTCAGAGTGGATTATACAGGCAATCAAATAAACTTCAATTATCTTAGAATGCATAATTCTGGTGAGCCTCATTTTATTCTCAGGCTTATCTATGAGTGCAACACTAGATGGCAGCATAATGAATAGCCACTTAACTTCTGAAGTGTAAAAACCTGTCCAAACACAGCATCCTTGCTTTGTATAATATATCTGACCCACAACAAATAGGGAATCTCTCCAACAAAAAATCTCTCCTAACACCTACACACCTAATGGCTGAGTTAAGATCCTCACCAGACAGAGTAGGTATAAAAGACAAGAGTAATTGAGAAATGGTTTCTTTATTTTATAAAATTTATAAGCCATGAGGCTGGCAAATGCATTCACAAGTCATTTATGATCATAAAACCATAAACTGTTGTTGTTAACTGCCCTCACATTGACCTCGAATCATGGTGACCCAGTGGATGAGACACCTCTGAAACCCCTTGTCCTCTACTGCTCTACTCAGATCCTGCAGGCTCAGGCCCATAGCATCCTTGATCAAGTCTAAGTATCTGGCATGTGGTCTTCCTCTCTTTTTACTCCCTCCACTTTTCCCAGCATCATTCTCTTTTCTAATGTAACATGCCTTCTCATGATGTGGCCAAAGTAGCAGTCTCAATTACTGTAGTCATCTTGGTTTCTAGGGAGAGTTTAGGCTTGATCTGTTCCAGGTCCTATTTGTTTGTCTTTTTGGCTGCCAACTGTATCCTCAGCACTCTTCTCCAGCACCAAATGAGTTGATTTTATTTCTATCAGCTTTCTTCACTGTCCAGCTCTTACATCTGTACATGATGATGGGAAATACAATGGCTTGGGCTATCCTAACTTTAGTATTCAGAATTGTATCTTTTCACTTTAAGATCTTATCCAGTGCTTTCATAGCTGCCCTTCCAAATCATAGTCTTCTTCTGATTTCTTGACTGCAGTCTCCATTCCAGTCAATGTTTGTTCCAAGATATGGGAACTCTGTGACTATTCCAATTTTCTGATTATCTAGGATGAATTCCTGTAGATCTTTCATGGTCTTTTTTATTATTATTATTGTTCAGCATTAAGCCTACCTTGGTGTTTTCCTCCTTAACATTTCTCAATAATTGCTCCAGGTCCTTGTTGGTTTCTGCTAGTAGTATTGTCTCATCTGCATATCTTAGGTTGTTAATGTTCCTTCCCCCAATCTTCACTCCTGAATCTAAGCTTGCTTTGGAATATGGTATTTTCTGTAAACAGTTGAATAAATAGGGTGATACTGTGCAGCCCTGACTGACCCCATTGTCTATTGGGAACCATTCTGTTTCTCCACATCCTGTTCTAATGGCAGCCTCTTGTCCTGAGTACAGGTTACGCACCAGGACAATCAAATGTTGTGGCACTCCCATTCCTCTAAAAGCAAGCCATAGCTGTTTGTGATCTATGCAGTTGAAGGTTTTGCTGTAGTCAATACAGCAAATGCAAATTTTCTACTGGAATTCCCTGGTGTGCTCCATTATCCATTGTATGTTTCCAATGTAATCCCAAGTGCCTCATCTTCCTTTTCTGAATTCAGTTTGCACCTCTGGGATTTCTCGCTCCATGTACATTAGGAGTCTTTGTTGCAGAATTTTGAGCATGGCTTTGCTTGTATTGGAAATTAGTGTTCTGTAGTATTAAACAGTTTGGTTCTGTAATTACAGTAATCTTTTGTGTCTCCATTTTTGTAGATGGTAATATATATTGACTGCTTTCAATCCGCTGGCCATTGCTTTGTTTTCCATATTTGTTGGCAGATTTTGGTTAGAACTATACTTGAGTCTGTCACTGTGGATTGTAACAGTTCTGTTGGTATATTGTCCATTCTGGTGATTTATTCTTTCCAGTTGCTTTGGATGTGGCTTTCACTTTACTTTCCAAAATTTGGGATTAATCTTTGTAATTTTTTTCTTCCCATGTGTCATTCTACCTTTCACATTTTTATATAGCTTTTCCATATATCGTCTCCATCGTTTTTAAAATTTCATTGTGGTTATGTATTATGTTCTTCTTCTGATCACCCTTAGTTTAAATTTCTCTTTTATGTCACAAATCTTGTGGAAAAGTTCTCATCCTTTTTTTGTTGTTGGAACCTATATTTCTGCATTGATTATTGAAGCAGTTCTTTGACCTTGCATACTAATTGTTGGACAGTAGCATTCATGGTTCTAATTATGTTTCTGTATCCCTTTTCTTTTGCCTCTCACAATCTATTTTTAAAAACCCATCAAAACAGCAACAGCAAAAAAATAAAGACAGCCAATTTCAATTTCAAAATATTATGAATTTAAGGTTCTGAAAGCCAGCAATAAAGCTTATAATGAAAAAAAAAAGGGGGGGGGAGAACAAATGCCTTCTGTCAATCAAGGAAGGTCTCAATGCCAAGTGGATCTATCTAGGGAAGGAATTTTATATTTGGGGAACCATTATGGAGAAGGCTTCTTCCCTGCTGCCACCCTTTTTACCATGGAGAAGGGCCTACTTCAAACCCATCCTGTACTCTATCAATGTATCCCTTCACTTTTGTCTTAGCCAGCAAAACTCTCAAACCAGACTGAAAAATATTGTTGCCTTTTTGATCTTGCTCTGTAAAGATCTGAGGAGTGGTTCCCTGGCAGGGGAATGTCGGTGGGCAGGCAAAGAGCTATAGACAATGATGTAAATTTACAGTTACTTTGAACAAGAGAGCTATGAATCAAGAAAATCGCTCACTGTAGAAACCTGCCCAGACCTTCTTAATATCTTCATTTCCACTGCAGTTCTCTTTTCCACACTCTCACAATCCCTACCTATGAATGTTGTATCAAGAAAATAAAAATCTAGCTGCAACCAACACATCCACAGAAGAAAATACAAAAAGTTCTGATTTAATCCAGTTCTTCCAGGAGGATAGGAGAGCTCCAATTCTTCTAGTCATCCTGACAGCTGTTGAGCCTTTTCCAGTGCTATGAGCTTAGCATCGAGGAGAATTTACATCTCACAATTATTCTGCCTTCCTTGTGACACTCCCCACAAGCAATCATTGTTAACTCTGCCAAACCGTAGTGATTGATAGCCTGTAAAAAGACAACCTGTCTATGCCATGAGTGCCGAGCAGCTGGACCTCTGCTGGTAGGCTAGGGAGATGTGGCACCCCTCTCTGCTGTTACTTACAACCATTTAAGGAGCTTTCGTAGCCAGCTGTATGAAGAGCTTCTCGACTGCCGGCTGAGCTGCGGGGTGGCGTCCAAGGGTCAGCATAGGAATTGGATCGGGCCTTCATTTCTTCCTTCAGAATCAATCTGCCAATCCCAGTGTGGATCTAGACATCACAAAAGGTTAAGAAAAGAAATATGATATATGCAGCACTCGGGAATAACAAGTTACAAATGGCTAGTTTCTTGCAACTAATTATTTTCTCCAGTAACCAAGATCCGAACACATTGCATTATGACTGTAGTGCAGGGATAACCTCACTTCTGTGCAACAGCTGTAACTTTTTAGTTAAGTTTACACTGTAGCAGGGAACAGGGTTATTAAATAGTGGAGAAGGAATATCACACAGTTAAAAGTACTGGCTCATGTTCTGCCTTACGTAGCTGTTCTTGTACTCTGCTATGGGTGTGGAGGTGATGGCAAGGTAGATGAGAAAAAAGGGAAAGGGATACTTTAAAAATCATAACTTTAAGTAGCTAGCTACTTTTGGTAGCTTGGAGATATAACTGAAGCTAACTGCTTTCTTAAAAAGCATGTTCTGGAAACATGAAGGCCATTTCTTATTTTAGGACAAACTCAGCTTTCCCTATGTAAATTCAGCATCACTAAGGTTAGTATGTACTTCAATAATTTGCATCTCATGTTTTCACTAGCAAAAATAAAATAATACAAAACAGTGTAAATGACATAATGACCAAAAGAAATGAGGCAGCATCACTCTTGACATGATGTCCAGGAATTTGCACCTACAAAATTCAGTGAATCCAGCCCAGTGGAGGCAGTAAATCCACTCCTGATTTTACTACCACTCTACCCATGGGCAACTGCTCCAAGATGTAATCACTTGTTGTTGAGCTACTGGTTATCTCTGATGGTTTTCTATTTTCCCCAGGGAAATCACAGACAATGGACTATCCCAACACTGTAGAAGAGAGTGCTATTTGAAAATAAAGTCCTTTCTGTCTCCTTTTCTAAGGTTCCTACTCATGAAAAGTAGCAGAAACTGGAACAATGAGTGTAGACCTTGAAGGTACATCACTGCAAGGAGAAAAGGGCCTTTGAAAACTGGGCTGGAACAACACTTCCAAACTCAGCAGAAAATGTGTGAAGGTGAATCAATGAAGGTGAGCACTCACTTTATGCATTCCTCGATCAAAACCATCTTCTTCTCCTCCTGATGAGAATCTCCGTACTCGTGGTGCTATAAGGGAAGAAAGGCAGGATAGTTAGAAATGAGAAAAGAATGATCTAGTGTCAGATTATGACAAAAACCAGAACTCTGGGAGGTTTGTTAGGGAAATGGCCATGTTTGAACTGGAATCTCAAGGGACTGGAGCTTCTTGTAACACAGAGATTTGGGCACACAGCAGCTTGTTCCTTTCATTCTTTCAGGCTGTGGGGCTCAGCATGCAATGCACAGAAAATGGCCAGGTACAAAAGAGCACATTTAAGAATGTCCGAGAAGAGAGAATTTCAGCTAGCGGAGCTTTGCAGGGGTTTCTTTTTAGATTACATTCTAGGCAAGAGTTCAGTAACTATACATTATAGGTAAAAGAATCAGGTCCTTCAGTGCAGGATAATACTTCTCCTTAATTATGCAAAATGCATGTTTGACATTCCCAATGCATTGTTGGAAGGTCTTGGCTTTAGAGGTTTTAGTGCTTTGTCTGGAACATGTTACCTTTAGGCGACCCTTGAAAAGTCCAGTACTCAGTCTCAGAGTGGTAATATGGGTCTGGAGAATAGGCTGGGCTATATTTGGAGGTCTGGGTGATATCCTCACTGGTTTTGCTTTTTGTAGCTGCAGAATGGGTATCTGCAAAAGTAACAGATAAAAAGAGTGAAAGACGGAAAGGCAAACCAAGCTCTTTAAGAGGCTATGATTCAAACAACATGGGGTGCCATGAATGTGTATGCCTAGGATAATCCTAATGTTATATAAAGGAAGTGCTGGAGGACCCCATATTTAATACAAAAGGTGAGCAATAGTCAGGAGAGACAAACACACTTTGAACTTAAAGCACTGAAAAGTTATGTTTTTGGACTTTCCAATCAGAATGGGTGCAGGTCACATTGGCAGACAACAGTAAAATAGTACATAGTATAAAACAACTCAAAATGTCTCCCCCCCATAAAACATTATTAAATCAATACAAATTAAAATCAACATATAATACAATTGTTATTAAAAACCCTTCCTAGCGAGCAGCATCAGTTAGGAGCTCCAGAATCAACTTCCAGAGGGTGTTCCTGAGGCCGGGATTAACTATTCCAGAAAAGCCTGCCTGAAGAGATCCGTCTTGGCAGCCTTTTTAAAGCTGTCTAATGATGTCAATAGACAGATTTCATCCGGCAGGCCGTTCCACAATTTGGGGGCGACAGCCAAAAAAGCCCTCTGGGAGGTGGTCACAAGCCTAGATCTTTGTGGCTGCAACAAATTCCTCCCAGAGGACCGGAGAGTGCGGGGAGGATTATAAGGGAGAAAGTGATCCCTGAGATAGCTTGGACCCAAGCCATTTAGGGCTTTAAAGGTGATAACCAACACCTTGTACTGGGCCTGGAAGCTGATAGGCAGAGTGGAGGGACCTAAGGACAAAATCAAATCTGAGTTTAAATACATGGATGGCCATGAAATGTTTAGGGTTTTTTTCTATTACTTTTAACTACATCTGCAAAGAGAGAAAAGGCGAAGGTAGAATCAGACCACAATATATGGGAAATTTGTTCTCCATTGCTGTTGAAAAATTCATCTTCTTTGGCTACTTTTCACATTGAGCAACAAGCTTTCAAAGCAGAACCACCTTGTGGTCAGGAGGCCTGAAGTCCATTTGTAATATGCTGTGATCCAGTTCTGGCACGCACACACATGTACACACACAGTCATAGTGGCAGAGGTTAGTAAAGAAGAAATATGAAACCTATTCTTTATATGTTGTGGTCCAGTCCTGCTGCCCCCTCCCAGCCATAATGGCAGTTATTGATAAAGAAGAATTATGTAAAATGCATCCATGTATTTAATAGTATTGTATCAGATTTGGCCCTAAAGCTGGAGACAGAGAACTTGGTTATGAAAGAATGTTAGAAGTGGTATACTGGCCAAATTATAGTCGTCCCTCCGTTTTTGCGGACTTGGTGTCCGTGTCCCTCGCCTGTTTGTGGGTGGCAAATGGAGGGGAACAAAAGGGGGGGTGCGCCCATGGGCACCCATGGGCATGTGCTGCCATTCAAGCCAATGGGGCTTGAATATTTGTGATTTTCTGTTTTCGCAGGGGCCCCCGGAATAGATCCCCCATGAAAACGGGGGGGGGGGGGGGGGGGGGCGACTGTACTTAGATTCTTTCAGACACAGGGTTCCTAGCACTATCAGTCAATGAGCACTGAGACTGTTACATATTTTTTCCTTAATGGATACTTTTATGGAAAGAAAAAGAGGGGGAGAATGTGTTGGGAAAACATGGAAGTGATGCAGAAGAGACGCTGTCATGTGGACTATCTGTAAAATTTGGTTAATGAAGCAGCATGGTTGCTCTTTAACACCTTTATATGGGAGCACAACATGGTGTTGTTGTTGTTTTTTTAAAAAAAGCAAGCTTAAACTGGCCGTTTTATTTCAAAGAAAATCCAGCTGGCCACTATTTGCCCCACAAAATATTTTCAGAAAACCTTTAGGGCCAGACAGTAGCAAACAATGAACAGTGTACACACAATATCTTTCTTTTTCAAAACTGATTCAGTATAGCAATCATTTTTTGCTTCTGGACTCCCCATTACTCACAAAGATTAGATTAGGCAACACACGCACGCACACACTCATAAGCTTTCATTACAGTTTAATTAACTTGGAACAATTATCATCTGCCATTCAGGACTTGAGAATGCATAAAGTGAGGTCAAAGGATAACTGATTTTAGTGATTTGAGTTTTGAATATATGCCCTTAAATGTACATTAAAACATCAGGCTAAACTCCAGATTGTGTATACAAAAGGATATTTATAGAGCACTTAGAAATCAGTAATCTCCATTACGTGATTATTATAAGTATTTCCAAGGATAGTTTAAAAAAAAAAAAAATCAGAGAAAGCTATTTTCTGTCCCTAGCAAAGAGCAGCATTTTAGTTTTCAAACTCAAAAACTTGGCTGGGAAAAATCAGAGGGATTCTCTTAGGAACATGCAGGAGGGAATCATTGCTACAAGGAAAAGAGGCAATAGCAACTACTTACAACGCAGTGGGGTGCAGACAGCCAGCAGGGCAGGGTGTTAGGAAGACAGCAAAATATGGAAAGGGAAGGAGAAAAAGAGGAGGAGAGCTGGTTACCACAGTAATGGGAAAGCTGCAAGACCTCCAAAACAAAAAAAGCAGATCGGTGAGCAAAGAACAAGCTCTCTCCTCCCTGCTAGGGCCTGCCTAGCAGAGGGCACTTCTCCTGTAACCTCAGAGCATTGCTTCCAAGAACAGAAACTGTTTCTGTAGTTTTCTGCAGACAAAAAATCTCCTGCCTTGAAGCAAAGCTAACCCTGAACCTTGTAATGTCTCTTCCTTCATTCCATGCTAGGATCAGTTGTTCTTCTGGCTTCTTCCACCTATAATAACCTGCCTGCTGATGCATGAGACTAGAGCCAGTTTACATCAGATGGCCAGTTAGAGCGTTAGTGACACAACTCTCATTCCATTATTTCCTGTGGCTTTTGCTCAGCTATAACATCTGGGTTAAATTTTGCTCCTGAAATAGATCTTCTTCCTTTGGAAGGTTGGCTTTAAAATTTCAGGTTTCCTGAGGCTGTATAAGCAATGGAGTTAGAAGCAATGAGTATAAGCAATGGAGAAAGAAACTCTTCTAGAACATGGCCACACAGCCCGAAAAAACCCACAAAAAACCTATGGATGCCGGCCATGAAAGCCTACGACTTCACAATGGAGTTTTTATTGAAAGAAAAAAAAAAAAAAGAACAAACATAAACTAACAGCACTCTGATTCATTCTAGGGGATGGACACAAAGTAGTTTGCTGTATACCTTCTCTTGTCATATTGATTGATGCTGCCAGTGGAGTAACTCCCAATTTTCATTGGCCTTTTACTTCCCTGGGTTCCTTTTCCCAGGAATTCCTCTTACATGTTTTGTGGGAGACACTTTCCCTTGTGCTCATCCCCTGGAGTTGTAGTAATATTCAGCAACATTTGATTGGTTTACGCCACTGCAGACTACTAAAGAAATTAGTACTGTGAGGTGAACAACAGAAAAATACTTCCCATGTCATTGATGTTCAGTGCTGTTCAGTCCCAGTCACTGAGGACTTATCTGACATACCCAGTTGAATGCTTCATTGTCATTACCAAGGACAAACCTCCCATCTTTTCTTCCCAAACTTCTCCTTCTCCAAACTTCTCCAAACTATTACCACCTACGCTGCTGAATAAGTAAGAAGCCTTGGTTTCATCTGTGACTCCTCTCTCTCTCCCCTTTGCTCCCTTATTTTGTTTATTAAAAAATCACATTGCTTCTCCCTTTATCCCTCATATGACATATCAAAAATATGGTTCCTCCTCCCTGTCCCCTGGGCACAAACTCTGGTCCCTGGCTGGCCATCTTTCATTTTTGACTACTGCAGCCTTCTCTTCTCTGATCTTTGATTGTTTCACCTTTGTCCACACACAACATTCCAACCTTTGTCCAATATTCTACTACTGATAGCATTCATTTTATCCCACTGCTTTGACTATAGGACACATCTCTTTAAATCCCCGCACTGGCTTTCTACACCTCCTGGCTGAGCCTATACTTTCATGAATATATGTATGACTATAATAGCAGCCTGTAGCTCTCCATATTTCCATAAATGGACATCAACCTACTACTACCCATTTAGTACCATTTTAGTCCTTCATCCTAAAAATTAACTTTCCAAGCTCTGACTCTGGATCCAATCTAAACTCCTAATCTTTAAATCTAAAGACATTCATGGTTTCTTTCTGTCCCATCTCTTCACTCATATGTCCTGATACAACCCTGCCCATGATATTCACTCATGAAGTTCTATTACTCTAAGCCAGGGGTAGACAACCTTTTTGAGCCGGGGGCCGGGTTGCTG
>CM034703.1:223659131-223678126 GCA_020142125.1 Phrynosoma platyrhinos
CCCAAGAACAAGTAATAACAACAATAATCAATATCATCATGGTGGCCACCGGCGGTGGCGGCGGGGTGGTGGTGGCCGCAGCAGGACCGGCCTGGGGCCGGTCCAAAGGCCTTGGGGAGCCGCATCCAGCCTCCGGGCCTTAGGTTGCCTACCCCTGCTCTAAGCTATCTGGATGTCTCTTTCCCAGCTCTCAAACAACTTCACAGTGCTACCATTTGCTCAAAGCTGCCTCAGAGAATAGATACCACTTCTCTTATTTTTAGGGTTGCCATATGTCCCAGAAAAGTGGCACAATCCCAGATTGGAGCGTCTAAAAAAGTCCCATCCTGGCTGGGCATTGTTGATCCTCCAATCCCAGATTCGTGCTTCATGCTAGGCCACATTTTGTCAGTCTCCAGTTGGACTGGAGATTGACACAATTTGTCTGCCTGGAACAAGGCAGGAATGGGTCCTTCCCTCATGTGACCTCCTCCTCAGCTAGAGGAAGAGGAGGAGGAAGAGGGAGGCTGCTCTGAGGAAGAAAGGAAGGAAGGGCAGGAATTTCTGGGCCTGCCAAGATGGGGAGGGAGGGGAGGCTAGGAAGTGGGAAGAAGATGAGGGCAAGCCCAGAGTGGTGGCAGGGCTTCTTGTCCTCTACTTGGCTGGGCTGCTCTATAGTCTGGACTGGAGGTGGAGGCCAAGGAGCAGCGGCTTTTGGAGCTAGAGTGGCACTTCCCACCAAGGCTGTGGCCTGGTGGTAGTAGTGGTAGTGGTGGCACCATGCTGTGGCTGAGCGGAGGATGGAAGTGGCAGAGGCATCAGCAGCAACAGCAGGAGGTGGCAGTTATAGGGCAAGGGACAGCCTCCTCCCCCACCTCAGTCAGGGCTGGGCCTTGGGAGGGTCTGCTTCCTCACCCTCTGAAGGACATCTATAATAATAATAATAATAATAATAATAATAATAATGATGATGATGTATTTATATCCCGCCCCTTTGAGATCAATCAGGGCGGCTAACAGCAATAAAATATAATGCACTACAACAAAATCTGGTTCCCTCCCCCCCTTAAAAAGTTATTAAATCGATTACAAGTTAAAAGCAACAATTTAAAATACAACAATAATATTATAAGACTATGGCTCCCTGGAGCACCTCTGCCTCCTTCCACAGCTCTTTCTTCACTGCATCGTCGTGGACTAAGTGGGTCAATCCCCAACCAGCACTGGGGCAGCAAGGTCCCAGACCCCCAGACACAGGACCCCCATTTTCTTTGGCCCTGGCTTGTTGTATACCATCAAGTTGTTTTCCAACTTATCATATGGAGACCCTAAAGTGAAGCTGTCCTGGGGTTTTCTTGGCAAGATTTGTTCAGAGGAGGTTTGTCATGGCCTTCCATTGAGGCTGAGAGAGTGTGACTTGCCTAAGATCACCCAATAGGCAGGGAATTGAACCCTGGTCCCCACTCCAGAGTCCTAGTCCAACACACAAAGCTACATCCCAACCTTCTGTCCAGGAAGAATGTCAAAATGTCCTCAATTTTGAGCATGACTGAGAAGTTTGAATTTATATTATTTTTTAATTTTATTATTTTTTTGCTTTTAGTTGATTGTGTCCTCCGTTTTTCTGGAATGCCCTACATTCTGTCCTACATTTCCCCTACATTTTGTTCTGGTTTTGTGGAAGAGAATTATTTTGTCCTCATTGTCATCTTCTCTGTAAAGCCATTCACACACTATGTAAATCTCCATGTCCTGATATACCTGCCTTGAATCCCACTGTGGGAGAAAAGCGGGATGTAAATCCTTGAAATAAATAAATAATAAAATAATTTACTATTAATACATTAACTCAGCAGTTAAACAACTAAATATTGAAGCTTAAGTACAGTATATTCAACTACAGCAAGCAAATGTTATTTCCTCTTTTAAGCCCTTCTATCATTTCTCATCCTTCCTTTATTGTCTCCCAGTGTTAGACTTTAGATTAAAAAAAAAAAAAACATTGGGAGGAAGAGAAATGTCTTCCTGTACTCTGTAAAGTTCCACAAAACATGGATGACAACAACAACAGCAACAATAATAATTCATCTAAAGGCTATCTCCATGCTTCCATAATTTGCATGTCCTTTGGTTTTTGTAAGTTGATGAAACAATAAAGTATCCTACTGCTACTTTGCCTACATAGGCAACTTCTAAAAGGAGGTATCAGAATTTTGGAAAGGGGTTGCTGTTTTCTGTGGGTTACAATCCCAAAAAAATAGTTTGTCCAGGTTTTGGAAGGCCAACATGGGCTTAGTTCTTCTTAATGTATGAAGATATCCTAGACTGAAGCTTGAAGCTCCCTGTCCTCAAATGAGCTACAAGGACAGGCCTAACACATCCAGATTTTTCTACAGTGTCCTGCTCAGCCCTACCTCACAGGCCAAAGATATCCCAAAGTACACTTCACTTCTTTCCAAGGTGCACCATATCCATGGCCCTTATAGTATAACTTTTCTTGTAATACTCATGGAACCACTCCACATTCAATTCACAGCACTGCAGCTAAAGAAGATCCAGACTTCTTTATATGTGTCCATGTATTTGCCAAAGCCATGCTTAAACTGTACCGTGTCTTTTATAGATGGGAGGTTTCCGGTAGATGTTACTCTCTGCAGCAGCTGGAGGCAAAAAGAAAGATAATGAAGGAAAGAAGGAGAAAGAAAAGTGGAGTAGGAGCCAGTGCACGTTAAAGAGTCACAGGAGTTACTACATGTGTGGGTAAGTTTACCCATCCATGATCTAATTGCCTACTTACTTCAATTTCCTCCCTCCCTCCCTCCACTGTCCTTTCTCAAAGTATTGTAGTAAAATGTGAGGCAGCCTTATTATTCTACATATCTGCAGAGCAGAGGCAGGTTTGGAGCTGGTTTGATGGGGGAAGAAGGAATCAATCCTGTTTGAAGTGATGTGTGCTATAGGCAACTATAAGATAATGTGTCCGTGCACAAAAGGTCATGCTGTGAGCATGCTCACTATGAACAGCATGCAGGACCAGGCAGACATTTCTCCTTGTGGCACAGTTGGTGGCTTGCCTCAGTTCAGGAGAGGGGAAGATTTAATTTAGGTGACAGTAATGGCTGCCATCTTGTTGTCTACCACCCATATCATGTTTATTTATGAGTTGGTTCCATAAAGTTAGGAAGGATGCAAACCCCTCCCCATCCCTTACCCAGAGCAATACAAGTCAGCCAAAGTCTCTTCAGATGAGAGAGAAGCAAAGCAAGCTGGGAAGGGGAGCTACCCTACCAGCATGGAAGCTTAGTTATGGGCTGGACTGGTGGTGCAGGCAAAGGGCCATCCATAAAAGACATCAGCAAAAGCTAAAGGGCCACCCATCATTGGAACACTATTTATGGTAGTGACCATGACAGAAAAAAAAAAGTAGCAGGGAAAAATTTCAGGTCTCTTCTAGATTGCCTTTCCTGATTTCAGCTCTGGATTGGTTATACAGAGATCTAAATGACTCTGCATGACTCCCAAGACACTTCATGCCCCTGCACTGCTCCAGAAAAAATACTCCAATTGAGAGCCCACAGCAAAAGTCTGGAAGTACTGGGCGCTTACTTGGGCCAATGACTGAATCAAATCTGGACTTTCATGGAAGGACAAAATGCAAAGCTCAACCACAGAGTCTATCACCTGGGTTCATCTATTATGAGCTTGATTCCTAAGGGATCTATCTGTCTCTTTTTGGCCTGCTTGGTCAACTGACATCAATATCCTGGAAGTGGACATTCATTTCAAGTATGAGCATGCATGTCAGAAGGCTTTGGAAAGAGCCCAGATGTGGTTCTGAGGAGGCCTGAGGGACTGAGGAGGGTTCTGAGTTCTGCCAGGTATTTTGGGTCAGTATGGGCCTCAGGTACTTTGAGTGAAGAAATGATCCTAGATTAATTTTGTGAGAAAAGTAGACTGCTGACTGTGCAGGCAGGCAGAGGGCAAAGGCATACATGTATCCTCTTGTGCACTGACAAGGGATGGGTGATGACTACCCTTCCTCCCTGTAGGAGAGGTGGGGCAGTGGCCCTTACCTGATGACCCCTGGAGTCTCTGCTGGAGGGGAGCAGCCATCTGGCAAGTCCAGAGAAATCTGGGGGAAGGGTGCAGCGGGCCCTGAGGGGAGCAGGAGGAGTATAAGATAAATTATCTGTCAAGGATGGGTGTAGAAGAGCTCCTAGCTGACAGACAAGCTTTGCCCTGTGGCCCTTGAGGAAAGAGAAAGGAAAGAAAGGAGCAGGAGAATCTTATCTTTCTATAGGAGAGAGAAGCTGCAGGAGTGGGTGAAAATAGGTGTCAGAGGAGGCAGGGTAAAGGCTACAGGTCTTATTTATGGATGGCCTCTATCATGCAGATGTATCTTGCTGTTACTAGCATACTCTAGGCTGACAATAGCACTACTCATGCAATATTCACATTTGGCACATGCATGCATGCCCCAAAAAGGACACAGCGCTCCTTCACAGGCTGGCCAGAGGCCTCCAGAGCCTACCTGGAATGTGGAAATGCTTAGGAGCTTGGTATGAGGTTGGTGTAGAAGACCTCACATCTAACTGGCTATAGTAGGGGGAGCTGCGCCCACTCTCTGTTCCTTGAAAGAGCAGATCGGAAGGAGCAGCAGAGAAAGAAAGAGAGGCAGAGGAAAATTGGTGTTAAAAAAGCAGCCGTGTTAGAAGAGTAGCAAGCCACCTGTGAATCAATGGTGGGGATGCATGGATGGAGGGCCTGGGGGTGATGATGATGATGGTGATGGTGATTTCTACACACCATGGTGGTGGTGGTGGTGGTGGGGAGTGTAGGGTTCATAGATGAACAGGAGCCAGAGGAAAAATTCCTTAGTGCATGTCACCAGTTGCAGTTCTAAACCCATTTCAGGAACACCAAAAAACTGGTGCCAGGGTGTACTTTCCATTGCTAACTGGTCCCCGATGGTACAGAGTCCAACGACAACTGCACCAGGTGCTTCATCTGGGCAGAGGGTGTGGTTCTGATGAACAAATCTGTTCAAGGAAGACCTGAAAGATGATTTTGATGGACATGCTTTTATCTCTGTGTTTTTCTTCCCAGCTCTGCTGCCTTCTCAGTGCAACATGTCAAAACCCAGTGCTGCTTGTGTTCATGCTAAAGAAGACTCCCCTAGCACCTCTCTCTGTATGCATATGAATCCTGGGGCATCCATTGCTTCCCGCATCATCTTCTCCTTTCCAAGTCAGCTCTAGTATGGAGTCATCATTTTGAACTTGCCACAGAGAAAAGGAGGATGGTATGCACAGTGGAGTGAAGTCCCAGTAATGAACACTCAGCTTTAGTCTGAGAATGAACCACAATGTAGTTGGCCGCTTGTCTAACATTCTGTCAAGAAATGGTCCAACACAACACAGAAAATGATTTGGGATATGTGTGACTGTGTGTGGCATTTTTGCCCCCCTTCCCTCTCAACCACCCTCCAGACATAAGTTTTCACAATACAACTCTTCTGGAAATGAAAAGATGTTCTGGTGCTGAATGCCCCT
The DNA here is from genome assembly GCA_020142125.1 of Phrynosoma platyrhinos. NCBI lineage: Eukaryota > Metazoa > Chordata > Lepidosauria > Squamata > Phrynosomatidae > Phrynosoma > Phrynosoma platyrhinos. Next base: position 223,664,663 of record CM034703.1, read on the forward strand.
CGAAGAGAATGTGTACATCCAGGAAATAGATGCTCCAGTGGTGTCTTCTGTTTCTCATGGGCACTCAGCTGAATCCTGGTGGAAAGATCTCTGCCCTTACCTGAGCGGTAATAATGATGTGGAGAGCGTGGGATGGTGGGGGACATGCCTTGGCGGCTGTAGGTGGGGGAGTCAATGTAGCCTGGGCTGGAGGCTCGCCTTTGCCGGATGTCCATGCTTTCATAAATGTCCTGGAAAAGTAAAAGAGTACTGATAACCAAACTCTCTACTTGTGGAGTGCAGGGAACATTCATGCATTTTAGGCTTGTGTCACAAAATCCTAGTTTTCTCCTTTTTATTTCATTCTGTGCAGCCTCTTCTCTTCCCCAGTTGAGGCCAGCATGTGTGATGTATAGGGTTGTCAGGCTGAAAAATGAAGAGGGCTTCAGAACTTTTAATAGTTGTAAAGAAGAGAGAATTTCAGCAGGTGTTTTACTTGGCAATACAAGAAGCAACACATGCAGAACATCCCTTTTCTAGACAGTCATTAAAACCTCCAGTTTTCCATCTGGCAACCCTAGTCATATATAAATTCATTTATGGTATAGGTATGTATGTGCTGGCACTATCATGAGCACTCCTAATTTTATATAATCAGAGGTTGCTTCCTACAGTGGCTTAGTAGCAATACTTTTCACTCCTATCAGCACTCTGCAATGCAACTGTCTTGGCCCAGCCCTCAGTGCTTTTTCAGCTCTGACTTTACAAGTCTTGGTCACACAAGCCCTCATATTGCCTTGACATGTTGTATGATTACCTGAGAATATGGAGACAAAGTTCCCAGAGACTAGAGGCAACAGGAGGCCAGAGACAAGCCATGAGGGAATGAAGAGTGAAGAAAAGAAAGAGAGGGAGAATGATTACAAGTTGACATGACTGCTCAAGGCAACAACATAGTTCATCTTCCCCCAAGTTCTGTCCACTTAACAGAAGGACAGTTTTATTAGAGCTGTCAGGACACTCTGGAAATCTGAGAGAGAAAGTGCAAACTGATCACAAAGAAGAGGCAGGCTACAAGTTCTTCTCATAGCACTGACAGAAAAATAAACAACAGAACCTACACTTCTCTTCCCTGCAAATATATAGATGTTCCTGATCAAACAATTTTGATCTTCAGAAAGCATGTACTGAGTCCTAGTTTCTTCCCTTTCCACAGCAATGGCATTTAGCAGCTTTCTTTACAGTTATGTAAAATGTCCCCTACATGTAAACACACATCTACAGTACCTAATAATAATCCCAGTAAGAACTTGAGATGGTGCACCCCTTTCTGCAAAATGTAGGCAACATGTCAGAACATACTGTACTGAACTGGGAGAGATTCCTCCTTTTACTATTATTGGGGATCCGCTCATTAATAAAGGAGGATAGGCAAGGTGAGCACTACCATTAGGCAGAAAGAAGCAAATATCGTAGGCAGCAGTTACTGGGGACAGCAATGGTTACCCCCAGACTGTATTTCCTGAGGCCTATTGATTTCCCCTTGGAGGACAGAGCTATGTGTACCACACCACTTTGTACCCCTTGAACTAGCCTACTAGTGTCAGGGGTCTTTTCACACTCCACAGTTATAGTGCTCTGATTCCACTTTAACTGACATGGAACCCTGGGATTTGCAATTTAGGGAAGGGCATTTAGAGTTCTCAGCCAGAGAGCTCTGTTGTTGTTGTTGTTGTTGTTGTTGTTGTTGTTGTTGTGTGACTTCAAGTCATTTTTGACTTATGGTGACTCTAAGGTGAAGCTATCATAGGGTTTTCTTGGCAAATTTCTCCAGAGGGGGTTTGCCATTGCCATCCTCTGAGGCTCAGTGAGTGTGAATTGCCCAAGATCTGGAAAGTGGGTTATGCTTGAACAGGGAATCAAACCCTGATCTGCAGCGTGGTAGTCCAACACTCATCCTACTACACCATGCTGTCTCTCACAAAACTTCAAACTTCCAGAATTCCATAGGATGTTGTCATGGCAGTTGAAGTGGAATCATAGTGCCATAACTTTGGAGTGTAAAAAGACCCTATCATACAGCCAGAGTTGAAGAAAGATTCAATTGTCAGTCCAGTTAGTTTTATATATATGTAATGGTGAGAAGTACTATCATGTACATTGCCTCAAGCAACAAAATATCTTGGGTCATTAGACAGGAGTCTGACACATTAATCTGGTAAATTAACATGAGCAACACAAATCCAATGTACCAATAACAATATCTATTCAAACATGAAAGAGATGCAGGCATGAAGCCACTTCCACCTTGCTGTCTAGCCATGTGTCCATGATGTGGATAGGAGAAATGGTCCTGATCCAGACCTTTGTTTCTTCTTGCTACTGCTTCTCCTCCATGAAATACCAAGCAGGCCGTCAGCTTGATGAAAGGAGAAATGTTTCAATGCAGAAAATCAAAATGAAAATATAAGTTGGCATCTCCTTTTTGGAGAGCCAAGAGACTACTCTTTGCCTTGTTGAAGTGCAATCAAAATAGGATGAAGCACAGCACAATTAAATTTAGTGCAAACCAGACAAAGCTGGGCTGTGGTAATCTGCTTGAGCCCCAGGGTCCTCTTGCCATAAGACTGATGGGATGAATTTGACACTTGTCAAAGACTAGTACCTGGACCTCTGAAAGGGCTCATGTGCTGTGTTCAGGATTTGATAGGTAAGTTCAATGCTAGATGTTCTGAATGGGTAAAGACTAGGCTTCCTTCTAATTGAAACAGTCTCCTCTCATTTCATTGCCATTTCACCTCCACTTTCTCAGAATAAACTTTCAGGTTGGACCAGTTTAGACCAGCCCTGTTCTTTTTTCCCCTTTTCTCTCTACCCAACAAACTAAAGCAAAGGCTGCTTCTAAGAATGGAATGTAGGACAACCAGATTCAGCCAAAGGCCATAACTTCAACTATATCACTAAATGAGTCAGGCACATGCATAGCAGATCTGCTACATTTACTGTTTCAGGGCTACCAAGATGCCTGCTCATCTTCTTGCTCATCAAGGATGTTAGGACACGTTGGGGCACAGTTGAAGAGAATTCCTACAGCATATTAGACATAGAGGGGTAATTCTTTGAGAGAGTTGCAAGAAAGCCATAATTTTTGTACCTCTTCCATTGCATTTTAATAACAATTAGGTTCCCATATTTTATCCCTGGGCACACAATATGTAGCCTATGACTAGAAAGTGTTATGCTTTCTCCATATGTGCCCTAATAACTTAAGATTGAACTAGTGTCCTCAGATCATATCTCCCTCTAGGACATTTTCAACCTATAGACAAGATGGCTACATAGCAATAACTACCTTGGATATTTCTTTTCTTTTTTTTCCTTTTTTTTAAAAAGAAGGCTTATCCTATAATCTGAGATTACAAGGTACATCATGGATCTCAAATCTTCCCACCTAAATCAATTGGTCTTATAGCTATAGGATAAGCCTCTGTTTCCATCACAGCTCTTAATGGGCCGGTGTCCACAGTGAAATGGCTGAGAAGCTGTACCTCCCCATAGCTATATCTCTCCAGTGTCTCGTCCGATGTATATCTGTGATAGGGCTCATAGGAAATGAGGTCAGGGCGCTGCACCTCGTAGATGGCTTTAATCTTGGGAAGAGCAGCCAGGTCTTTGTAATTAAGGATCTCATTATCCACTTTGGCCTAAGGAAAGGGAAAGACACAGATAGGCAAACACAGAAAGAAAAGAAAGGGAGCTGAGGATGTGGGGGAGAAAGGGACAAACTGGAATACACAGGTAGAGGGCATCATCAACAGAGCAAACAGAAAAGAATTGATACCAGAGGACTGAGCAAAGGGAAGATCAAACTTTAGAGGAGGTGACAGAGCTCCCTTTATGTAAATGAGACAACAGTGGAAAGGAGTACTAGGATCAGAACAGAAATCAATATCATGAATTGCTGAGGCAATAGGCATTTGAGTTGTTCAGTTGGATGATGCACAAAGAAGCCATGTCAGTATCAGGACTCTTTGGCAGTTAGACATTCAACAAGGGTACAGATAATTCAGGTTGAACTTGTAGTATAGTACTCATGGGTTTGCCTTTACACACCCATGGATCTCAGAAGAGTATTCCTAATCCATAAGAATCCAGTCTGCAACAGCTACACAGGTGTCTTGGATGATATCTTCTTCTCACTCCACTAAGAACCCCCAGAGCACACCTTTCCATATGCACCTGTAGAAACTGCAAGGCTTAGTAAACCCAGATGCTGCATGCCAGGGAAGTGTACTTACACAAATGACTCGGTTGGGGGAGCCAATGCTGGACCCAGGTGGGGAGATGGAAGTTTCTGAAGTTCTTCTGTGCTGTGTTTATGAAAAGGACAGAATGGGTTATAAATGAAATGGTCTTGCCCTCTGCCAAATCTGCACTACTGAAGGAAACATTATAACTAGCTCTGACCTGAACAGAAAGTATGTATTTAGTCATAGCAAAAGTACAGAGCTTGGACAAGTAGCTTTTCTATAAGTTCTAGGATTCCTCAGCCAAGCTGGCTGAGTATTTATAAGAGTTATCATTAGAAAATAAAATGAAACAAAGTTTTAAAATATGTTTTAGAAGCCCTGCAAAATCCTCACATACTTTCTTACATTTTTTTTCTTTTTAAGCACCTTAATATTTGGATGTGTTGCTGCATTTTGCAACTTATCATACTTTGATATTCCCACATTCATCACTTCTTGTATATGAATTATCTGACCAGCCCTGACTCAAAACAACCCAGCCATTTTGCATTCAATAATTCTGAAATGTTATCAGATGTTGCACTTTATACTTTCACCAGCAATTCTCAGTCAACACTAACAATACTTAAAGGCCTAATGAGAGATTTCAGAGGATACGTGGCTACCACTAACCTTTGTTTCATTCTCTTCAATTACACAATGTTTTCCTTTGGTCATGTTGTTAACGGAAAGATGCCACCCATTCAGTGTCCACTTCCCACTAGTTATTTGGCCACTTTGAGGGTGTGGGTTATGGGAGGGAAATGCTGAATGCAATACTGATACATGCTTTACTAGACATTGGGCCTTTACAGACTGCCAAAAATAATTCAGCTTGAGTCTACTTTAATTGCCCTGGCTTTAACTGCCCTAGGGAATCATGGGAATTGTATTTTTTCTGGGACACTGAGCCTTCTCTGTCAGAGAGCTCTGGTGCTACAATAAACTATAGTTCCCATGATTCCTTAGCACTGAGCCAGGACAGTTAAAGCAGCCTCAAGCTGCATCATTTCTGGCAGTCTGTAAAGGCCCTTAGTTCAAGTCCTGAAAGATCAAAGCCCCCAGATGCTAAAATTCAAACTTCTTCTTTCACAATTGCTATGCCTTCCCGACCAAATAAATAAATACTCTGGCTCCCTTCCAATGTGAAATATACTCCTATTCTGGATATCACAATGGTTGCTGCAGTTCTGCTTCCTATCCAACTCCGGTTCCATTTTACCTTTAACTTTTTTTCTGCTCTTGCTGCTTGTTTGCATATGGGATGCCACACTTCTGATCCTGGAACAGAGGAGAATGTGTCACAATAACAAGCTGTCCAAATCAGAAGTTAATTTACATGTAGCACTCAGATTCAGAAAAATAATCCTACATCTCTGTGATTATGGCACATTAAAAATTATTGTAGAGTGGAAGGAACCTAAGGGCATTTCCACCAGATGGAGGGCTCCTTGTAGTAATAATTAGACCTCACTGTGCATAGAGGACAGATTAGCAGTAGAATGGTGGGAGCAGTGGCTTCACAAGTAGAGGATGAAGTCATCTGAAGCCCCCATAAAATTTGGTGAATAAGGCAGGGTGACTCTGTGATGAAAGCCTCATGAGGAACCACTCAAGAAGGCCATTTAGTTTAACTTCCTGCCAACAAGTAATATTGCCTTCATCCAGTCCTGCAGTTGATGCAAACCAGAGAATGGGGATCTAGTGCTAAAATATCTTGGGAGCAGTGCAACTGCCCAGCTCAAGCAAGTGATTCAAGCTCGGGATTCCTGTTAATTGAGCACACCTAGTCCTTCTCAAGTTATGATGTGTATGTGTAATATTAAGGGCTGGCCATTTGTGGGACAAATGGGACACTAGTTCTGAATGCCTGTGCAAAAGGGATTACAGAGCAGTTGTCTCCCATCCAGTGCCACAACATAGAGCTCTTATTGGCACTCCTTCACACTTCCAGGCAGTTTCTGTTTTCCCATGCCTGATTAGTTGCAGAATGTTGAAACAAGGTAGTGACATGAATTCATGAATGTTCTAACTGATTACATGAAATCCTTGTCCTATTCCCTTCTTACAGATGAGTAACATAGCTGGCAGCATTGCCTGTGGCAGGTGGTAGCAAAAGGTTCCAATAACACAGAGCAATAATGGGATGCTAAAGGATAAAGGGATGAAACAAAGGCATCAAATGGAGAAATAGATTTATGATGTTTTCTAGGGTCTCCTAATAATCTGGGACCAGTTTTGAATAAAAGTCAGTGCATACACTAAAATCACACTTGGCCAGAAAGGATGTGTGTCTCTCTCTGTGTGTGTACAATGTCAGCCCTTGATCAGGTTTGGATGCTGATTTTTAAAAGGAAGTTCAAATTGTCCTTCCCACCCTTGTCTCTCCTTTCATGGTTGTCTGGTGAAAAGAAGGAAGGAAAGACTGAAAGAAAAGAAAGACATGCTTTCAGACTTAGTGATGACACCACATGCCATTGATTTCTGGGGTTTATTGATTTTCCTAAGATCCTTCCACCTTAATGGTGTGGTCAAAGGAACATACCTTCAGCTGGAAATGAAAAGAAGGATGCTAGGAAAAGAAAAAGAAAAAACAACACTAACCGTGTAATATGATTCCACATGCTTCACTTCTGTGGCTGCATGATCCTCCCAGGATCATGGTTATTGCTTTAGGTCTCAAAACTAGCTACTCCTGACTGCTGATAAAGGTCAAAGTAAGATCACACGCTTTTCAATTTCAGTTACAAAGTGCCTTGTGTGGTTTGAATATGCTTCTGCCTACCTGGCTTACAAAGACATCATCAAAACTGCCAGACAGATGATTGGAAAAAGCATAAAGTTTTCATTTTCTCTAACATAACAGTGAAAGACTTGTCTTTGCAGTCAACAAACTTATCACATGTAACAGAGTCCAGCAAAAAAGCCAGTTACCATTTTATTAGTTTACTAAAACTTGTGAGCAGGGCTCCAAGAAATAAGCATTAATTTTGCTGTATAGGGGGGGGATTTTCTATCCTTTTACTGTTATGTATTTTATTGATGTATTTCCTGTATTTTAATCTGTAAGCTGCCCGGATTGGGTTTCCATTGGGCGGGGTAAAAATAAATTTTATTATTATTATTTATTATGAGTTCAGTTCATTTCACTAGGGAGGAGAAGAAAAAACTCTGGAACAGAGCTTGGATCAGTTACTTCTTGGACAACAACATCCACAATCTACCAGCCGGTATGGCCATTGCCCATGCTGAGTCGTGGATTAGGAAACTAAAGACAAAAATAAGCTTTTAGATGACCTATGCTAGAAATGGTCCCCACAAAGGCCATAGTGGTTCTTTTGTACCATAGGTCCTTCTGAGGTGGCATGCAGGCTGCATCACCAAGCTGACTTGGTCCATCAACATTGTTTGCAATGCCCAAAGGCCAGAGGTCAGCATTTTCTGAGCACTAGTACAGTAAATAATGGACAGGCTAAATGTACTGTGTGTAAAGGCACATCCAACAGGCAGGCTGTGACCAGCTAGCCATTTCCAAAGAAAATATCCAGTCATTCAGGCAAAAGTTCTATCCATTAACCTAAACAATTAATATTTCTTTTTAAGACACACATGCAACCATACGTCTGAAGATGTATATACAAACGTTAATTAGGGAAAGACGAGACACACATGTCTTTCCCAGATTAGTCTTCTATAAGTCAGCCTTTGAAATTGCTCTCAGGAGCCATTTTCTGTGACAGACATTGGACACTTGTCCTACATTATCACAGTAATGACTCTTAAGGCATGGTCATATGTATACAAATCACCAGATTCAACAGTAAAGTAAATTATGCAAGTTAATGAACACTACCTGAGAAGATACAGAGAGGGAAGGAAAAAATAGAGGAAGAATGAAAGGATAAATTATAGGTCAAAATGGGAGGAATGTAGAAAAAAAAAAAGGGGGGGGGGGAAGGAACCCTGGCAGGTTTTGTCCTATTCTGGGAACATACTAGTGAAGAGGTCAGGTGAATTCAGATAGAACTGTAAAGTTGAAAGACTAATTCTGACCTTGACAGGACTATTCCGCCACTCACAAATGAATCATGAATTTCTATAGATAGAAAAACTATCCTTCTACCCCCCATACCATCCTTCTACCCACACACATTCCCATTTTTTGGTGCCCCACTTTGGTTTACCATAGCAACAGGTGCCAGTTGCAGGCAGAGTTCAGGCATGATGGCCAGGTGCAATAGTTGGGGAGGACTTTTAACCTTTCCCCATAGGCGCATTACAATGCTAGGGTTTCTTTTAATGCCATGCTGGCTGACATGCCAACATGACATTAATGGCACATCCACACCCCCACAGTGATCTGTTAATTGCCACCCTACACAGAAAGCAACCCATCCCTAACTAAACAGTTCAAGCAGTGTGAGGGTGGGAAGGAAGCCACCCTGCAATTAATGCAGGCAGACAGAGGGTAATTAGTGACTCAGGGTGACAAGCACCTAAAGGTTGAATAAGGGACAAACACTGTTTCCCACTATGCTGAAAATAGACCTATAGCAGCAAAACACCCTGAGTTCATACAGAGACCCAGTAATTTCTTCCTGCTTCATTCCATACCCTCCTCAGTGAGCTGAGCATCTTGCAGCATCAGAATATTTAAAGAGGTTTGCCGTGGGGCTTAATCATAGGGCCTCTGTTTGCAAATCTTCTTGAAATGAGACTGATAATATTTATCTGTATTTCATGCAATGTGCACTGAAGATTAATCAGCTTATCTTGAAGGAAATCTAGAATACACCATGACAAAGGACTCAGTGACCTTCAGAGATGCAGTGCACAGCTCTCATGCCATGTTCACAGGAGCCTTGAGGAATATGAGAAGTGCAAATTCTGAATATCAGAATTGTCTATCTAGCTTGGATAGATGTAGACAGTCCACTCCGCTGTGTGATCTTTTTCTCAGGAGGCTACTGTTCCTACCTGTGAGGTACATCTCTTCTCCTTCAGTGAACATCTGGTGGCAACGCACACATCTGGCGCAAGTGGGGTGGTAATGCTTCCCTCCTGCCTAAAAGAATCAGTGAGAAAAGACAACTCTCAGACAGACAGAACTGGCAAAATCCCCTGGTAACTTGTTTGTTTCCTAAGTATTTCTTCTAGCTAACAAACTCCCAACCAGACCATATCAAAATGCAGTTTACAGTCAAAATAGAACAACAAATTTTACCAATATAAAATATATAATCTTTTAACACAATTTAGAATGCAACTGTTTTTAATTCTAAAAAAACTATGCCCAATTCAAGCAGCCAGTTAGATCCAAAGTCTGCTGCACAATGTGGGCATCTCACTCTGCCTGATATGCCTGGCTCCTTATGAGACCTTTTTACAGTGATCCACACAGCTAGGTGGTTTTACACATTTCTGCCACTAGCATTTCCATATGTAACACAACAGTAACACATTTCTACAAAGTTGTCCATCTGCCTGTTTCTTCTCACAGGTCTATTTGCTCGATTCACTTTCTTGCTAATGAAGTAGTTGATGGGATATTATGCCAATGCCCTATAGAAAAATTTGAAATGACTGTGACCTATCTTGCTGACATTAATAAAAAGTCAATACTCCATTGTATGGTACTGGGTTGCTGGGTGTACTGCAAAACAGCAGTAATAAAAGCTTTGGGTCACATTTTACATCTTGTTTGATTATCTTACTGCACTCCTCAAAGATTTCCCCTCTCAGCCTTTATTAAGCTCATATTCTTGCCACATCTGAAATATATTTCCACTTTCCAACATCTTCACCAGCAAAGCGGTGCATCATTACTACATGCACACCTTAAAATTAAGGGGGAGTGGTATCTTGTATATTTAATTTTAAAACTACTGCCTCTTATTTTGATTGATACACATTTAAATATCCATTTTGCATTGCACTGGGTGAAATCTCTTTGGTCCTAATATTTTATCACCAAAAAACCAAGCAGCAGGCTTACACTGAACTCACAACAGCGAAGGACCTTAATTGACTAATTACAACACAATCTAACAAACAATAATAGCTCACACAACATGTGCATATGTATTAACAATAAAGACTCCACAGAATAATTCCAGACAGGTTTTGTATGCATCTACCAAGTCAAGCTTATCCTCCAAGGAATATAAGTCCAAAAAATAAGTTGTAGCATCTCAAGCAACCAGTTCATATGTGGTGATGAATGCTTGATCCTAATATTTTATCCCCACACCTTTCAACCAATCTGAAATTCTCATGGATTTTGGTACTATTTTTTTTTAAAAAAAATGTATTCAAGACTATATCCTTTGTTTCAGTTGCTCAAATAAAAAATAAGTTTGATGCGAATGATGACTAGATGTGTGCTGAAATGCAATCTTTGGCATCTAGTTTGCCTTAATATCTCTCAACTGTTCCTTTATTTGTCCCTCTTTCTTGTGGATTGTGGGTTGCTAAATAGTGCATGAGACCAAAATCAAGAAAGATTGTTTTGTGTAGAATTTTTTTCAAAGTAGTACTACAAGTTATTAGAAACATGGTTCTTGGTCATTTTCCCAAGTTTATTTTATGCATGAAAAAGTGTGCCTGAATTTATTTCCATTATATCTTTGGTGCCATCTATCTGTGCATGATTTTTTCCTTGTTTGTGTTTATTATTTTCATAACCTGCTCTTTTTGCTAATTATTTTAATTTTTTGTGGTATGTGGATTGATAATATCTGCAATAAGAGGTTAGACAGTATATCTGTTTTTATAGAGACCATTTTATAATAGTTGCCACATAAATTATGTTTTAGTCTATTGTATCTTTAGTTTTATTCAATTAATCTTATGGCTTACAATTCAAGTTTATTAGATATTTTTAGCTATGAGATGTGAATTCCAAGTAATTCGTATCTTACTACATATCTGATTTCCCCCCACCCTCATAGTGTTTTTGCTGATCCACTTTTATACTGATCCATGACATCTCTGATTTTTTCCTGCAGAAGTGTATTTCAAGGCCTGCAACTTCTTTATATTGTTTAATAGTTTTTATGGCCTCTACAGTGGTGTAGTGATTTGAGCACTGGAGTATGACCCTGGAGAGCAAGGTTCAAATCTCATCTCAGCCATGTAAACCCACTGGGTGATCTTGGTCAAGTCACACTCTCTCAGCCTGAGAGGAAGGCAATGGCAAATTCCCTCTGAAGAAACTTGCCAAGAAACCACCATGATAGGTTTGCTTTAGGGTCGCCAACTTGCCATAAGTCAGAAATGACTTGAAGGCATACAACAGCAGCAACAAACAATAGACTGTTGGGGTTCTGACAGCATCAATAGTATGTCATCAGCCAACAATATTATTTTGTGCTGTGATTTAAGCATTCTGCCTCATATTCATTAGAATAGCCTTTGTAGTAGGACATATTAAAGGCTTCATGTAATCTTGTGGAGATGTTGAAGTTGGACCCATTGTTTCCATCTGGTGAGAGGGAAGCCAAGGACTGTGGGACTCATAGTTACATACCCTGCCTTCTCATAAGATGTTCTTCCTAGAAGGTGAAAACATTGTTTTGAGGCAGCTGATGCTTACTACCATTTTAACATATTCATGGAAGTTCTTCTTTCTATCTGATAGCAAGATTGTTAGTACACTGAGACACCTATAATAAGTAAATTGGTATCACATTCCAAAACTGGATTGTATGTGAATGCAAATGTCCACTCTTCCTCCAAAGATGGCTCTGCTTATTTCTACCCTGTTTCCTTCCTCTCTTGCTTGCTTTTTTTTCTGGAGTCTCAACTGCTCTGTATGCAGCCCTTCTTACTCTTCCTACTGCTTTGTAACTACAGTTGTTAGTCACTATTTTTTGTACTGTGGATTACAGAATATCTGATTTTAACAGTAGCCACTATCCTAAATAACAGCTATGTCATAGTTAGGAGAGCCTAAATATCCTAAAGGCACCAGATCCTGTCTTGTCTTGGAAGTTAAGCAGGATCAGTTCTAGTTAGTACTTGGATACCAGGTGTTGTAGGCTATATTTCAGAGGAAGGAATGGGCAAACCTACCTTTGAGTATTGCTTGACTAAGAAAACACTATGAAATTAATGAGGTTGCCATAAGTTGACAGGTGACTTGAAAGGTGTGCATGTACACACAGAGACACAGAGACACACACATGGTTAAGGAAGTCTGCCACTTGGTAACTGCAGGTTATAAACTCATTTAAATGGATTCATTTGCCATGTAGTGGCTAGAGATAGTGCTGAAAGCTACAGATGGGTGGAAATGGATTAAAATTAATTAATACACTTTAAAAACCAAATAACCCTGATTATCACTCCTGCAGGATCTCTTTAGCAAAGCAAAAGCAGCTTCATTTATATACTGCTTCATATCGCACATGGGATGTCTAAGCGGTTTACAACTGTGAGCTGATTTCCCCCCAACAATCTGGGTACTCATTTTAGCAACCTCGGAAGGATGCAGGCCTGAGTCGAGCCTCAGCCCTGGCTGGTATTGAACTCGCAACCTTGTGGTCTATGAGTGAGTGGCTGCAGTACAGGCATTTAACCACTGCGCCACCAGGGCTTTAGTATCCATGCCAAATTCCAGCTGTCTAGCTTTTATGGTCTGGAGCTACAGTAGACATGGACACATATACACACCACCACCACCACCACCACCAAGATTATATAGTATTTTCTTGAATTAGTGGCTTTTTCTTTCTTTCTTTCTAGAAAAAATAAAGAGGAGATATAATTGCCTTGAACTACTTTATTTTCAATAATTAAAATAAATTCTATCAATACGTATCTGTGAAAATATATTTTACAAATGAATTTTGGAAGAACAGCTGCATGTATGAATCTTCAAGTGATTCTTGGGAGCCCTCTGATTCTGATACTAGGGTGCCTTTTATGATTTTATGCCTTTTCAATCCACAGGCTTAAGACCCAGGTTTAATTTTTAAGCAACAGGATACCATGGACAGTCAAAGAGACAAACCGATGGATCCTTGAACAAATCAAGCTTTAAAGTTCCTTGGAAGCCAAGATGATCAAATTAAAGCTGTTGTACTTTGGCCACATCATGAGGAGGTATGACTCATTAGAAAAGATAACGATGCTAGGAAAAGTAGAGGGTAGCAGAAAGAGAGGAAGACCACATGCCAGATGGATAGACTCAATC
>CM034703.1:223678226-223707743 GCA_020142125.1 Phrynosoma platyrhinos
TACTTAATTTGTGTTTACATGGTTTCATCTGTTTAGGGTGTTTTTGCTATTTTGTTCCTAGCTGGTTCAAATATTATAGTTTCTAAGAGTTTAAATCAGTTTAAAGTTATTTAACTGTGCCCATTATTTCTGCCACAGTCTTTCAGCCTTACGTAGTTAATTTAGTGTACCTTCTTTCTTATACAATAAAAGGAGTAAATTTCTCTCTCACCAATTTACAGTTGTAATGTATCTTAGTTGTAAGACTGTTCCCAGAAAAGGAACTGTTTACAAGTACATTTATTTGTAAGCTGTTATTTCCATGTTTTCATTGTGGGGAGGCAATATCAGACTCCTCCAAAAATGATCAGCTACTAAAGTCTAGCAGAGAAGGCACATTTGGGGTCTTCAACCCTAGTTATCAATGGCATACATTCAACACCAAAGTTGACATTCAGTTACAGAACCAGTAAATGTCTTCAGTTCTCACACAGCTATACAAAACCCATGTCAACAAGACATGTTTTCTGCATCTTTCCAATAAGAGTCAAACTGAGCTGCAGACAAATGGCTTTGTAGTAAATGTTGTCACTTAAACCTGGCAAACTGGATAACAGCTGTGTATAAAATACATCAGAATAATACAAAACATTGCTTTTCCATCTCCAGATAGGATGGTAGTGTTTGAAATGAATGAGGTCATTCAAGGCTCCCAGTGAGTAAAAACCTGTGGGATCAACCTTCACGTTAAGCTTTGTGACAAGGAGAGGCCAAAAGGTGCTCAGAGCTGTCACGCTGATTAAAAACACCACACAGTCTACCACACTTCATCTTTTATCAGCTGTATGATTGCTAAAACTGAGCAGGGTGACAAGTCACCACACAGCCAAACCCAGAGTGTTGTCAGAACTATAAATTACCACTGAAATAGTGTGATAGACCTGTTTTGCAAGTTGGAATGACTTGGTGCATCTACACAACATATTTTTTAATGCTGTTATAATGGTCATAGTTCTGTCATAAAGAATCCTGGGGATTTGCAGTTTAGTGATAGACATAGAATTCTCTTCTAGAGAGCTCTAGTGAACGCCCCTGAACTACAGTTCCTAAGGTACCCTGAAAAGAGGTAATGAAGATTAAACTGGAGTAGTTTAAGAACTGTAGTGCATGGAGCTCTCTAGTAGATTATTCAAAACATCACAACAAAATATAAATAACAGGATTTCATAGGACTGAGCCATGATGGTTAAAGTAATATCAGACTGACATATACTTAAGCAAGAGTTACAAAAACTAGTATCTCTAAAAATATTATTGAGATGTCCAGCCCTGATTTCTATTTCAATGTTCTGATCGGAAGGCAGCTTTTTCTAATAACTTCAGTGACTATGATACTCTAAGATTAGAAATAGAAACCTACTATTTCACCCACTTGCCAAGCAGCAGGACTGTTCTCCCTGTCCTTTAACAAGGATAATAGGTTTAATTGGTAGCTTGTTTCCACTCAGAAGTGTCTGTTAGGATTTCAATTATATAAGTTTATCGCTCGTCATTTCCAGACCAATTCGAGCACGGGCTGGGAATGGAATGGAATGGGTGAGAAAAGATTTTACTGCTCAAGAAAATGCCACCAGAAGTCTCCAAGCCATTTCTCAGGCGTTTCATGGCTACTGATTTTGAAGAATGAGTGATATGATAGCCCTGTTTAAACATTTGAAGTGATGTCATATTGAGGAGGGAGCTAGCTTGTTTTCTGCTGCTCCAGAGAACAGGACCAGGAACAACAGATGCGAGCTGCAGGAAAAGAGATTCCACCTCAACATTAGGAGGAACTTCATGACAGTGAGATCTGTTCGACAGAGGAACACACTCCCTTGGAGTGTGGTGGAGTCTCCTTCTTTGGAGGTGTTTAAGCAGAGGTTGGATGGCCATCTGTCAGGGATGGTTTATTTTGAGTTTCTGTATGTCGGGGGCTGGACTGAATGGCCCTTGTGGTCTCTTTCAACTGGCTGCCATAGCGTGCATGGGGAACAGCTTGGGGACTCCTGGTGCATTGGCAGCATTTTCCTGAGTGGTAAAACCCATTGTTGCCCATTTTGTCCTGTTCCCAACCTGTGCCTGGATTGGTCTGGAAATGACAAGCGATAAACTTAATAAACTCACTTTCAGGGTTTTAGAGTTTAGACGCAGGCATGGACTTACCTTGGTATAGTCCGCTCTGCTGTTTGCAATGCATTACTCCAAAAGGGGCATTTTGTAGCAATACTAACCACAATAATGATGGTGATGAGGATAGCCAAAGAGCAAATGAGGGATTATTACAGGGTATGAGCAAAGGAAGGATTTGAAGGCCTTTCATTAGAGAAGGAACATTTAAAGTTAAAGCCAACATTAAGGGTAGCTTTCCTGAAAAAGAGCCGCCTGAATCTCACATGAACAGTCACCAATTAGATCAGCACAGCATCAAGACATGCTGCACAAGCTTCATTTATGGCCATAATATTCTTGGTCCTGAAAACCAGTCCATTCTTATGCTGTTTATCTAGCAAAATGGGTTGCTGGCCTTGGCCATAAAGCCAGTATTGTTTCTCAGAAATAAGATGCAGAAATGGGATTACAGCATGGAGCCCTCTCAAAACAAACAGGGAGACATGCATTTTGGATTGTAGCCTGTACCAGATATATTTTCTAGAATATGTCATACTGTACTCTGTATCTCACACTATTAGTGTCTCTGGTTAGGGTTCCAATTCTGAGCAGGTGGACTGGTGGTAGAAGGAAACTGAGTACTTGGAAACACTTTCCCACAATATTCCTTGCTTGGATAAGTACTGCAGGAGAATATTATCCTAAGTAAGCATGCTGCTTGAACCAGATTGTAACAGTTGTTGCCTATTTAACTACCAGTCTCATTAAACCAGAGAGAGAAATCAATGTTTGCAACTTGGAAATCCTCATTGTCTGTTTTATGTATGGAACTGACTAGATCACTAGACATAAGATAGTTTTAGTATTAGTACCAGAAAGCTTTTATGTTGGTCATATCTGCTGGTATGTACTGTACTGGTTATAACTGCAATTATTTGTTTGATACAAATAAATTTGATTTAATTTGATTTGACTAGATTGCAGATTCTCAGATTGCTACATGGAGTATCAGACTGGGATATATGTAGTGAGCTGATTTGCTCTGAAGTAAGTACTGTGGTGGTGAGATTATGTGATCTCATGAGATAAAAAAGCTATACTGATGATAGCACTGCTTTTGTAGGATTGTCAAACTCTGGAGTTTTGCAGAGAAGCCCAACTATGCTAAACACCTTAAAATGGTGAAGGAAAGCCATCAGGCAGCAGCAGGAGGGGAAAACACTGGCAGAGAATATCTCAAAGACAATGGCAGTGTCAGTTAAGTAACTCTTGTTAATACTATGCAATAGTACTAACAAGGCAATAGTAAAATATTTCTGAATGTCTTTTACCATGGAAACCCTATGATGAGACAATCAAAATGACATTATCAAAGAAGAATGAAAAAAGACACTACCTATAACCAAAGAAGGACTGGATGACTTGCAAAACTCTTCTTGTTGGGTAAGGACAAGGGAGAAGCAAAAGGTGACAGAAATAGGGATAATCCTAAAAGCAACTTAATCAAGTTGTATATAGAGACAAAGGGAACAATTATAATAATCAGTACAACAAATAGAAGAAGACAATGAAAAAAGGTAAAACAAGAGACCTCTTCCACAAGAACTGAGAAATAAAAGGGAAAATAGGGAGGAAGAAGGATTAGATGGGGAATATGTTATATAATCAGGACAAAATAAAAAGATGAAGGAAGTAGTGCACTGAAGAAGTATATGAAAGACATAAAATGGTGACAGTTTCCTTGAGGGGTTTGACAACAAACTCTCATTTTTAAAATTGAAGTAAAAGAGGTTCTCACAGCTTGGAAAGAATAAATTAACTGGAACAGATGGCATAGCAATAGATTCCATCCAAATATAACAAAAGACTGTTAACAAATATGGAAAACAAAACAATGTCCCATAAACTATAAAGTACTCGATTTGCATTACTTTATTTCTATTATGTCAGAAAGGGGACACCATAGCCTTTTGGCTGAAGAGTGGGGTATAAATACTTCATAATAATAATAATAATATAGTAATCATTGGGTCATTCTATTAATCTCTCGTACAAGCAAAGTGATGCTCAAGATTTTACAACAACAATTTTTACCATGGCAGGTCAGAGTGGGTTCAGAAAAGGAACAGGTACTAGAGATTATACTACAAACATATGTTAGCTAACAGAGCACATCAATGAGGGTTTATTTGCGGGGGGGGGGGAATCAAACAATACTTTGTAGATTACAACAAAACCTTTGATTGTTTAAATCATGGATTGATCTAAAATAAATGATGCCACAAAATTTGATTATCTTAATATATAACCTATATTCTGAAGAAGAAGCCTATAATGGGACAGAATATTGAAAACAGAATGATTTCCTATTGGCAAACAAGTCAGACAAGGCTACATTTAATCACCCTACTTGTTTAATTTATGTGTTGAACATATCATAGAGAAACCAAGATTAGACTCAAAGAAAGGAGGTGTGAAAACTGTAGGATAAGAACCGACTTGGATGCTAGTTTGGCAACAGAACCAAGTGACAAGGTATCCAGCATCTCCGTTGATGTAAATTTACTGGATCAATTTCAATCTGTGAGTATTGAGCACATGGACAAGCTACTTGGTAGAGTGAGGAAGACAACTTGCCCTTGCTCTTCATGGCTGGCCCTCAATCCTTGCCCTTCATGGCTGGCCGTCAAGGGGGGTGGTGCCTTGATGATGTTCCTTAAGGACATTATCAATGCATCCCTCTGGGAAGGGCATGTTTCATCTTGTTTAAAGGAAGCGGCAGTTAGGCCGCTTCTGGAAAAACTTTCTTTGGATCCCCTGGATATGAACAACTATAGGTCGGTATCTATGTTACCTTTCTTGAGCAAAGTGATCGAGAGGGTGGTTGCTCTTCAGCTCCAAGTAGTCTTGGATGAAACTGATTATCTAGACCCATTTCAAACAGGCTTTAGGATGGGATTTGGAGTTGAGACTGCCATGATTGCCTTGACTGAAGACCTGCGCCTGAGTATCGACAGGGGTAGTGTGACCCTGCTGGTGCTTTTAGACCTCTTAGCGGCTTTTGATACGATAGATCATAGCATCCTCTTGGACCGCCTGAGTGGGTTAGGAATTGGAGGCACTGCACTGCAGTGGTTCTGCTCCTTCCCCTCAGGCAGGTCCTAGAGGGTGCTACTCGGGTACAGTTGTTCAGCAAAAAAAGATCTTATGTGTGGTGTCCCTCAAGGTGTCATTCTGTACCCAATGCTGTTTAACATCTATATGAAGCCGGTGGGTGAGATCATTCAAAGTTATGGGGCTGGGTGTTATCAGTACACTGACAACACCCAGATCTATTTTTCCATGTCTCAATTGTCAGCCTCGAATTCTGATGGCGTCTCTCTTCTCAATGATTGTCTTAAGGCAGTAATGGGCTGGATGAGGAAAAACAGACTGAGATTAAATCCAGACAAAACGGAGGTGCTCACAGTAGCAGCCCTGAAACCAGGAATTGGGTTGCAACCTCCAGTCCTGGACGGGGTCAAACTCTCCATGAAGGACTGAGTTTGCAGTCTGGGGGTGCTCCTTGATGCGTCACTCTTGATGACTAATCAGGTGAACGTGGTGGTCAGGAGCACCTGTTATCAGCTCTGGCTGATACACCAGCTGCGCCCTTTCCTGGAAGTAAGGGACCTTGAGACTGTGGTGCACGTGCTGGTAACCTCTCGTCTGGATTTCTGTAATGCACTGTACATGGGGCTACCCTTGTGCTTCGTTCAGAAACTTCAGTTAGTACAAAATATGGCAGCCAGAGTGGTCTCAGGAACATCTAGGAGAGACCACATAACTCCAGTATTAAAATCTCTTCACTGGCTGCCTATTAGTATCCAGGCCCAGTATAAGATGTTGGTTATCACCTTTAAAGCCCTAGATGGCTTGGGTCCAACCTATCTCCTGGACTGCCTCTTCCCATACAATCCTCCCCGCACACTCCGGCCCTCTGGGAGGAATTTGCTGCAGCCGATGAAATCAAGGCTGTCTGCAACCTCCCAGCGGGCATTCTCAGTAATCGCCCCCAGATTATGGAATGGCCTGCCAGATGAGATCTGTCAGATGACAATTCTAAGCAGCTTTAAAAAGGTGGTGAAGACGGATTTCTTTCGGCAGGCCTTTCCTAATTAGATTCCGGCCTCAGGAGTCTGCGTGTTTTTACCATCTTAGTTTTGGCTCTCCCACTGTTTGTTGCTGGTTATTGTAGTCTTTTCAATTGTTTTATTGTCTTTGTTTTATTCTATCTTTTGATATTTTATGTTATGGCTTTTAATGGATGTGTAGTTTAATACTGTTTTAATGGGGGGAGGGGTGGGGGATGTTTATTTTGGATTTGTATGGATTTTAATTGTTGTAAGCCACCCTGATTGTTTGACAGAGGGGTGGGGTAAAAATAAATTTTATTATTATTATTATTATTATTATTATTATTATTATTATTAGGAAGGGGGATCAATAATTTTAAGATATGCGCCATATTGCTAGCAGAAAATAGCAAAAACAGAATAAATATTGGCGAAAGTCAAGGATGAAAGTGCAAAATGAATATTAACAAAACTATAATAACAACTACAGAAGATCTACATAACTTTAAAGTGAGCAAACAGGTTTTCTGCAATAATTAAAAAAATGTCTATACTTTGGCTCTGCCATTAATCAAAATGGAGACTGTAATCAAAAAATCAGAAGATCTGGGAGGACATCTACGAAGGAACTAGACACAATGCATAAGTGTAAAGATACAGTCCTCTCTCCATTTTTGTGGACTTGGGATCTGTGTCCCTTGCTTATCTGTGGAAGGTGAACGGAGGGGGACAAAATGGGGGGGTGCCCACGGGAGCACACCTTCATTCAAGCCAATAGGGCTTGAATATACACAATTTTTCATTTTCACGGGGGGGTGGGGGTGGGGTGGATCCCCTGTAAGAATGGAAGGAGGACTGTATATCAATGAATACCAATGTCAGGATTGTCCATGCCACAGTATTTCCAGTTTCTATGTATGGCAGCAGAAGCTGGACAGTGAAGAAAGCTGAGAGGAAGATAATCAGCTCATTTGAAATAAGGTGCTGAAGGACAGTTCTACGGATACCATGGACAGCTAAAATGAGAAATGAATAGTTCCTAGAACAAAATAGCCTGAAGTCTCCCTAGAAGCCAAGATTACTAAATTAAGGCTGCTGTATTTTGAACACATCATGAGACCACATGCCTCATTAGAAAACATAACAATGCTTGGTAAAGTGGAAGGCAATAGGAAAAGAGGAAGACCTCTTTACAGGTAGATGGACCCCATCAAAAAAACCTACAACCCTACGTTTGCAGGACCTGAGCAGGTTGATAACAAAGTGGTATCTCATTCATAGGATTACAGTAAATTGAAGTTAACTTGGCAGCAAATAAGAACCACAAACGTACCCTAGCCTTCCTGAATACATGTGTTCACTATATGCAGCCCTATATAAAGGATACAGCATATTAAAAAATAAATAAATCGCTGGTTGTTACAAATATGAACTTCTTTTGCTGGATTAATGAGCACAGTAGAGTAATTAGCAACAATCACCAACTGCTTCTCTCTGATACATTCCTGAATACTTAAGAGTATTTGGAAGTATGGAGCTTCCCAAGCCACATGGGTAACAGTGATAATTCATATGCTAATAGTTGCTACTCCAGATGACCAGCATTAACAGAGGAGATATCATTCACATGTTATGGGGAGGGGGGCAAATGTAATGCCAACCTGCACTACTTCTAGGTATCATTCTGTCTGAAGGCATCACTTCTACTATTTTACCTTGGTAGGACTATCACTGCTCTAGATGTCTTGTTAAGTGGTGTTTGGAAGGAAAGCTCAGTAATCTGGGATTTGCACCAAAAATGTAAATGGCACATTGAACAAGGTATCTAGAAAACCAGCTGTTGAACACAATCCTGCAGTGGTGAACCAGCCGAGAAAACAACTCACCCACACAGCTCTAATCTAAATCTAATAAAGAACAAGGGTATGTGGCTGCTCATCCGTATCTCACCAACACATCTCCCTAGCAGCATCTATTAACAGAAATGTATGGGCATTATCACACCCTCTGTTTTCCTACTCTTTTACAGTGGCTGCCAACAAACTGCAGCAGAGATGGGAAATTGCTGTTGAATGTAATAATGCTATTTCTTTCATTAAATACATCGAGGGAGAGTTATATTGGAAATACAGGACCACTAAACACTTGTGCTGAATTATAACACTGGCCCATTTAGTTCAGCACTTTAAGAATACTATCTCCTGCCAGGGTTTAAAGCAGGATTCTTTCCCAACTTCACCTGGGCCTTTTGCAAAGCATGTGCTCTTCTACTAAATTTATTAGTATCTAAAAGGCCCTTACAATGGAAATGGAAAGAGCATGCTTTCACCTATTTTGCATCCACCCCTGTTCTTTGATCACTGTTTTTGCAGGCATGCTGCAATATTGCAAAAAGCATTTTCTCTTTCCTGAGACAAATACAAGCCCTGCCTTTCTCCTCACAAAACCCAACCTAATTTTCTCAGGTCTGACATAAACTTCATCTTTTATATCTTGTTATTCAGAAAAGCTGGATTCCTGTTTTATTCCAAACACATTTTTTAAAAAGTCAATCTGCTCACAATGCAAGATTCTTCAACACATTAAAAAGAAAAAACAAAGAAAAGGCTGAGCTGTTGAAAATCCAACCAAGCATAACGTTTCAACAGTCTCTTATGATGCTTCATTATCTGATTCTTCTCCCTTGCTCTTTCATAGCTTTCAAGAGCGGAAACTTGGAAATCAGTGATGATCATGCAAATGAAGTAAATGAATCATTGAGACACTTGCAGCTGAAAGCAACAAATGTCTCTTTCCCCACTGTTCATAAATATCCTGTTCCTTCAGGAAGAGAATTTTTGTGCTAATTCAGGTATGCTTTAGAATTCTACTGAGATTTATGAAAATGTGTTAGCTGAGCCACGTCTGGCCTTGGCCATCTCTAAAGTGATGTGGATATAAAATCAAGTGAAAGACTGATGCTGCCTAATGCAGTGGTGTCAAGAAAGCTGGCCACTTAAGCCCAATAAGCCATCCTCAGGGGTGAATGAAAAAGGTTATGTGGGATTTACCACACGATCTTATGAGCCACTCAATTGAGGTAGCAGCTCATAAGATCAAATGCTGAGCTTCCAGTGTCCTTTTGAGAGAAAGACCCTTGTGCTGAACTTACTGGCACAAAAGCATCCACTCATATTAATATCTTTACCTCTGCCCTTACTACCAAGGAGGCATGATGCCACTCATTCTGGCCAAGGTAGGAAGCCCTTGAGCCTTCTAGTGGTCTGCCATGGCCTTTTCTGGCCGATAGCAAGCTTCTTGGATGGGGTAAATATGTGGTAGCCAAATATACAGTTGGGGGATAAGCCTCATGTACACTGTCCTGGGCACCTTGGAAAACACCGGTATAAAAATATGACAGATGAGTGCTGGTCAAAGTAGTGGTCAGTGAATGGTGCCGATTTGGAAACCATCTGCTGCTTGTCTGCCATGAGCTTCCAGTAAAGAATGAAAAAACTGTAGCAAATGGGGACAAATATGGTACTGACCCCTGGCACCATCAGGGGCAAAAGTGCTGATCTACAAACTAAATAGTATGAAAAGCACTCAGGAGACAGAACTTCTGTCCTTATTTCTAGGAATTTGAACAAATGGTACTATTAATTACACTCCTGTCTCAAACTTTCTTAAAGAAAATTAAGGCTTTCTATGAGAAGAGATGAGGGAGCTGGGTATGAGCTGGAGAAGAGATGGTTAAGAAGTGATATGATAGCTCTGTTTAAGTATTTGAAGGGTGTCACTGGGGCTGGAGCAAGCTTGTTTTCTGCTGCTCCAGAGAACAGGACCCGGAGCAAAGGATGCAAGCTCCAGGAAAAGAGATTCCACCTCAACATTAGGAGGAACTTCCTGACAGTAAGGGCGGTTCGACAGTGGAACACACTCCCTCGGAGAGTAGTGGAATCTCCTTCTTGGAGGTCTTTAAACAGAGGTTGGATGGCCATCTGTCAGGAGTGCTTTGTTTGTGTGTTCCTGCATGGCAGGAGGTTGGACTGGATCACCCTTGTGGTCTCTTCCAACTCTATGGAGTTTATCACACAGGAGCCCCATGCAGAAACAGAGCTTTAAAGTAAAAAACAAACAAACAAACAAACAAACAAAAACGCAAAAGCGGAAGCTTTTAATGAATGGGATTTTTCCTGTTCTGCCCTGTGTGAAAAGTGAAAACGCTGTTAAAAGGAGGTTAATCCGAATGGAAATTAGACAAAAATGGCTTCTTTCTACTTTCTGGATCTTCTGAAAATAAAAGAAGCAGTTTTTGTCTAATTTCAGTTCAGATTAACCTCCTTTTAACAGCGACGTCGTCTGAAAAAACACCCGCTATTGCGGGTTTTGTTTAATTTAAAGCCCCGTTTCTGCACAGGATTTCCCCCGTGTGATAAACTCCTTAGATTCTATGACTCTGTCCCCTCTTCCACCATCTATTCTAAGCATTTTAACAATGCTGAGAGGTAGCATGCAAAGGGATCTTGTAGCACCTTTGAGACTTAGGAGATTAACACACACAGCTTTTACACCACGTTTTCATTGGCAGGGAAGCTGCATTGGCAATGCTGATTGCATGATGCTACCTCTCACCTGTAGCTGTCCTGTCCCCCAGCCATCCCTTTTCATTCACTGGTAATCATGCAATGCCACAGATGCAAAAAGTCATTTGCAGGGCAGTTGCACAACTGCCAGTCACATGATGTCAGTTTCCCACCTCCCCTTCCCCCTCCCCCTGCTAGTCCTTTTATTTCTTTATTTGTTCCAGTTTTTATCACAATTTCAGAGCACTGCAGCCTCAGTTTAGTCTGGGCAGACTAACACCGTTATGTCTTTGAATTAGGTTAGGTGAAGACAGATAGTGTCTGATTCAAGTCCACCCAGCAAGTTTCATAACTGGATGGGGATTTCAACCCAGATCTCCCCATCTTATTTGACACTGACTGGCCTCGTTCCCACTATGATTTAAAACCAATTGCTGATCGGGTTATATGTCTGTTGTTCCCACTTGAAACCAGTTCTGAACTGGCTGCACTTGGTTTCAATTGCGATGAAATGCAAATGAGCCACTTTTTCCTGACACTAGTTTTTGGCTGTGTTTTTGAAAAGAAGCAAGTAGCAAGCCTGTTCAGCAAGTGGGAACGAAAGACCTGAATCACATAAAACTGAAGGAGAGGGATTACTGTGGCAGAGGGTTGGCACATCCCTCACCAGTTTTGGGGGGAATCCGCCCTTTCCTCTGCTCCCCTTTCCCAGGACCCATCCTACATTCCAACCTTCTGCCCAGGAGGAATTCCAAAACGCCCTCCATCCTGAGCTTGACTAGGAAGCATGTCTGCAAGGCTGGGAGGGCACCACTTTAACTCCCAATGTCCTCCAAGTTCTGCAAGGCTGGGAGGACAGCATTAAATCCAGGAGAGAGTCCTCCATATGACACCCATGGCCGAGGCACCCCAGCGGAGAGTCCTCCATATGTCACCCATGGCTGAGGCAGCCCAGGGGACTTGGAGAACATGGGGAGTTGAAGTGGTGCCCTCCCAGCCTTGTAGGACTGGGAGGACATGCTTCCTAGTCACAATCAGAATGGAAGGTGTTTTGGAATTCCTCCTGAACAGAAGGTTGGAATGTAGGATGCGTCCTGGGAAAGGGGGGGGGATGGTGGATTTCCCCAAAAACTAATAAGGGATGGGATACTAGTGAGGGATCGGATTCTGGCACCCATGATTCCCTCCTGTGTTTTTTTTGAATGTGTTACCTGTTGCATCACTGATGATGTGTAGATGACTGACAGGCATTTTAAGGGGGCACAAACTAGTTGGAATGACAATCATGCCAAAAAGAAGTGAATAAAGAAAACACCCACTTCCACAGTGGGAACGACACATGGACTGGAATCGATTCACCAACCCGGAGCAAAAGCAAATTGCAAACCAGGTTAAATGTAAGTGGGAATGAGCCCTTACACTACACTAGTGTGGCTTTCTTTGTCAATCATTGAGAGTTTGCACTACTGTAACGATAGTTAATCTATATAAAAGTACTATAAGGACTGTAGCTCATTTAGTTTCCAAGTGTAGAATATTATGGGAGACACATTGACCTAATAATTTCAAATAGCTCTCTTTCTGGATACAAACTATATAGGATATTTTTGCGATTATCTTTGGGAAAGATGGAATAATTTCTTAGAGTCACTTGTCTGTATAGTACCTTCAAAAGTATTGTTTGTATGAGTAATCTATGTAGCTGGATCTTTCAAGCGATCTGCATGACATATTCTAGAAAAAGTTCTAGAATTAATGGAGTCTTCAACGATCCAGTTGTTTGTATTACTCATTGAGGCAACTTTTCCCTATTTGAACTGAGATATAGGACACAGAAGTCACCATGAATTTAAAATGTCAGAACTGATCTACTGCATTATACTAACACTGATCCTATACACATTTACTTTAAAGAAAAACTCAATGGACTCAATGGAGATTTCTTTCTGCACTATAAGAGTCTGTCTATCCAATACCAGCCAGCCAGAGACCTCTGAAAACCTCACAAACAGTGAATATGGAGAAATCACTCTTTCCTGTTTGCCATTAGTTCCTGGCACTCAAAGGTATTCTGTCACTGAATATTCAGGTTTCATTGAGCTAGAATGGCTAATAACTACTGCTGGCTTCACCATCTATAAGTTTTGTAAAAATTTCAAAATGATGCTGTCAGCTTTTCCAGCCAAAATACACAGCTAAACAGTTCAGAGATATCTGTAGTAGGCTTTACCTGGACCTCACCTTAGAATTTACTTTTTGGACTATAACTCTCAGAATGCTCAATCCATGCTGAGTGGGGATGGTGGAAACTGCAGTTCCAAAAATAACATCTACAAGCTGTCATCTGGGCACTTTAAGATCCCATGTGATGCCTATTATATTTTTTTTCCCTAAGAAATGCTCCTTCAGGTCTAAGAAAAAAGTAAGCTAATTTCTTTCTTTATAGCAATATAGCAATAACAAGTGCATTTCTATACCGCTTATCAGTGAAATAACACTCCCTAATTGGTTTACAATGAGTAAGCCAATTGGGCCCAACAAGCTGGGTACTCATTTTACCAACCCACAAAAGGATGGAGGGCTGAATGGACCCTGGAGTCCTGCCTGGGATCAAACTCACAATCTTGTGGTTGTGAGTGGCTGCAGTGCTGGCATTTAATCACAGGCCACCAGGGCTTCTTTCTTTCTTTCTTTCTTTCTTTCTTTCTTTCTTTTTTAATGGCAGCTCTGCTAAGAAAACCACAAATGTACTTATGATGCACACTAGATATTCTAATCTCAGAATTCAACTTGCTTTCTTGCTCAATGGTAGCACTTCAACAACATTCATTTTGCTTGCAGTTTGGTCATCTTGGCTACTTGGCAAAGTATCCAGTGGGATTCTTATTTGGCTTGTCCACCACCATCACTGCTGCCACAGTGCAGCAAGACCCTAAACCTTTCCCCTTATCCCTAACTGAGGCATACAGGACATGTAATTGCCCAATCGAATAAATTGCAGCTGCTTTTAAAACAAAATTCATTTATACTGATTAGCATTACAGTCATTGCAAAAGCCTAATGCTGTCTCCTATGAAGAGCTAATGCTTATTATAATTCAAAGTGGGAGGGGAATGGTGCTCCTTTAAGACTCATTAATCTTCCATGGCTGGCTGCACATCTTAGAGTCATCAGGGACAGCCAGAGGCTTAAGCATATGAAGGCTGATTATGGAGGATGGTTCAAGGCCCTCTTATGCCACACTTTGTCATGAAGGAAAATGGGAGCTGACTGTTTTAAAAGCAAGAGGGGTCCAGAGTATTCCTGTTGGTTAGCAAACTCTTAGGGGTGCCCATTCTCCTGTCTGCTTTGCAATCACTGTGGCTAACTTTAGTGTCTAAAAGATACCACTTTCTATGTCCAGTATGAACAAAAACACCAACACCACAAAAACTGAGAGCTGCAAATCGACTGTGTTCCAGATTTCTCACAAGATAGGCTTTACCATGACTACAGGGCTTCTGAATTGCCTGAAGATTTTGCAGCATTCATTACACAACACATTGCATATGGCTTTGCTTCTTGCACAAGCTCCAGGGTTAGACGTGACATCTTTCCAGAACCCAACTAACTTATCTCTGGCCAACCCTATCCTGAGGATCATGAGAAATTTGCCCTGACCATGCTCCGAGGATACCACAAATGATGACAAGTACGATGCCACATGAGAACCAGGAATGCCTGAACACACACACACACCCCTGTCTCTCCATTCTGAGCTGTATGATCTGTATAGGGGAGAAATAGATCTAAAAAAGCATTTTAATAGACTACTGATTGAAACACATGTTTGCTATGTGATTTAAGATGTGCAATCTCTTCCCGTCTTTGTTATAAAGGCAAAATAATTTGCTTTCTTCATGACAAGTGAAACTGCTCTTAGAGCCCTTTCACACTACACAGCTGTTGCTCAATTATTTTTCTTGAACTACCATGGGCACATTTACACCACACAGTATACTAGATAGGTAAGTTTTATTTGTCTGTGGGACAATGTCCATTACAAAACAATATGAAAAAACAATGTATCTATTGTAACAAGTCATGTACTGGTGACAAAATTATAATTGTGTTAGACACCAGATGAAAAAAAGGTTAACAAAAGGTTACTGGATAAAGTATTGAACATAGTCAGGTCATTGCCTGATATTATTTGTGACTTATTGGCTGATCATTCTAAATCAGGTGTCCCCGGACTTTTTGATCTGGGGGCCGGTTCGCTGGCCCCCAGATCGTCCGGGGGGCTGGAGGCATGCACGTGTGTGCATGCGCATGACTCCAGGAGCCATTTTGGAACACAAAATGGCACCTGAGTAGTGCGCATGTGCGCGCAATGCCGGGCACAATTTTGTGTTCCAAATGGCGCCTGGAGTCATGCGCATGCATGTGCAATGCAGGGTGCATGTGCACGACTCCGGATGCCATTTTGGAAGACAAAATGGTGCCCGGCGGCAGGTGCAAGCGGTGGCGGCAGGACCAGCCGCAGGCCGGTAGGAAGGCCTCAATGGGCCAAGTCCAGCCCACTGGCCGTAGTTTGGGGACCTCTGTTCTAAATCTATCACACTCAAAATTGCCACTTTTGCAGTAGCAGTTCAAAATATCAGCTGCAACTTCTTGAAGACAGTAGCAGTGGATTGCAAAGGGGATCAGTTGTTGTAGCTGTCATTATTCTTGTTGGTTATAGCAAAATTCCACTTTAATCTACCTTGGCAACATTCTACAGAATCCTGGGATTTGTAATCTAGTGAAGCACTGGAGCTTCCTGACTGAGTATTCAAAAAGCTCTTTCCTCAACTGCAGTTGCCAGGATCCCATGGGATGTTGCCATGGCAGTTGAAATGGAATATAATGCTATAATTGTATTGTGTGAATGGACCCATGGTTCCATTTGATGTAATCCTGGGATCTGTGTTTAAGGGAAGGGTATTTGGAACTCACCCAAGGAGCTCCTCTGACCAAACTACAAACCTCAGGATTCCAAAGGACATTGCCATAGCTATTAAAGTAGAATCATAGTATAATAATAATGTGAAGGGTCCCTAGCCAATGGGACTAGTTGAGGAACATTTGAGAATGCAAATTCAAAGTTGCTAGACTATATTGCTCTTCCAGATGTCTTCTAATCAACTTCCTCTATGTTATTTATGAAGCTTCCAATCAACTTTGCCACTAAGGCCTTGCAACTGCACCCCTAATGCGTTCAACTGGCCAACTGCATATAATGAGAGGTACAGAGTGCTATTCACATTGTGCCAAGCAGCACAATTAAATAAAAACATTTCTAGTACCACTGCACATATCTCGGCTCAACTGTCTGGGGGCAGACAGATGGAAAATAGAGGGATGACTGAGTTATAGCAAGCACAAACAGAGTTGGAGCCAAGGACCCTTGCCTTTGAGGGCTGTTTCGCATGCTATAGGTCTTTAGATCCTTTCAGCATGGCTTTTGAATAGTCAGATGTTTGGATGCATGGCAGGTTCATGTCAATTTTCACTCTAGAGACAGGCCTTTATGACAGTAAGGAAACAGATGGTCAGTGCAAGTCTTGGGAGAGGGGGGACCTTGATGTGAAACTGACAAGTGCCTAACCATGCAACCATTCCAGTGCCATGGGTCTTTCATACATCTACAAAAAGGATTATCTATGGTAGGACTGGGATATTGCCTTTCCAACCAGCCAGTGCTTAATTTCTGATGAGAGAGACGCTAGGCTACAGTTTCAGCTACAAGCCTGCCTGAAATTCATGTTTGATCCCAAATTCTAAATCAGGGGTCGGCAACATTTGTTCCTGCGGGGCCGGGGGGGAATAGTGCGGGGGCCGGGTGGGTGAGCACACGCGCACTTTCTCTCCCCACGCGCATGCACATGCTAACAGTAATGCCATCCTATTGAATCCTAGGATGTGTAGTTTTACAAGCACTTTAGCCTTATGTGCCAAAGAATGCTGGTGCCTCATAAAACTACAAATCCCAGGATTCTGTAGGATGGAGCCATGGCAGTGAAAGTGGCGTTAAACAGCATAAGTACTAGTGCACCCTATGAGGTACTGAATGCACCCTAGGAGGGATTGAAATCAGTTTCTGGAGATTAATTTCAGCCCTAGCCTAAGTTTAAGTCCTAGCCAAACCCAGTGGCAGCCTGCAATAGCAGTGGGAAAATTAATTTCCCCTGAGCTTTTTTTTTTTTTAGAGAGGAATACAAGCTGTGAGGGGATGACAAAGTAACCTTCTCTGATACCTGCTAAAGGAAAATGTAACACCATTTTAATCCACTTGACTTGCCTTCGCTTTTAACATAAGACATTCATTTAAAGCCCAATAGCCTGGAGTGTCTCTGGTTTAACTCTCTCATTCTACAAGCTCCATGGGCTGACTCCTGGAATGCTTCTCCTGGGCTCCCAAATTTCCCTTTGCAGCCACAGCCTTCTACCACCAGGGCTCCTTTCATTATTCAAAAGCATTGTGCTGCATGGCTAGCAGCAATGCTGGATTTGTTGCCACAGCAACAGATAAAAGCAGGGTGGAACCTGACTACAGAGCAGTCTTTCAGGTGGATGGATAAGAGGGAAGCAGACTGCAAAATGTGTTCCTTATCAACTGGAGGGCAGGTAGGATCACTGAGGAGTATTACCAACAGGGACACAGTTGAATAATACTGCTGAAATGCTTTGGACCAGGAAAGAGGAGAAGCATGCCAGGAAAGTATCTTTTCTTCAGTGCATTTGGAGGTGATTAGGAAGAAAAGAACAAGACCTTTTGGGGAGGGCACCTCCAGCTGTAGTTTCCAAACAAAGGTACTTCATGCACAAAAGGTACAGCCACCTTTGCTTAGCTTTTTCATGCATTTTAAAGAAAATATCTTCCTAAAAATCTATGGTGCTGAGACGACACTTGGAATTCTATGTATAGCTCAGGTTGCTGCAAATCAAAAAGGACACCACAGAATAGGAAAAGATGCAGAAAAGGGCAACCATAATAGTCAGAGGGCTAGAGCAATTCTCCTCTGACAAAAAGTCACAACTGTTTGGAGCTTTGTCACTTTAGAAAAAAATGGCAAATAAGTAAGGACATGATTCAGGTTTATCAAAGTGGGCAGAAAATGGCCACAGATAATTTTATCTTCCCTTACATCTGATATTCCAGGCTCATCCAACTGTGGAAGATTCAGAATAGACAAAATGAAGAACTCCTTCCCACTGTACATAGTTAAACTACAAAACTCATGTCCACATGGCATGTTGATGGCACCAATTTGGAAGGCTTTAAAACAGTATCAGAAACATTCATGGAGGATAAGGCTAGTAGTAGTCATGATGGTTGTATAATGCCTTCAGAATGAGAGGCAGCATGCTGTTGAATACCACTTACAACAGATTGGACACTATGGAAGACATGATGCTGGACTAGATAGGTCTCCCTACTCATGTTCTCATGTGGGCCTGATGCTGTATCAGAGACTGAAGAAATATGGTTTTATAATCCAAAATCTGCTGTGTTAATCAGAGGCACTCATCTGAAACAACTTGTTTTGCATACTTCAACCTGACCAATTTTCTACTCCAGAAACTGGAAATTTTTGTGTCATTCTTTGTTAGATTGCGAATGAAGAGTTTGGATCCACTGGCAGAACAATAGGTATGCAAAGGCCATCAGCCAGTGGAAAGAAGCAGAACTTCTGCTATGAAATTACCAGATGTCCCCCAATATTTAACAGATGCTTCAGTTCTCTTGTGTTTGCAAGTGGTTTTCTCTGCCACCATGAAGTCTGGAAACATCATTCCAAAAACAATGGTGCTTGCATACACAGGATTTCTCTGAAGCTCCCGGATTATAAATTAGAATGTGCATTCCACGCTCTGTAATGCAGACACAGCCATGCCAATTTTTAGCACTCCCTCACTTCAGCTATATATAGCCAGCTATATTTAGCAGCCGCCACACTAGCCTATATATTTGTAATGTACAGCTGCTTAGTCTCTCCTTGTCACTCTGATTCTCAAGCCCAATGTACCTGTTTCCTAGGAACTAGTCTTTTACATTGACATTCCTACAGTAAGCTCTGTTTCTACTTTGTAATGTGGATACCGCCTTGGAAAAGTCAGAAGCAACTCCCTACCCCTTCCACAGACATCTGGTTCAAACAGCCTCTTTGTAAGATTATCCCATAGTTACCTTGCTATCCTTTGTAATGAGACATGTCACACATTCCAGTGGGCACTGTATAGCATTTGTTCAATTACAGAGAAACAACAGTGCTCAGGATGCCTCTTCTGAATGGAAGGCACTGGCATGACATCAAGAGAACAATTCAATTGGACTCACCTCCAGAACCCGGCCACTGATATACCGGTTGCAGGTCTCGCATTTAATGCCAAATTGGGCATGATAGTCAGACTCACAGTATGGAATGCCATCCCTGTGGGTGAAAGATCAGGCCAAGGAGCTTAGAAGAGGGAACATGGTAGCACATAATCTTCACCCCTTTCCCCAAGCCCATATTGTTTTCCACTGTATGAGACTGATAAATTATCTGTGCTAACGTAAAGCGCAACAGGGGGAATTCTGCCTTCAAGGTGCTTCTTCTGGATTTGAGAAAGCAGAGCAAGTAAATGGATATCTTTTGTGAGCCACTTTGGGTACAATTTAATAGAAAAGTGGCATATAAACAAAATAAATAAATGACATTCTCATTAAGGTCCAAGGAGCTGTGTTTACACTCTTCCACCCACCTCAGTCCTCCCATTCCTTGTCTCCCCTCTCTGTCCAAACCTATGCTGTAGAATGTCTTATCTCTTCTACAATCCTGGCTTCTCTTCATTATTTGCTGTGAATGGGAAGAAACGTGAACATTATTTGACAAATTATTCACCTTTTTGTTCCTTGTACCTCCAGCAAGATGGAGGTTTCAAGAACATGAAAATATACTGGGGCAACAAAGATATTTGCTGTCAACAGGCACATTGCGTGTATATGTGCCTTCAAGTGCTCTGTCAACTTATGGTAACTCCATGAATTTCACAGGGTTTTCTTAGGCAAGGAATATTCAGAGGTGGTTTTGTTAGTTCCTTCCTCTAAAACAGTGGTCCCCAAACTTTTTGGGCTACCACCCCCTTTCCTTTTGAGCAGCAACCCTAGTGCTCCCCAGCACATTTCTGCTGTTCTCCATGTAGTCATGCTGGCCATATGACCACAGAATCGTATCTGACAATACTTGCTCCCCCAGCTTAGTAAGAAAGATGAGCTCCGCCCCTAGAGTCAGATATGATTGGACAATCTTGTCAAGGAAAAACCTTTACTTTTACCTTTTCTACAGCAAATTCAAAACAACCAATTTTGGTTGCTGCTCCCTTTGCACCCAGTTACCTTGGGAGCAGCAACCAAGCCACTGGCTGAGCAGTGACCAAGAAGTTTTTTGCTTGTTCCAGCCTTGCAGCTAAGGCCAGTGCAGGCAAGGGGCTTCTTGGTTGCTGTTTGACTGGACTGCTCAGTTGCTGCTCCCTTTGCTCCCTGTCATTCTGGGAGCAGCAACTGAGCTAAGCAGTGACTGAGAAGCCTCTTACCTGTGCCAGCCTTGCAGCAAAGGCCAGTGTGGACATGAGGCCTCTTGATTGTTGCTCAGGCAGCTGCTCAGTTGCTGTTCCCAGGGTGACCCG
Source organism: Phrynosoma platyrhinos (assembly GCA_020142125.1). Lineage (NCBI taxonomy): Eukaryota > Metazoa > Chordata > Lepidosauria > Squamata > Phrynosomatidae > Phrynosoma > Phrynosoma platyrhinos. The sequence continues at coordinate 223,698,727 of CM034703.1, forward strand.
GTGCAAGGGAGAAGCTTCTCCCTAGAGAGGAATCCTTCATCAGGGCAGATAAAGGTGCAGCTGGAGCATATGTAGGGGATTTACAGAGGCCACATGCTCTGGACTGGAGACTGGTGTGGACTGGGAAAGGGAGAGATTTTAACTACCAGACCTGCTCCAAGACAGGACTCTTTCCAAGAATTGAGGATAGATACTTCTTCCCCAGAAACATATCTTCCCCACACAGCTTCAAGTGTCCACTCTTCCACAAAAAAATTGTTTCTTCTGCTACCACTTCTCTCATCCTGTCAGATGAAAGAAAACAGGAGCAGCAGTGCAACCCCAACCTGCTAGCAAAGCTCACAAAGCTGAAGCAGGGTCCCAAATTTGAATGCTACTTTTTGCCGCCACTTCTCTGTTGCCACCATGTGTCCTCTAACTCTTTGCTCCAGTCTGTCCCAAAGTGGTGCCATTTTGAGCCACAGAAACAATGCTCTGTGCCCAAGCCTTGCAAAATTTTCCCAACTGTCACCGCTAGTGAAAGGTGCCAGTAAAGGAGTGAACTCACATGGGCAGGCAAAGGGCAGGAGACACTACCACATAAAATGATCAGTGAGACTGGGTGATGGTTTCTGGGGATCTTGAAAATAAGTTTAATGTAATCTCCTCCCCTACCTTGATCCTAAAGGCCACTAGTTCCCCTTGTCTTTCCTGCACACCAGTACTTTGATTGAAGGGCCCCCTGCCACCCTGTTTCCCCCTCACTCCCCCGACCCCTTTCCCCCTCACAGCTCCCCTGGATCTTTCCACCATTCCAGGGGTGTGTGTACCACCCACTTTAGGAATCACTACTCTAAAATATAGCCTATAGCATCTGCTATTTATTGGTGACATTAGTCCTGCAATAGTTTACATCTTTGACTACAATTCTGGAGAACAAGGTTCAAATCCCCACTTGGCCATGGAAACCCACTGAGTGATCTTAGGTATATCACACTCCTTCAGCCTCAGAGGAAGGCAAAAGCAATCCTCTCCCCAAATAAATCTTGCCAAGAAAACCTCATGCATTGGTAGTTCCAAAATGTTGATCACTACTGATGGTAGATATTTTAGTTTTTGGATGGCAGGGGATACAACTTGGTTTTGAAACAAAGCATCATTATGTAAGCAATACAATTACTATTGGCTGCTAATGTGAATCTGCTCATAGTCTGCTTGAACACATTCAGGTAAGAGTGTAGCTGTCTAAGGCCTTGTCTTCACTTGCCAGAATACTCTGAGGGTGCTCCTCCAAAGTATTGTGGCTCCAAATCTCCCCCCCCTCTTTTGATATGGGTTTTCAGTTCTTGCAGTAAATGACAAGCAGCTGCCTTCCCATGTGATCTATGTTTGTTACCTGGTGCTGCAGCTGAGGTCAGAATGAAGTGCTTAGCCATGTTATCAATGCTGAGTGCCTCACTGTGACCTCAGAATGATTTGTGCCTGCAGTGGCAGCACCAGGCAGCTTGCAGGGACCGTGGGGTAAGGCAGCCACTGCCACCGCCATGAAGAGAAACAAAAACCCACAGCAAATTATTTAAGTGCTGGTTGGGGAAGGCAACTCTTCATGAGCCAGTGCCTGTGTCAGAAACAGAGCAGTAAGTGAGCTTTTTGAGAAAGACTTTTGTAGCACTTTCTTTCACCTCCCCTTCAGACAAATGCGAGTGACTCAGAGAAATTAACTGAATGGATAAATAACTATGACATGATGAAGAAAAACTAGACCCAACACTGTGACCATCCAAGGGCAGGACAAAGCTATGACCCAGTTTAGCCTGGCAGAGAATAGGCCTCTGACGCAGCCTTGAGTGCGGACTGACGTTTTATCCCAAGGAAGAAACATGAGGGGTTTGAATTGACAAAAGACATGAAAAGAATCAAGCATGCATTAAATAGTCGGTATGTTTTTTGATTAGTGACGAGTCTAAACTGCTTCACAGTCATTAATATACTTTGATAACTATGAGAAAAAAAGACTAAATGTTTTAATTGAGATGTTATTAGTCTTTGCTAGGGACATGACAAACTCTCAGTTTTTATTTTCTATGGTTTCTCTGAATCCTGCCTCTATAACCATCCCAAGTAATGGGACTCACCCACTTGGAAGTTAATCCATGTTTTCTTCTGTCATGTTGCCATGTATTTATGCTATTTCCTAACGTGTGTGTTTTGTACAGAGTCTATGATTCTAGATGCCCAAGTCCTTGCAATCATTCCAGTCCTTTTGCATACATTGACCAGGAGAGTGGAACCAGCCACACTCCCTTCTGAGCAAATGTAAGAATCTGATGGCTTACTTCTCTGTAAGTCAAAAAATTGGAGAAAACCTCCCCCCCCCTCAAATAAACATGAGAGGCCTGAAATATTCCCTTGGAAGCAAAGTCCTCCAGAGAATTATAGTGGGGGCAGGCAAAGTGTAGGTCCCCAGATGTCATTGAACTGCAGCTCCCATGAGCCGTAGTCAGTATAGGCAATGCTGCTGTCCAGCAACATCTAGATTGCCATATTTTGCTCCAGAATCCAAATTATATCATTCATCTGTAGCAGGGATGGACAACTTCAGTAGATCTAGGGGTAAGCCTTTGTCTCTGGGGACCTTGAGGGACTAAATGCTCCAAAATTGGGAGTAGGGGAGAAGAAGACCAGAAATGGACAGAATTTTATTGCTGGGTTCCACCACATTATTTTTTGTTCTCTGGTTAGTGGATTTATGCAGCTATTTTTTGTTTTAATTTTTGATCTACCTTTACTGTAATAAAGTTTATAGACTCCTAAAAAAAGGGCAAATATTATGTTACAAATGCCATGTTTCTTGCATCAATTTAAAATGTGAACTAATGCTCCTGGAGATGTTACCTACTTTTTGACAGAAAAATTGCAGGGGTGTGTGTGTTTGGCCGCAAGGCTACATTTTGTCCACTTCTGATCTATTTAATCTCTTACAGCAGCTCTACACAGACATGATGAGAGAAAGTGTATGTGACTCATGTTTCTTTTGTGATATATGCAGTTGGCCCCATGTCATTCCCCTGCTTTGAAATGCATGCATCCCAGATGAATGGGGAACCCACAGATCTCAGCACATAATACATAATTTCCCACATTGTACATTAGCTGAGATAGAAACCTTGCTGGTTTATCACTTGCAAAGTTGCACTGAGTGTGCCAGATGGTGTCAGCTGAAGTTTACCAAGGGAACAGTTTGAATATGTAGCATTAAAAAAAATCTCCCACCCCTGTCCAGAAGATATATGAGGGATGTGGGGATAGAAGGAGGAAAAGATACGCACTTGCTAATGTATTCTCCTGTCAGGATGACTCCACAGGTTTGGCACTTGAAGCAGCTGACATGCCACTGTTTCTCTAAAGCCAGAAGGGACTGACCTTGCTTGATTTCCTCCTTGCAACCTGCACATTCTAAGGAGCAAGAAAAACCTGAGAATTAATAACAATGCTGATGCTGATGCCATCACCTGAATGGTCTTAGATGCTCACAATGAAGTGCTACTCAAAAGGACAATGCTAGTCAAAGTAGTTTCCATAAGCTGGTATTGTTGACTACTGTGGCACATTTCCAGAAAAGAAAGAGTTTTAACCAATGGAAACAAACATGGTGCCAGTCTCTGACACACTGGGGGTGGGGAGACCTGCCAGTCAAGCTTAAGAAGCACTGCTAAGGGAACCCCTTGAAGAGGGATGGATAATGAATAGCTACCATATGCTGTTGGGCTGAGGATCCCATTACCTTGCACCACTGACTATGCTAGTTAGGGCTGATGGTAGTTACAGTCTAACTACATCTGGAGGACCACACTTTCCACAGCTCTGACCTTGAATGCTCTTCCTTGGCCCTCTTCTCTCAAGAAAGATATTGGTACTGCTGGCAAATTGCCTATGTGAGTATTTTTTTCTGTCTATGAAGAAGTTTCTTACAGAAACAGCAGCAATACTGAGTGCTGAAGCCCAAGAGGACATTTGAGATACTTACTAGCAAGTCCACATGATAGGCCACCATCCTAACTGTGATTTTAATTTGACGTGTAGACTTACAATCAGATCTCATTGGTAATAAGTCACTACTAAGGTTAGCAACAGATGGTATCATGAAAGATGGCACAAAGCATTTTGATTTGATTTGATTCTGTGTTCTAGCATGGCAGAGGGTTAGACCTGATGGCCCTTTAGATCTCTTCCAACTCCATGATGCTATGATTTCTCAGTGATGTTTTGAATAATTGAAAGATATTCAGTCCCCCCATTATCCCACTCTCCAAACCATTAAACACATTCTAAACATTACACTGAGCCATATGTTGAACTGAGAGCCCAGGATGGAAAGTGATTTCCTTGTTTTAAGACCCATTTGTTGAGTCTGAAATGGTTTCGTATATTTTATTGTTGACAAGCAGTCCACTTAGGGATCCACCTTTGCAAAATATTATAGCAATCCATCTGGCTGTCCACTGTCATCTCCTCTTCTTTTTGAACTGTATATTGCTAGTTTAACCCTTGATCCAGTTCCTTGAACCAGATTTAATATGAGAGCAATTCTTCGCCTTTTCTTTACCATGGGCCCCCTTTAAATATTTTTGTTGCCATAGATCACCAAGGCCTAACACAAGATTCAAAACCCTAAAGTGCATCAAACTTTTATTTAAAATTGCTCATCAAGGGTCTTCAGATTTGGAGAGAAGGGATAAATAAGTAAATGTACATATTCCTATTATATTTTGTATGGAATGATTCCATACAAATTAATAATAGCAACAAGAATCAGAATCAGAATCAGAAACATAATAATATTGTACAGTAGTGAGAAATGTAAAAGAGAGGCCAGCATGGTGTAGTGGTTTGAGTGTTGGTCTAGGACTCTGGAGACGAGGGTTCGATTCCCTGCTTGGCCATGGAAACCTATTGGGTGACCTTGGGCAAGTCACATGTTCTCAGCCTCAGGGAAAGGCAATGGCAAACCTCTCCTGAACAAATCTTGCCAAGAAAACCCCATGATAGGTTTGCCTTAGGATGGCCATAAACTTGAATGACTTGAGGGCACACACAACAGTAAGAAATGTCTCATGCTTTCTCTCAGCCACTTAACATCATCCACTTGTATGTTCTCATTGCATGTAGACATAGCAAGTGCTGAATACATTTTTTTGCTATCAACAGTTACTTTCATAACCGATTTTTACTTTTGTTTGTTTTCAATGGAGGTAGCAGGTTAGTACAATCAGTGCAATTGATGGATCAAGCTGAAATTTGGCACCAAAATCTATCCATCTTTCTTTCTTTCTTTCTTTCTTTCTTTCTTTCTTTCTTTCTTTCTTTCTTTCTTTCTTTCTTTCTTTCCCTCCTTCCTTTGTTAATTCCATTTTAATTAATTAATTAATTAATTAATTCTATTTTAAGTGTAAGAGCTCATAATATATCTTCAAGTCTTTATAAACCCCTTGTGAGTATATTTTGGCCCCTGGGGGTCCAGATTAAGAACTGCGGCTGTGAACCAAGATTCAGGGAGATCTAGGCACTAATGTAATGAAAAGGAAACAAACAGATGTAAAATGTGTTTTTGGAACTTCTATGTACCACCAGTTTGAGTGGGGGTGCCTTGGGCTACTCCATCCAATCTCTGTGCTATGTTGAACTATTTTTCTTATGGCAAAGGACCACAGGGTGGTGCTGGCAGCTTCCACCTGAGCTTGGTCATTCACTGGTAGATGTCAAATGGAAATATATTTTTGGATACAAGCTAGTCTCGGGAAAGCTGCTCCATAATCTCTGTCTAGTTAGGCTATGTGTAGTGTGTGAATATGTGGTACTTAGTGGCCTTCTCTCCCATTTCCCACTTCCTTTGCTGCTGCCTGTTGAGCCCAGCAGAAGGAAGCACATTGGCCTGGAAACCATAACCTTGACAGAACTGACTGGCTCTTTCCTCCACTGTTGAGAATCCTCAGATTTTCAAGGAGTTTCATTGTTAAAAAAGTAGGAGACAGGACCATCCAACTGTTTGGGGAAGTTATTCCAGTCCTTCCCTCTCACATTAAGACCAGAAAATGCAATAAAAGAAAACATTTTTGCAGGTATCTGGTAAAGGTCTGCAATCTGGAAATACCCACTGACACTGTGTTTCAGTCTGAAACACACAGAAATGCCGGAGGGGTTGACTGAAAGTACAAATCAGATCTCCAAGCTCTTTCAGTCTGATTTATTTTCTCCCCTGTCACCCATCTGTCAACACTATCCCAGGTCTGCTGCTCATCCTTTTAGTACATTTCACTGGTAAGGTGGCTTAGGGAGATCAATATAGACATAAATATAAAAAGCAAATATTTTTGCAGAGATTAGTTAAATATATACCGAGAAATAGTTATATCTACAGAGAAAGAGAGCCTGGGACATTCTATTCCTGGGACAGTGCATACTAGCAAAATATTCTTCTTGCCTCTTTTTCTGAAATCACTGCTAGATCTCATCTGATGCCAATTTAGGAGCAGATACATTAAAAGCTGCTTCTTAGAAAGGTGCAGATTGCAGGCAGAAAGAGGCTGCCCTTCAGCCATACACATCGTGAACGCTGCTTGCTGCTGGTTATGAATAATCCATGGTGCTCCGGAGTAACCTGAGCTGTGCAGTTGTAGAGAGGAATATATCTAGGAGTACGTAGAGAGATCTTGTAGCACCTTTGAGACTAACTGAAAGAAAGAAATTGGCAGCATGAGCTTTCGTAGACTTCAGTCTACTTCCTCAGATTCATTTGGTGGACCAAATTCATATTCAAAAACATCATATGACCCAAGACAGGATCTTATACCAAGAAAGGCTAGGCATTGGGATGCTGGTGCAAAGGTTTCCCAGACTAGGTGTGGTGTCAATCCAGAGTTAATAAAGAGAAAAGACGTACAATCACCAAGTACATAATTTTACTACTTCCTGCTACCTTGGTAAGATTTCAAGCAAAAGATACATCCTATTTCTCTAACACCATAAATATGATTATCAGGAACAGCTCTTCATTTCATTCTGAAAGCAGAAATGTCACCTGCCAGGCTCCTCCCTTCCAGGCAAATATAAAAAGCAAAGAAGTTCTATCCTAAATTGCATCCCACCACATATCTCAAGGTGATATCCATCTTCTTTTGTCACAGAAAGACAAACAAATGATGGAGAAGCCATGAAAATTAACTCCCATCTCCTTTCACTTATCTTCCTGCATGCAACACATAGATGGGGAAAGTTACTATTTGGAATACAATTCCTGGAATTCTGGAAGTTGTAGTCCAAAAAATGACTTTTCCAGGCTCTGACAAGGCATAATATCTTGTCACACATTTCCTTTGCTGATGTCCACAACTCTTTCCCATAAAGAATGTTTGTGCTAGCCACTATCCAGTCTAAAGGTTATCAGTGGGATACAGCCATCCATCTGGCCTGTCTGGAACTGAGATGTATTTTGCAGATGTAGTAAACAAAAGAGAGAGAGCATGTCCTGGTTTTCAGATGAAATGGACACCAAAACAAAGTTTAGTTTTATATATTCTCAAATGAGAAATGGTCACAGCCCCTCCATCCCACTTTACTCCACTCTATTCTTCCTGGAAAATTCAGTGTTACATTCCTTGCAGCACTTACTTTTCTGGCAATTCCGGCAAAACAGTTTATATTTAAGAATGACACAAAATAAGAGCAGAAAGGAAATCTGTCCCCAAATTCAAGTGTACTACAAAAGAAATGAGTTTATATAGAAATGCAGATAGAAGTTAAACTTCTTTTTACCACCCTGACAGAAGGCAAGCCACAATCCAGCACACAGCTATGTCTCTGCATGCCTGTCAAATCAATAGACTTAAGAGCTCTTAGCTCTCTGTTGAATTTGTGGCCACTAGTCTTGTTTGGCATCTCCCAACAGCCCGGCCAGGAGTGGGCTGTCACAGGAAAACACTGTTTTGTAATCATAGTGAGGAAAAACTGTACAGTTCTGCTCTCAGCAATCAATGTGTCTAAGTAAACACCAGGGAACAGCAACATCTGTTGCCTCTGCTCTGAGATCACACGGCCTGCACTGCAACTGCATCCGGCTGGTTCACTTCCCAGTCTCAACTATTCCCCACAAGGCCTTTTAAAAAGTAGTTCATTATTTCTAAGTTGAGTCACAAAGCACTGTGGAGTCAGGGTGACAATAGGTGACCCAAGAAGGATGGCTTCCCTTCTCCAGATTTTCTTGCCAACCTCAATCCAACTCCTGACCTAGCTGCAGGCAGAGTGTTTCTCTTCCCATCCACCTGCCTTTGTTGTACCCTATTAGCAGAAGACATGCTCCACAGAGGCAGCAACTCAAATGAATGTATGTACGGCACAGAGGAAGCAAAACCCACTTCCCTCCACATACCCATCCTGAAACTTTTGAGTTAATCACCTGCCCTGGAACAGGCAAGGACCCTCTGTGGTTAATGCCAAATTATAATAGGTGCAGTGATCTATCTACACAAGACCAGACTGTATCTGGTCCCTCCCTGGCCTTTTGGACCATGAACATCTGTGCCTGTGTCAGGTCAAGGTTAGGGATTGGCCAACAAGAAAGAAAAGAGCTTGTCCAATATTCCACCATTTGTTGTTGTTAGCTAACTTCGTGTCGATCTCGACCCATGGTGACTCTATGAATGAGAAATCTCCTGGCCCTCCTGTCCTCTACTGCTCCGCTGAGCTCCTGCAAACTCATATTCATGGTCTCTTTAATAAAGTCCATCCATCTAGCATGTGGTCTTTCTCTCTTTCTACCTCCCTTCACCTTTCCTAACATTATGGCCTTTTCCAATGACTCAGGCCTTCTCATGATGTGTCCAAAGTATGACCATTCTGGCCTCTAGAGATATTTCTGGCTTGATCTGCTCTAGGACCCATCTGTTTGTCCCTTTGGCTGTCCATGGAATCGTCAGCACTCTTCTCCTGCACCCCATCTCAAATGAGTTGATTTTCCTCTTATCTTCTTTCTTGACTGTCCA
>CM034703.1:223707843-223720844 GCA_020142125.1 Phrynosoma platyrhinos
TATGTTGCAGAATTTTGAGCATGATTTTGCTTGCATGGGGGATTAGTGGTGTGGTTCTATAGTTGCTGCAGTCTCTTGTGTCTCTTTCTTTTGGATGGGGATCTATATTGATCGCTTCCAATCTGTTGGCCATCATTTTGTAATCCATATCTGTTGACATATGTTAGTTAGCACTTAAGTTGATTCTATCAATGTGGATTGCAGCAGTTCTATTAGAATATCATTTGTTCATGGAGTCTTGTTTTTTGCTATTTCCTTTATTGCAGCTTCCACCTCTATTTTTAGAATTTGGGGTTCATCTTCATATGGCTCTTCGTTCCATCTGTGCTTCATGTTGTCATCTCTTTTATATAACTCTTCTGTGTATTGCATCCACCGTCTTTTTTATTCCTTCCTAGTCTTGAATTATGTTATTTTTATTGTCGTAGAGGGTGCTGATTTGAACTTTCCCTTGATTTCTCAAATCTTGTGGAATAGGTGTCTTGTTCCTTGCTGTTGTCTTCTATTTCTCTACATCTGTCGCTGTAGTAATTTTCCTTACCTTTGTGTACTAGCCATTGTATTGTTGAATTCATGGTTCTTAGTTTATTCCTATTTCCTTTTTGTTTTGTTTCCCTTCCTTCCTTTATTGCTTGTAGCATTTTATTGGTCATCCATGGTTTCTTCACTTTTCTTTTGCCTGTTGGAAGTGTCTTTATGCATTCTTCTTTTATTATGTCCCTGGCTTCATGCCTGGCTTCAGCCCTGACTTCAGATTACACCATACAGCTGCATTATGTGGGATAATTTGGTTTTCTTCCTTAGTCCACACCATCCACTCTCAGGAGGTAGGCTGGAATGATCTTTACCCATGCAGCTAGTTCTTGCAAAGCAAGAGGGCTCTATAAGGTATCATTACACAGTGACTATGTGACTCCACCATCCCCAGGCACTTGTGAATATTCTAGTGTATGCACATGCATGCCCATCAGAAGTTCACCATAATGAAAATGTAAACACCATGTTGGCACTAACATATATGATCACCTTTCATCGTATCAGCAGTGTCTTGTTTTGTTTTTAAATTGTCTTACAAAGTTGGTTGTCATGTGCCTTTGAGTTGACTCTGACTTATGGCAACCCTATCATAGGTGTTTCTTGGAAAGGTTTATTCAGAGGAGTTTTGCCATGGCCTTCCTCTTTGGCTGAGAGCAGAGATGTAGCTATGTAAGGAACATGAGGGCATTTCCCCTCCAAATAAGAATTCTCCCTCCCCCTCATGATTTTTTTTCAGTTCTCAAACTGTTATCATTAGATGGTGTGAGACACTGAAAATCATTCAAACCTAGAACTCTTGTATTTACTGTGTTCACATTCCCTTGGTAACTGCCTTCCCCATTTTTTTGGATGCCTAAACTCTTTCTAAATGAAGTTTAAAGTAACTGCAATGTACTAAGGCTTGGGATTAAAAGGAAATAAAATTGTAGAAATAATTTTTATTTGTGCAGCAACGCTCTCATTTTTCACCCCCATTAGGAGGGCTGAGACAGAGTGACTTGCCCAAGGTCCATTCATTGGGTCACCAATGGCTAACAGATTCAAATATGATTTCCTGGAGATATAGTTCAACAATCAAACCACTACAACATGCTGGTTCCCTTTACCTTATGAAGTATTTGACTTTATTTTAGTTTTATTCAAGGAGTTCATTTAGATCTGAAGGGACACAGACTGACCCAGAAGAAAATGAAGATGGAGGAGGAGTGTGTAGGCTTTTTTCTTTTTCAATAGCTAAATCTAATAGACTCAATTAGAAATTAATTGAATCCGTGGAACTCACATAAGTGTTGATTTATAAAGATTCCATTGATTTAGGGGGTCTTCTCTAGTTAGAATTAATAAGTAGAGAGTTAGGATTTAGAATTTTAGAAGTACTATTATTATCTTGAGGATTTTCTTATAATTTTGGAAGATGTAGGCATAGAATCTACTAATTAGGCTGCAGACCTATGGTGGTAGGGTCATTTTAGGGTCACCATAAATCAGAAAAGATTTGAAGGTATAAAGCAGCAGCAACAAAAACCTATGGCTCCATCTGACATGATTCTAGGAGTCATTGAAAGGAGCAGATCTCCACCTCTTTGATAATGTTTAACAATGTTCCAACTTTAAGTGGAAAGCTCCTGCCAGTAGCATCACTAGGGGAGTGTGGGGGTGCAGACTGCACAGTGTGACACCCCCGAGGGGGGTGACACAAAGTCAGCCCCCCTGCTCCCACCCATCCTTATCACTGCCTCCTTCTCATCAGTGGAGAATGGGCTGGTGGCAAGGAGCCAGGCTGAGCATGTGTGCACCCTCCAGGTCCTCCTTGCTACCACCCTCATTTCCCCTGAGGAGAAGGGGGGTGCTAAGGACTGCTAAGAGGTGTGCAGGTGCTTCTCCCAGCTGTCCTTGCTGCCGCCCCTATTTCCTCGGAGGAGGAGGAGAGGGCTAGGATGTCCATGGAGGTTCCTTGCTGCTGCCTCCTTCTCCTCAGGGGAGAAAGGACAGCAGCAAGGACCGTTGGGGAGTGTGCGTGCTTCTCTCAGCTTACTGCTGCCTCCTTCTCCCCTGAGGAAAGGGGGCAGTGCTAAGGACTGCTGGGAGGCATGCATGTGCTCACCGGCCATCCTTGCCACTTTCACTTTCTCCCTTGAGGAGGAGGCAGTGGCAAGGAGAAGCGCCCGCACTCCCTGGCAGTTCTTGTCACTGTCCCCGCCGCTGGCTCCAGCACTGGATCTTCTCTTCTGGCTTCTTCCAATCTTGGGGAGGGGGTATGGCAGGAAAGTGGAGGTGAGTGGGAGAAGAAGACTATTCAAATCCACTAGAGCCAAACTTATCTCCTTGCATTAAGATTCATGATATAACGATAAAGTTGGATGCGTCTCAAGGCTTACTGGCTGAGGGTTGGATTTTTGCCCAGAATGGAAAAAACAAAACAAAACCCTAAACCCCAAGTGAGAAAAAGAATGCAAACACCATCTCATCTGATATTTGCCCCTGCCAGCAAAATCCCAACAGGATTTTGGCTGTATTGGGGTCACAGAACTCTGTCCTTCGTACCTTCTCCTTTAGGAGTGCAGTCTTAAGTATTTCAGAAAGAAGAGGGCAATAATGCTAACAGATGTCTACAGTCCAGAGATATTCCTCTCATGGCTTCTTCTTCCTTTCTAAGTTGTTAGATAATCTCTGACACCAACAGGTTTTCCCCAGCACCTTCACATTCATAACTCAACACTTCTTAGTATGATACTTACTGTGGAGTGCAATCTGAGTTTCCCAGGGTGTTAACCCTTTTACAGGGAAACAACAATACCCAAGTATGAAAGTTAAACTTGTTAGAGTCCAGCTTTCATTAGCAGAGCAGCAGAAGTGTGGGTCAGACTATTATTTTAAATCTGTTTTCCTAAAGAATAAAGGCTAACTCAGGAAAAACAACAAACATGCAGTTTGTGGTTTTTTGGAAAAAAAAACAATAACAGCTTTAATAAATATTTACATAAAATAACTAAAACCTAATCTAACTGGAGATAGTTTGGGTAAAGAGAAATAAATCTCACCATCTTTAGATAGCAGGAAAATGGGACAACTACTGACTGCTGTTACTAGCAGTTTAGAATCTTGGGAGAGAGATGTTAAACTGTCTCCAAGAGTCAGTGACCAAAGTCACATGATAGTTAGAATGGGGGGGGGGAAGGAGGAGGTTCCTATCTAACTAAGAAGAGACAGGAGAATATAAACATATTCCAACACTTACGGCTTGGTCCATGAATCTTGATGGGTTTGTTGCTGATTAGGGAATGGGAACACGTTTGGCAAACACAGTCCTTCCCACTGAATGTAACTTTGTCTCCAATGGGGAATGGCTTTCTGAAAGAGAGGAGAAAACAGGAGAACATCAGTAGTGTATAGATTAAAACCACCAATATGGTCAAATAATGTAAGGTTCCCTTGACAGGTTTGTTATATTATGAATCAGCTATATTGGCTGACTTCAGAGATTGGTGAGAGCTGTAACTGCATTTGGCTTTCATTCTAAAGGAGCTCCTAATAGAAAATTTGCTGATGGCTTAAGTTTGTATTGCACCTTTCTGTGGAATTTTTTTTTTAAAAAAAATGGGAAATGGAAATTCAAGAATGTGTGAGTTACTTGGTTCTCTTTTCACATGCATTTTGAAGAACATGACAAACAAGATGGAATCATGTGGTACACCATAGGCCAAAGGAGCCATGAGTTTAAGAGAAATCTCTTAGCACCACCTTCTGAAATGACCTATCTCCAGGAAAGACCTTGTGATTGAGTGGGCTATAAATAAATAAATAAATTATTATTATTATTATTATTATTATTATTATTATTATTATTATTATTATTATTACCTCCATAATACCATGTCTTCTATGTCAAGCCTGCCGGTCGAGGAAGTTGTAGGGCATCTAAGGCATTAGATTGTTTTTATAGTATGGTTTGTTTGATTTTATTCCTGTTATGTTTTATATATTGTATCTTTGTACATTGTTGTACATTTTATTGTTGTATTCCCACCTTGATCCGTAGGGAGAGGTGGGAAAATATAAATAAACTATTATTATTATTATTATTATTATTATTATTATTATTATTATTATTATTAAGTAATTCAGAAGAACACTTTTGGTTACTGATGCTGACAGCTGCTGAGAGTTCCAGGGGAATCAATAGGGTTGCAATTGCCATTGTCAATGTAAGTCATTTATTAAATTAGCCAGGTATGTTTCTATCCCCAAATATTAATAATAATAATAATAATAATAATAATAAAATTTATTTCTATACTGCCCAATGGTTACCCAATTTGGGTGGTTTACAAATTAAAACAGTTACAATAACAAGATATCCCTCCCCCCTTAAAACAGTATTAAATAGTAATATAATTAAAACATCAAGCAATATACAACAGTTAAAAAATAACAAACCGTAGCAGATAGTCCTATTGCTACATCAGAAGGGAACCAGATTTAGTTGAAGGAGGGAACTGCCCAGGGCTGGGTAATTAGTTTGTAAAGGCGTGCCAGAAGAGATCCATCTTGACAGCCTTTTTAAAACTGTCCAAGGGTTAGTTGATGGATCTCGTCCGGCAGGTCGTTCCAAAGTCTGGGGACAACAATAGAAAAGGCCTTCTGGGAGGTTGTGGATAGCCTAGATCTTTGAGGCTCTAAGAAGTTTCTCCCAGAAGATCAAAGCGCGCGGGGAGGATTGTATGGGAGGAGGCGGTCTCTGATATAGCTTGGACCCAAGCCATTTAGGGCTTTAAAGGTAATAACCAACACCTTGTACTGAGCCTGGAAGCGAATAGGCAGCCAGTGGAGGGACCTCAAAACCGGACTGATGTGGTCCCTCCTAGATGTTCCTGAGACAAGTCTGGCTGCCATATTTTGAACTAATTGTAGCTTTCGAATCAAGCACTGCTTTGCAGTGGTTCCAGTCCTTCCTCTCGGGTAGGTCCCAGAGGGTGTTGGGTTCTTGAAAACTATTAGCAAGTCTCAGAAGTGCTATGCTAGCATGATTCATTGATTCTAGGGTGACAAGGACTCTCCAGAAAGACTGTCAGTGTACTGATGGCAATAAGACCAACAACAATTTGTGTATTTGGGCAAATCCATTCTACACTCAATTAATTTCAAACCTATTTTAACTGTCAAAGCTCCCAACAAAAAGTCTTATGAAGAATTATAGTTCTATTACGTTCTTGAATGAAGTGTGCTGAAACAACACTTCCCAGGCTTCCCTGAAAATCAGTTTGGAACCTGGCTCCAATGCATAGTACAGACACTTTCCTTACTGCATATCTACCCCACTTTTCACTTTCAACATCTCTATTAATCACTGCTTTCTCCACAACCTAGCTCACAAACATGTCTAAAAAGAAGACATCCTGATCCAAAAAGAAGGCAACACTGCTTATGTACTCATAGGATTCCCTCCCACCCCACTTAAGCAAACAGTTATTCCAGATTCATTGTGCTGAAGCTCTTTTAGTTTTGCTAAGGAATGCAAAGCACTGGTACTTTGTGATATGACAGGAGAGTCTTCTCATCCTGTCATTTTGGGGGTAAGCTACTCACACCATGGGCCACCCTTGAAACAAAGTAATTTCTGTTGTTTATAACAACAGACAATTGGAATGTTAATTGGGAATATTTAATGGAGGAGGGAAATAACAGAGGTAAGAGGCATAGATAGAGCTTACAACAAAGGAGACGACTCCAGGGAGGAGAGAAAGACCTGTGTATCTCAGATAAAATGAAGGGGTATATATGAACACAACTTGAATGTGCATGATTAGAGATTGTTATGAAGTTTAATTTAATAATTCACTATGCTGAAGAACAAATAGTGATTATTGGACATCATAAGACTAGTAACTGATGCCAGGCTTGCAACTGGGAATTTAAAAAATGATCTGTAGGGATGTACAGTTGCCTGTCCGTTTTCGTGGACTTTGAGACTTTGTGAACTTTCG
The DNA here is from genome assembly GCA_020142125.1 of Phrynosoma platyrhinos. Lineage (NCBI taxonomy): Eukaryota > Metazoa > Chordata > Lepidosauria > Squamata > Phrynosomatidae > Phrynosoma > Phrynosoma platyrhinos. The sequence goes on from CM034703.1 coordinate 223,714,365, forward strand.
CCCATTCGTGAGGAGCAAACGGAGGAGATTAAAATGGGGTGCATGCCTGCAGATGCCCACGGGCGTGCAGCGCCATTCAAGCCAATAGGGCTTGAATATTGGCATTTTTCCATTTTTGCAGAGGGGAAGCTGGAATGGATCCCCCATTACAGGGGCAACTGTAATTCTTTACTAAGTTTCTTCTTGAAGGAAGCAGTGATTGATTTTAGCAATTTTCTTGTAGCTGTGAAAAAGTCTTCAACTATCAAGCATTTTTAAAAGCTTATTTGCAGTTTAGGACTTATTCTGTGCAAAATTCATACATGCTTGTTTCCCACAAAACACAGTATTTTCTGCATAGGAAACATTTTCCATACAGAAAATATTACATAGAAATATTAATTTTTGTGCAGAGAAAGGTATTTCCTGTGTGGAAAATGCTGTTTTCTGTGCAAATCAAACATATCTAAATGTTATGCAGAATAAGTTCCCAATTACAGCTTTCCCTGTGCAGGAAACATTTTCTGTGTAATGAAATTCTGGATAAAATTTTTTTTTTGTGTGTGTGTGTGTGCGCGCAGAAAATGCTATGTCTTGTATAAAAACATGTGAATTTTGTACAGAATAAGTCTTAAACTGAACAGATCTAGTACAGCTTTCTTGTTATCAGGATTTCTTGATACTTGAAAAATATTTTTCTGACAATTTTGCAAATATTTCTGAATATTCTTTCTATTGCTAGAGATCTATTTTTGCTGCCTATGGATGTAAAGAATATTCACAGATACAATGTACTGTCTAGCAGTTCTGATATTATTTTAGTCTTGTGGGACAGTAGGACAGTGAAAACAGGATTTTGTCAGCAGAAGCATTTTCCCCCTCAAAAATAATTTTATCCAAAAAACATGTTTAGTGCAAAATATTGCATTTTATGCAAAAGCAAATTGGGTAAAAATGTTTTTACTCAAACCTCTTACAAATTTTTCACAAGAAAAGCATCAAAATAGAAAAAATGCAGAGAAACTCTTATTATCTTACTCCACTATTTACTGTTGCATGTAGGAACTGAGTAAGCAAAGATTTACATCCTCATACCCATCTTATCAAGTCTCAATCAAAACAAGCTGTATATAGAAAAAGATATGGCCATTGATTAGATGCCAAGAAGCCTGGGTCTTGTGTTTTGTGTAAGTAGCACCAGCATGGGTATTCATCAGTGGAAACAGATACTTCAGTTAAAGCTGGGAAGTAACCCACTGTCCTCAGAGAAAGACCTCTCCAAGTGGTATGGATTTCCTTGATCTCCTCTAACATGATCAACAGCTCTACCTTGTGCAATCTGCTCCTCTGCCTCCATGTCATCTAGTATGCATCTTGACCTATGCTGTCACCTCATAAAAGTCTGTTCAGCAACTGCCTCACAACCTTGAAACACCAATGACTGATACACATATTACTAGAAGTATTTTAGTAGCTTGCACAACTTTTCTGGTAATCCTTGAAGGAAACAGATTATCTGGGTGGGACCAATGACATGGTTACTCTCCAAATTATTATCACCCCTCTTTGGACCCTGATGACACTTAAAGGAACTAGAAGGGAGCCAGAATTTTGCACAACAGATGGTTAAGTTGTTTCAGAAGTCCATAGTAACATCTGTGGTGTGCGAAGCATGTGTATGTCTGCTATAAAGCCAGTGGGGCCAATTTTAGACCAGAGTTTCTTGTCATTCACTTACACCCATCTTTCATTTTAATGTTCCCCTAATGCACGCCCAAAGCTCTGACTGACAAAATAATAGACCTGTCCTATCAGAATATTTCTGAGATCAAGAATAGCTCACAGCTCACAATAGTCTCACTGTTCCCTTGAGATATTAGTAATCCCCTCCACACTCAGATAATGATCAGATTGTCCAACAATGTGACACCAATATGGCCAGAATTAACCCCATCTTTGCTTGACACACTTTTAATCCTGCTAATGTGACATACAAATAAATCAGTGGACCAGTTCCAACATATGGCTATTCAAACTGTTTCCCTCAGATTTATGTACCTTTGAAGGCACAATGGAGATTATAAGCAAATTTTCTCATCCTCAATTAGAAAGGCTTTCTCAACACAAAATGGATGAGATTTTTCACCACTTTGTGAGAACAAAAAAGACAATAATGTTTTCCTCAAGGTCTCAGTGCAAGAAGCTACTGTGAAGAACTTGTCTCCATCACCCTTTGTGAACTGAAACACACACATACAGAAAGCACAGCAGGTCAGGAGGTTTGGTCAGAAAGACTATAACAATCCATTGCTTCAGCTTCTCAAAAATCCATGGGAAAAGAATTAGCAAAAAACATGATAATCTCTGTAAACATTCTTGTATGCAAAAAGTCTTCTACATGTGAAAAACACTTTGAAAAATATACAAAAACTCTCATGATCTCTTCCATTGGGGGATAGACTTTTGAGATTTCAATGAAAGAAGCAAAAATGTACATCATAATGACACATACTTTTTTGTTATGAATGATGCAGAACCTTGCTACCTCAAGTTTTTTGGGTTTTTTTTTTTTTGGTAAAAAGCTTATTCTTCCAAATAGCCCCAAACTGTAATTTGGACCTTCTGGCTAATGATGGTCTTTTCCTGCTCTGCTTTGGTCACAAGCTGTTTATGATGCAGTACAGCCAGACACCAAGATACAGAGGAGCGAACACAGACCAAAGGGGCCAGCTTCAGGTACGCAATGAAAGCAAGCTAAATTGTGCTTTATTTGATATTAGTTTTTTTTATGTATAATTAATGTTATGTGACCATACACGTGATAGGTGAGGTGCAGTACAGGTTAAATGCCTGTACTGCAGCCACTCACTCATAGAACACAAGGTTGTGAGTTCAATACCAGCCAGGGCTGAGGCTCAACTCAGGCCTGCATCCTTCCGAGGTCACTAAAATGAGTACCCAACTGTTGGGGGGCAATGAGCTTACAGTTGTAAACCGCTTAGACATCCCATGCGCGATATGAAGCGGTATATAAAATGAAGCTGCTTTGCTAAATTATGTATTAAATATTTGGGGATTTTTTAAAATAATAAAATAAATCAGTCAGATGCTGACTCCAGGGAAACAAAATAAGAAAGAAGGAACAAAGGTACTTTCCACTCTTAAGAATTGAGAATAGCCTGGACTAAGGCCTTTCCAAGGTCTGGTGTGTTAGGATTGGTCTTTCATGTTATCTGATCTTAGTATTCCAATTCAAAGGACAGAGCTCATTCTAAGTGCCAGGACTGAATGTTGGCTGCCCTGATTTGTACCATGCCCACACTGTACCTTCCCCAAGCACCTCAGGTATTTTGTTTGTGATCCTCAGTACTAATATGTAAACACATTACTGTCAGACATTCAACTCACCTGCACATGCTGCAGACAAAACACTTTGGGTGGTAGGTCCGGCCCAAGGCTGAGATAACCTCTCCAGTGATGAAATCCTGACAGCTGTCACAACGTGTGCCATAGAGTTGCTGATAGTCATGGGTACATATATATTCCCCATTTTTAAAGAAGAAGCCAGATTGAGCTAGATCACAACCACACACTACAGAAGGGAAACACAGGAGAGATAGAAGAGTCAATATTTCAATCATCTTTACAAACCAGGGATATTATATTAGAGAACTTGCCTGAGATAACACACTGGAGACAGAAGCGGGGGCACAGTAATGGAAGGAATGTTTTTTTGGTCAAAAATATTATACTTGGCCAACAGGTTATAAGCATCATCTCACACTACTTTGTACTTTCCACTTTACTCAAGTCTAATCTGCATTGCAGAAATAATGCAGATTGATACTGCTTTAACTGCCATGACTCAATGCTATGGAATTCTGAGTTTGTAGTTTTGTGAGACATTTAGCTTTCTCTGACAGAGAGCTCTGGTGCTACAACAAACTATGAATCCCAGCATTCCATAGCACTGAGCAGTTAAAGTGGTGTCAAACTGCATTATTTCTGCAGTGCAGATTAGACTACAGTCCTTATGTTTGCCACAACCACATTGGTTTCTCCCACAGGCAACACCAGTTATGGACATCAGCTATGCATCCATGCATGTATGTACTGGCGTGGCCTGACTGGCTGTGGCTCTCTGACCTCTGTCACATTGCATGTTTCAACCTGCATACCTACTATTCTACAGTGTGAAGCTAACAGTTGTATCATCTTTTCTGGCCTCCAGTTTGTTTCCAGACTCAATTAAAGTGCTGATCATTAACTTTAAAACTTTTCAGGGCCTAGAAACTGGGGCCCTGTCTGCACAGGCCAAAAGGCCCATCTCTCCCCTCTCCCCCAATTTCCAAAACTCTGGTTCTGGTTTGAGCAGTGCGGATGATGTTCAGCATGTTCCAAACCAGTACCAGGGTGTAACAGCATTAAAATGGTTTTCAAAATTATACTTGTTGCTCTGGATCTTACAGAGATCGAGTCCTCTGTCCCTGTGCTGCAGTGCCTGTCTGCATGGGTGTCCTGCTGAGCCCGCTGGCATGTCCACCATGAGTTGCTCATTCTGAGATCAGAATGAAGTGCCCAGCACGTGATCATCATTGGGTATCTTGTTCTGACCTCAGAAGCGAGCAACCCACAGCAACAGTGGAAGTGCTGAATGGCTCAGCAGGACACCCGTGTAGACAGCTGCAGAGGCATGGGAATGGAGGGACAGGTAACAGAGAGATCAGGGCAGTTGTAGGGCCAAAATACTCCGGACTGCCCCCAGAGTATCTGTTCCATGCAGACAGGACCGAGTGTACCTAAAGGACTTCCTCCTATTATATCAGGTTTGTGTGCGCTCTGGGGTCATCTGAAGAGTCCCTGCATAGAGTCTTATTCTTTCCTTTTGTAATGTCTAATTCTTTTCTTTTGTAATGTCCTGCCCTGCCTCAGAAATTCATTTGTCTTCTCTCCCAACAGCATTCTAATAATCATATACAACCTTTTTTTTTTCCTTGTGTGCCTTCAGCCATTCTTGGGTATTTGATGTTTGTCCATTTCCACACTATTTGAATTACAACCCCTCGTGCCATTTTGAGTTTTCTAGTTTTTAGAATCTAAAAGTTAGACTGTATATTTTATCAAGGTTTCTGCACCCCTTTTGTTAAGAGTTGCCTCCCAGGAATAGCTTCTGACTGTCTTTGTGTATTATTTGCATCATTCATGGGTGTGCCTAAGAATTCTTTATGGGTAGGGAAAAAAAGTCCTATGTGAGCCAGCCATCAGAGGACAGGTTCCGAAGGAGTCCATATTGGGCATTAACATTGTTGTTATTGTTAACTGATGCAAAGACAACCTATTATAAACAGCCTAGCTCAAGTCCTGCAAACTAAGGGCTGTAGTTCCCTCAATTAGGTCTATCTCCCTCTTTTTTTACTGTCTTCCCCTTTTCTCAGCATTATGATCATTTCCACATATCACATGGTCTCAGGATATATCTTAAAGTACTGTAGCATTGGTTTAGTCACTTTGGTTTCTCAAGAGACTTCAGGCTTGGACCCAATATGGGGTCATTTTAGTGATACGTGGTACCCACAGACTCATTCTGTAAGTCCAATTCCTTAGTACTGGGTGAGTGGCAACTGTCAGGTTATGGTGAAGTAGTTATGTCTCTGCTGTAAGAAATTGTGTTGGCCCATTCACATGTGCAAGTCATAACTATATCTTGATAAATATAAAAGGCAGTTGTGGCTGTGGGCTTCCATGACAGTGGAGCAGTGAATTTACTTTGTTTCTAGTCTAAACTTTAAAGGAACCATCCAAGGTACTTTGCCTATATTTGGAGGATGCAGTTCAGGACTTTAGATCATTCTTAATTTAAAATTTAGAAAAAATCCCAGGGCAGATTCACAGTCCTACTGATATGGAAGCCCCCATTGGCCAGGATATACATGTCTCTGAACTGTCCTTGGTTCTTTCTATCATGACTGCCTGACTCCAATTCTCTGCACTTGGCCCCTTAACATTGTATTTCCACCCTCTACCCCCACCCTTGCTTGGACATTAGTAATCTTTTCTTCTTTTTCATGACAACTTCCAGGCTTGCCTATATATATATTTTTTTTTAAAGACAAGAACCTAGAGACAGGAGAGCCCATTTTTCAACCCCACAAGATGTCACTATTGGATTGTGGGGAAGATGCAGCAAAAAATAAGGCTGGCATAATTTTGGAAGGTTTGGAACCTGGACAGAGAAAGCTTTTTCACTGCTTGTGGGAATTGTCTGTGAGCCTTGGTGCATGACTTCAACGGACTGTGTCCTCTGAGTATTAGCAGGAAACAAGAAGCTACCTGGGCAGAGAAGCCTGGGAGAGGAATTGAATTATGCCAATGCCCACTTCCTAGGATGATGCTGGTACACCATCTCATTAGTGAAAGAGAATGAAAATGACATTCAGTAGGGTTCCCTTTCTTGCAAAGTGTCTTTGCCTAAAATGTCCCAGTGAGGCAATTGACAGCAAC
>CM034703.1:223727640-223742001 GCA_020142125.1 Phrynosoma platyrhinos
TGGCCCTTGTGGTCTCTTTCAACTCTATGATTCTATGATTCTAAGTTAAGCTGGGTCAGCCCTGGTAGAATGTGGATTCAAACTGTGTTAGTTACCTCTCCCAGTTTGGTGTCATTTGCAAATCTGAGAAATACCTCCCAGAATTCTATATGACCATTGCATACTACAAAGCACCGTAATGATGTTGCTATGTAGTGAATTCTAGCATGACCTCCCCCTAACCCCACTTCTTGGTAAGCAGCCACTGGGATCAAAGGGATCCATTTCCCTGTTGAACAAGAAGAAGCTGCCTGACATTCCCACTCCCTCCTGTGAGTGATCTCCAGCATAATAGGCAGAAAAAGGGCCTCTGTTGCAAGTCCACCTCATGATGGAAACTACTACTAGAATTTGTTCCTGTTCTTTCCAGTTTTATTTTGAAGATCTATACACTTTTTGTTTATCCCAGAATATTTTCTGTAAGCTTTTGGTAGGATAAGACACATTTCATACCAGCTTGCTAGATCCTTCTATTTTAATCCAGTATAAAACTGAAAAAAGATTAGAACAAAATCTGAGACTTTTCAATTAGTCTGGATGTACCCTTCATGTTTTCTTTCCACACTGAACTTTGCACAATCTGTTAACACATTTTTCTTACTCTGCAGTTACTTGCACATTCTTTGCATTGCATGCAACTTCTCCCCATTGACTAAAGAGTGTTTCTCCATATTTTTCCAGCTATGCTTATTTTAGCTATTTGTATTTTAAAATCCAGCATTGTTTTGTACATGCTTCATTTTATGGAAATATCATGTAAGTGTTGCAAATCTGCAATGCCCAAGATCAGGCACATATTTTCTTACAAGTCTCAGGCAGGTAAAAATTGTAACTTTTGGTAAAGGCTGGGGTGTTCAATGAAATTTCTTTCCATCACTATGATAGATAGGCAGGCAGGTAGGTTGATTGATAGATAGACAAACAAACTGAACTATACAAGGTATGCTGTAGTAAAATGAGATACCAATCACGGCTGCATTTTGGATAGGATTTCAGGATGATTGAAGTGCAGCAGTAAGCCTCCTGCTTTCTGTACTGAGAACAAAGAATCAGTCAGATGCAGGCTGCATCAGAACCTTTTGTGAACAAGGATAAAGGGTTGAACCAAGGAATTAAACATTCATACCAAAAAATAAAATAAAAAAATCTATATTGGATGATTTATCCATCAATTATTATGGGCTCCTGGTTTCCAGCGGAAACTTCCTGGTGTCCATAGCAACCTGCCGCCAAGCTGGTGAGCTCAGAGTCTGATAATGGAAGAGAGATTTACTGTATATACTCATGTATAAGTCTAGAAATTTTACTCAAAAAATTGACACCAAAAAACTGAGTCGACTTATCCACGGGTCAATGTAAGTACTGCACTTTGACTCTTATAAAAAAAAAAAAAAAAGAACCATTCCCTGGTTAAAGACAAGAATATAATCTGTCCTGGAAGCACTGATTCCCCTCTACTCTCTCATCCATCCAGCCTTTAGTGTGAACACAGCTATGCCTGCTGGAATCTTGTAAATTATTTGCCATTGCTTTCCTTGCTCCATCCTTTAGATCCTTTGTTACATGCCCCTAAGTTTTACTCTCGACTTATTCACAGGTCATATCAAAATTCATAATTTTGGCTCCAAAACCTGCCCTTGATTCATACATGAGGTCGATTTATAGTCGAGTATATACAGTAAATGAAATGGTCAGATTGAGGGGAGAATGTGTCTGATATTCTTATCTCAAAACAGAATCAGCTGGTGGTTGTGGGTTGTTGTTGTTGTTTGGGGAAAAACCCAGTAAGCTCAGATACTGTCCCATGAATAGGATTATCCTGTTCTATCTTCTGCCTGGCATTAAATTCTCTTTCCTAAATTCAGGATTAATGCAAGGCTTATGATGGAATTTTTCCTTGTATAACCAACTTGCACTGTCCTTTTCTGTCCGCAATTGTTTTCCAGAAAGCATAATATTCCCACTTGCCCCTGCATGGGAGCATTATACATCGCATTACCCCTTTACAGATGGACAGCTGATCAGGACAAAGCTCATTATGCCTGAATAATCCAGTAATAATATAAGTAGCATTAGGAAACTTGTAGGCTGAGATGCAGCAATAAGGAAAGAAAAAGAGGTGGGTGGAGAGGAGGGAAAATTGAGTGGAATGCCTTAATCCCACATTGGTTCACTCCTGCCTGAAACATACGGTGCTTACTTAGCAAGAAATTAAAACCAAGTTCATCTCATCATAGTTGATGCATTAGTGTGTGTTCCATAACAATGCATAGGGCTATGTGGGCTACAGTTCTCCGCCTGTCATTCCAGGGACTCAGGACAAGGCTGTTTCAGTAGCCTTAAGCCCCCCAAACTTGCCTGACTACCACTCCTGGAAGTAGAAAGGGCCCTGTGATAATGGGAGTTCTCCATTATCTGAGCCTTCCTCCCAGGTAACAAAGGATTAAGTGAGGTGAAGTGGGTCAGTTACATTTTAATGTGGGTGATGAGAGAGCAATTGCCCATTGAGCTGACCAGTGGGCAGAAGTGCAAATCATTGAGATCTTTAGTCAGCAGAGGTTATAGAAAGGACCACAAGGCAGACTTAAGGAGACTCCAGCAAAGGGACACCTGAATCAAGGGAAGCTGGTCAAGACTAGACAAAGGAGTCCAGACTCCCAGCTACCCCATGAACATCAGGGACTACAAATCCCAACTGGAGAATGTATTAGCTAGGCACATCAAGGACATTTTATTACTTTTCCTGACTTGGCTGAAATGATCTAATCTGTCTGTAACTTGAAACTTCCAATCCTGTGCCTGAAGAAAATATGGTCCTTCATGTAAAGAGATATATTTTTGCTATGGAGATTTCTTTCTTAGCATAAAAAACTTTTCCTTTAAAAGCACTCTCTCTCTCACACTTCTCTTTCATGTGCCTTTGCTATGTCTAGTTGCTTCATCAGGGTTGGGGGAGGGAAGGAAACATCTCTGAAGCATCAGAGATGGAAACGCCACTGGAATCCCAGCAATGTCCCATTGTGATGCTATCAAGGGAGAATTCAAAATAACAGGTGGTGGTGGATAGGATAGGATAGGTGCTCTCTGGAAGCCTCCTTCTGCACAGCAGGAGCAGGAAGAGGGATCTCACAGCATTACAAGTCCCTTACACTCTTAAACTTAAAACACACACACACACACACAAAAACCCCAGTTTTTCAAAACCAGAAATTGACTTCCAGAAATGTATGGCTTTTAGGTATTCTTGGCAAGATTGTAGTGGCAGGACTGCATTGACCAACAGAAAAAGAAGAGGAAGTGGTGGAGGAGGAGGCACTGTAGCAGAGGAACAGGGATCATGCACACTGTGAAGACAGGATGTCCCTGCCAGGAGAGAAAATTGATTTGTCAGCTTCCTACTGCTCAGTTGTAGGCAAGGCAGGTACACCTCTGACAGGAAAGAGTTTTACTTGCATACATCCCTTCCCAAGCCTCTAGGCCCCTCCACCAGTCTTGTCAACATCTGGCAAAAAGGGGCAGCATTTGATGCATTTTCAAGCTTGTGCTGAAACCATCAGTGTTCACACTGACACAAGGCCAATCCCACCATTTGACAGCAGATAGTGGGAAGACAGGTGCAACTGTAGGAGGAGAAAAGCAGATTTGCTGCCCTTGCAGCCATGGATCAACTCCTTGGTAGCACAAATCCCTGGGCAAGAATGGTTCGGCACTTGTTCAGATGTTACACAGTACAATGGCTTGGGGTTCTGCATTTCACAATGCTCCTTAACGTGCAGCTGATGGAGTCCATGTGGTCACTGACAGTAAATGGTTGCTTTTAAGAGAACCATCTTTTACATAAAATGGTATGTCATATTTATGAATATACAGGGCCAGCCCTAAAGTGAATCAGTTGCAGAAGAGTACTCAGGAAGCAGAGTGCCATACAGCCAACTTTGTGCCCTCTAAGGGCATTGGAGGCTGTGATCCTAAAACCAAAGTTGAAGAAAGAGTCAATGGCCAGTTCTGGTCCAGTACATGAGATGGGAAGAAGCACCATATTATTCTTTACTTCACATGACAAAATATCTTGGCCCAGCAACAATGATAACACAAAGTTGTTCTTGTTACATGCTGAAAGATCAATGTGTGACAAATACACATGATGTGTTTGCTGCAGAAAACCTTGGTATAACTTAAACCTTATTTCAACAGTGGCAATGGGATATGATCTTCCACCACACCTGAAGGTAGCAAGTCAGTTTAGCAGGTGGAAGATGGCTTGCCTGGCACATAGAGATCTATCCTCCAAGGGGCTCAAAAGAGCACTGGGGAGGCTGCAACTGTCGCTGTTCCCCACCCCTCAGCACTTGCCAGCTGAAGTGGCAGATTCACTCTAATGATACAGATGACCTGACTTCATATTTTTCAACTTGAGGGCTGGGACAAGTTAGCAATAGCAATAGCAAGTATATTTCTATAATGCTTATCAGTGCACTTAAGCACTCCCTAAGCGGTTTACAATGTATAATCTAATTGCCCTCAACAAGCTGGTACTCATTTTAGCAAACTTGGAAGGATGCAAGGCTGAGTTGACTTTGAGCCCCTAGCTGGTATTGAACTCACAACCTTGTGGCTTGTGAGTGAGTGGCTGCAGAACAGGCATTTAACCACTGTGCCACCAGGGTGGATTACAATTCCCAGAAGCCCTGAACCCACATGGCCAGTGCAGCCCTCAGGAGTGGAGCAAATGGGAAGCTACTGATCACAATTTGTTGCTGTGTGCCTTCAAATCGTTTCTGACTTATGGTAACCCCAAGGTGATCCTATCACAGGATTTTTGTGGCAAGATTTGTTCAAAAGGGGTTTGCCTTTGCCTTCCTCTGAAGCTGAGAGAGTGTGATTTCCCCAATGTCACCCAGTGAATTTCCATGGCTGAGCAGGATTCAGAGTCTGGTCCCCAGAGTTATAGTCCAATGTTCAAACCACTTCAGCATGCTGGCACATTTAGCAACACATAATTGTATGACACTCTCACAGGCACCCCATTTTATAATCCCATTCCCAGATGATGTGTTGCCATTCTTGAGTAATCTGCTCTCACAAGGGTATAGAACAGCTTGATCTAATTAACTACCTGTAATTAATTTTTGTGAAGTGCTTTGAGGATGCCCAGGTGAATGATGCGAGAGGAATGCAAAACAATCCATACGTACTGGCAGCATTACTGCACCATTTACAATGCACATTAGCCTGCCTTGCAATCTGGTCAAACGGCAAAAGAAGTGCTTCAGTGAATGGGATGCAATCATTTACAGACAATATTTGGACTGGAACCAGGCAAGTTACTGTTAAAAGACAATACTACACTCATAGTTTTAAGGCCCCCCTCCCAAAGCTGTTGTTTACCATTATTATTACTTTTTTTAGTGTTACTGTTTCTCTTTTCTCAAGACAAACTAGTATGGTTACTTTTTTATATTAAAAATAATTTGAATGGGACAAACATATAGCCTATGTAAAAGACATGTTCTCGCACCTTATCATTCCTTCAATACTTGTAATAGAGCAAAGCAACACCACAGAACACATTATAAAACAGCAGTTGAACCATATTATATTCCTTCTGCACAATTTGAGGAGAGCACAAGGGCTTCCATGGCAATGAACAAATAAAAACCAATTAAAACAACACAACTAAAAATATTTTAAAAACATATTAAAATATTCTTTAAAAAGTTCTAAAAGTAGCCCCCCAAAAAAATCCCAGAATACAGTTTTAAAACAGTTAAAATGGCAGTTTCAAACATTGAATGCCATGTAGAACAGCATTGTTTTAGTTGTCCACCAAAAGCTTATAAGAAATGGGGCTAGCCTAGCTTCCTTGTGTTCTACTAGTCAAGGTGCCCTGTTATGTGTATACACCAAACTAACTTCACAAGTTGATCATACAACAGGGCCTCCTCTGAAGATACTAAAAGTTAGAGGCTTGTAGCAAAAAGTGTATAAGTTATTATGTTATAATCATAATTCAATGTAGTAATAATGTTATCATTTATGAAAGGAATCAATTACAAATAACTAGTCATCTGGAATTCTAGTAAGGATGTCAATGTGAGTATTTAGGGGTACGTTCAGCAGATATCTACCTAAATTCCCTACAGGCATGAGATCCTGTCGGATCTTGGAAGCTAAGCAAGGTCAGCCATGGTTAGTACTTGGATGGGAGACTACCAATGAATACCAGACACTGTAGGTTATAGGAAAAAACTGACAAAACCATCTCTGAGTATTCCTTGCCTAAGAAAACCTTTTGAAATTCATGTGGTCTCTTTAAGTCAATAGGCAACTTGAAGGCACATAAACAAACACACACACAGCAGGTATAGTCAGTGGTGACAGGTAGTTTCCATATCAGTGAGGCAGTAGATCCACTTCCAGGTTTTAGTCCATACTTTAAAAGTGTTATCCAAAGTGCTGAACTATATCCATAAAACATGCATTGAGTCACCGTCTCACTGACATGGGAGTCACCAGCTACTTTGAGATGCAGTTCTGCTATGCACACAAAGCAATGCATTTAAGCCCAAAAACATGAAGCTGGTATATCAGCAATAGGCTGGCAATATAACAGTAAAGAAATGACCAACAGAGAAGACTTTGTAAAGTAGGATGCGATTTGACAGTCTGTGTTTCCTACCATCTTATTGGATAAGCATCCCCTCCTCATGCATTCTCCCTACCTTCCTGGTTGCCCCTCTTACTGCTTTCCTTCAGTGATGGGGACAAGCGAATGATTAATCGTGTTAATCTCTGCACATTTCCGGCAGTAATTGGCCTGTAAATCATCCTTTCAAAAAAAAAAAAAAAAAAAAAACCAACTCCAAAAAACCCCACACTGTGTGGCAGTTGCCAAGGCCAGGGACTAAATTGCAACATGGGTTTTACAGGGGAAGAGCTCCTGCAGGCGGGCAGAGTTTCATCTTAGGGGTGGGCAACATAGGGAGGCTCTAGGTGTGGCTTCTGCTATTTGTCCTCACTAGCTGGATCTTTCAGAGGAATCAAGGGGGGGGGGATGCCAACTGTCTTCTGATAACCTGCTAAAACCTTCTATAATCCTCTCACCCAATCATTACCATCAGAAATGTAATTCAAACAATGATACTCTCTCTCTCTCTCTCTCTCTAGGAGCTGTCATCCTCTTACACCCTTAATCAAACAATAAGTTCCTTAAGTTACCCTTTCCATAATTGTTGTCGTTATTGTGTGTTATTGTATCCTGGCTAACTAGGTCCAATCAAATTCTTGATGTTATTAACATCAAGTTATTTCTAACTTATGGTGACCCTAAGGCAACCTGTATCATGGGATTTTCTTGGAAAGATTTGTTCAGCGGGGGGTATTGCCAGTGCCTTCCTCTGGTGCTGAAAGAGTGTGACTTGCCCAAGGTCACCTTCTTGAATCTAGTTCAAGAACTTTTGCTACCTCTGGCAAAAGGCAAGATGTAGAGAGGCCCCATTCCCTTTCTTAAATCATTGTATCACCACCCAAGTATGAAAGTTCTTTAATTTAAGGACACACCATTGAGGTATCCATACTGGGCTTTCCCCCAGTCATGCCACAGGAGCCTCCCCAGGAATGTAGGTGTGTAGGTGGATGAACTTGCTCTCAAGGCTGTAATTAGCTGCCACTCTCCCAGGAGCAAAGGAATTAAATAGGTCAGTGCTCCTCGCTTAGCAGACTCTGCCTCAAAGCAAAAAGAGACATTCCTACTACATCATTTATGTAACTAATCACTTAGACACAATCCAGCTTCATTTGATGTGTAGATGTCTCCCCAGTCATTTAGCTTCTTCTCCTCCTCTGTTGCTTGTTTGCTTCCTTCACCATATCCACTGCTGGCAAAAAGGAAATAAAAAGGAACCTAACCTTTGTAAAAAAAATTCTCTCCCCCCCCCCCCCCCCCCCCCCCCCCCCCCCCCCGCAACACATGTATACAATGAAATTGTCATTGCCTTAAAGATTGAAAGACCATATATTATTGATGGGCTAAGCTGGTCTTGAGTCTATTTTTATTGTCCTGAAGGAGGCTGTTCTTATCTTTTATTACTTAAAAGTCCATTGTGAAATGGCCTGTGACTAGTTATTAACATAAACTTTGATTGACTTGAAAAGTGCGTAGAAGCTAGTGTTGTTGTGCTTGCTTAGGAGGGATTAGGAAATGGCAACAGCTGTCAGTATGACCAGCTACTCTGATCCTATAATGGGGACTTAAAGGCGAGAGGGTGGTAGGACAGCCCACAGGCAGTTCACAACAAAACACTAACAACAGATGTACATTTCCTGGCTAACTAGGGCCAATCAAATTCTGCAAGGTCAAAACATCTAAAGAAAAATTAATTTAAAGATTAAAGACCAGAACTGGCTAGGACATTCTGGAAGCTGTAGAAAGGGAATGGCAGAGAACAACTAGTTTAGACCACTGCTTATAAGGTGCAAAACTCGACTCCTACCACCACTTCTTCATTCCAGTCTTACCAAGATCCCTTAATGGAGGCCATGTCCTGCCAGGATCCTGTGTGCTAAATCTTTCCATCTGGCTAGCCATGCACAAGTCCCACAGAACAAGTTAATATTAAGGGCTCATCACTACCAAGAGACAAAATGTGCAATGTTCTTTTTATGTGTGATCTAGTCAGAACTTAACTCAGTGAATGGGGCTGGAAGGCCCTGTGCATGGATGAGATTTCCAGACCTCATCCACAGAGAGCTTACTGGCAGCAGAGTCTAGATGATGGACATGGATCATTACTCGACTACCGTAGTGTCCTGCTGATAAGCAGGTTAGAAATGCTACTGAGCTGGAAATTGCTAATGAATGCTGATTACATGGCCTCTACTCTGAACAGGTGGAAGACTGATTGTGAAGATCCCCTTATTTTCATGTATCTCCATGGTGACTGATGAAGAGGCACATCACCCCTTTTTCAGTGATGTGCTATCATTCAGCCCATTACCATGAGTATCCAGGTGAATACAGCTGGGATGTGATTTTGCCAAGTACAGCATATGTTTAAAAACAACGTTGAATTTAGAAAATGTGTATCTAAATCAGTTTTCATCCTGTAGTACCAACGATGATTGTACTCTTTTTACAATAATAGTACTTGTCCTCTGACCTGAGACTCCCCGAGGCTGAGAGTGTGTGGCTTACCCAAGGCCACCCAGTCGGTTTCATGGTCAAGCAGGGAATCAAACCCTGGTCTCCAGGGTCCTAGTCTAACACTCAAACCATTATGCCATGCTGGCTCTCATATTTATTTTAGGTTCCCAATAACAGCAACAACAGTATACTGAGTAAAAGGGCTCCTCTGAGTAAAGGAATTGAGAGATCTAGATCAAGGTTCAAGAGAATGCCAATGGAGGCATAGAAAGGGTCAGAAATAAGTCATATAAGTAGGGATGGAAAGAATATGCAACAATATTTTTTAAAAAATGGTTGGAAAAGCATTTCTCAAGGATTGGGAAGCTCTGTCAAGAAAATTCTTGGACTGATAAGATTATCTGCAGTTCAAGACTTATTCTGTGAAAAAATATGGGTTTTGTTTTGTTTTTTTTGTTTTTTTGCATACTAAACAGCACAGTAAACAGAAAATGCTGTTTTCTGCAAAAAATACTAATACAGATTTTTGCACAGAGTAAGTAATGAATTGCAAATAGTCTTCAACAACTGCACAGTGGGAGGAAATTGCTAAAATTAATCATTGCTTCCTTCAAGAATGAAATTAGAAAAAAATATATGAATACAAGGCAAAAGTAGGTAAGTGGCTGTTTAT
This sequence comes from Phrynosoma platyrhinos, assembly GCA_020142125.1. Lineage (NCBI taxonomy): Eukaryota > Metazoa > Chordata > Lepidosauria > Squamata > Phrynosomatidae > Phrynosoma > Phrynosoma platyrhinos. The sequence goes on from CM034703.1 coordinate 223,737,495, forward strand.
TCAGGTTGTTTATAAGTGAGCTAGTAATTGGAATGAATGAATAAATGAATGAATGAAAACCATCTAGTTTTGAAAACATGAGCTGTCAGAACCTCTGTGCGTTGTACACAAACTGTATGGCTATGGGTGCTACTCAATCTGGTTATGGAGTAGGTGTTTCAGGCAATGATTTCACACAAACTGAGCTCATAAATGGATAGTTCATATGCACACAGACTTGTGAACAAATCCGGGTGAGGGTGAATAGAGACTGGACCAGCAATGTGTGTGATCCAAACTCCATTTTGCATTCATTCAACACAAAGAGTTGTATTTAATCATATTCCCCACCTGACCCACATGTTCTCTTAATGTCTTGCACAACATATTTCATACTATGCCTGGCTGTTTCCATGCTACATTGTGTGTGTGTATCTTGTGTGCCTTCAAGTGATTTCTGATTTATGGAGACCCTAAGGCAAACCTATCATGGAGTTTTTCCAGCAAGATTTATTCAAGGAGGTTTACCATTGCCTTCCCCTGAAGCAGAGAGAGTGTGACTTGCCCAGTAGGTTTACATGGCTGAGTGGAAATCAAACCCTCCAGAGACCTAATCTCCAGAGACCTAATCCAATGCTCAAACCACTACGCAATGCTGGCTCTTCAGTTATACCTTGAATTAGAGCTCTGGCCACAAAAAGAATCTCATCTGAATAGGATCAGCACAAGTCATTTTGACGCCCAATGCACAGCAGCAAAGAACAACTTTTCTATATCTATGAGCAGAGCACCCAAGGCCAGCTGGATTATTTTGGCACTTGGGGCAGAAAGTGTCAAAAGTGACTTTTCCTATCAGTAAAAATATAAAAAGAATGTTAAAAACCATTTGCTCCTTTTTTTGGTGACACAGCTGTCTCACTCTGTCTAAAAGTAGGATTGGCCCTGTGCCTGTGCTGTACAAAACTGGGATCTTTAAGGATTTACCCAGAATGGTCCATCCAAAGATAAACAATCAGATCTGCCTTTGAGAACTGCACCCAGGTTTCTGGATTTGTTTGGAAATGATGAGTCCAAACATTCAGATATGTATATACAGAAATTAATATAGCAGCCAAGAATAAATATAGATTTTTGGGATAGCAAGTCTGAGAAGTGAAAAAGAAAGAAATGTACTATTGAAGAGAACTATTTAATGCAACGCCTTCCCTCCTTTATCCATCAATAAACCCGTCTTCACTGACAGTAGAAGACTCCTACTTGTCTGTCTCAATGTACACCAAGCAGCATATGGTCTCCAGAACAGGCAGCCTCCAGCCAATTTGTCTGTACTCATGTGTGAGGATGAACAAACACCAGACAAAGGTGGATGTTATACGCACACCAGCCTGTTGCCAAGAACAGAAAGGCTGGAAAGGGCATCAGCAGCTGGCACATCACTGGCCTAACCAGCTGAGAATCTAGCCTTGGGGGTGAGTGCATGCGTACAGGAAAGTGCTAATTCACAGCCAGCTGAGAAAATCAGCCCAGTGCAGCCCAGATCTACAGTGACTAACTACAGGCTCTGGTGCCATGTTGAGAGCTGTAGGCATTTATTTCTGGCACCCCATCTCTGTCCTCAGCTGCTCAGGCTCACTTAACCACCCAAATACAAAGAATCATACAGCGAGAACATGCGAATAATACTCTGGAGAATTTTAGCTCCCAGAATCCACTATCAGAATGGTGCCTGAGGGCCTAACTCCATATGACATTAAAACAGGTTTTTTTGGGGAGGTGGGGCAGTAATGTCTGCAAAAAGGAGGACCTAATTAAAATCAAGGCCACAGTGCAAAGGGAGGGAAAGTTTTCTGCTGTGATCCTCAGAAAGATGATAATCCTCCACTTAAAAAAGGTGTTAAGAAAAAGCTCCCATTGGGGTCGTTAGCAATTTCTTTTCTATCACTATTTGCATCACCAAGTGGTGCCAGGCCAGGGAAAAGGTTAAATCTAATTCATCTGTGCATCATAGTGCCCAGATCAGGCACATCCATGCTTAGTTTTAATTTTAAAAAAGCTGATATCATGTCTAGCTACACCCTGAATTTAGGAATCCAGAGCTTCATTTTGCCACAATAATTTCTCTAAAGTCACTGTTATTGGCAAGTCAAATGCTGCATGTTGCCAAATGGAACAGAAAGTACAGATAGAGATGTTTTCAAAGAGTTGAAACTGGGTTTGCTGTTCATAAATCATCCCACACTCTCTGATAAACAGGTTTTGCAGGTTTTTGAATTGTTTCAAGAACTTTAAAAGCTTGCACCAGAGTTGATTGTGGTGGGGCAAAAAACAATGCAAATGTGTGCAAATGTGGTAAGATTAATCTCTCAACCTACTTTCTGTTCTCAAAAGCTATAATTGGCTTGGGAAATAGGAATGTCACCCCTTCCCCTTGAAAGACTGTAATATTATGATGGGGGGGGGGGCAAGAGATGTCCAACAAAGTGTCTAAGGGTAGCTTGGTATCAGCGCTGGTACATTTATTTCTGTGAACACAGTTCCTGATAGGTTGCTTTTATTGCATCTTTCCTTACTCTTTATTGTTGTTTTTCAATTATTATAAAAGAGTAATACCTGGATTCTACTTTAGATGCACCCACAGTGATAAATATGGGAGATCTTAGGGCAAGATTGGCAAACTGGCAGGATTGTTCTGCTGCAGCTCAAAGCTGTAATGGCAAATAGCTTTTTTGAGACAGGATTGACAAGAGTTCAGCTGGCAGACTACTGAAGACTAAAGGTGCACAGTAATTATAAAAGCTTCCAAAATGGCAGGGGGAGGAGTTTCTAATGGATCCAACAGGGTTGTTTATACCTTTGCATTGCACATCTGGATGAAGTTACAAACAGCTCTGGAAGAAAGTATGCATAAACCCTATGCAAAGCTAAGCCCCGTTTCTTCTCAAATCCCACCATCTGAGCCATCTGTGGTTCATCGAAAGAAGACAGCAGCACTTCTGTGCCATTGCTCCTCATCTGGCCTTTGGCATCCCCCTAATTAGATCACAAGCAGCCATGGCTTGCACCTGCCTTCTGCTGTCATCCACCATAGCCATCAACAGTACTTCATGCAGCCACCACCACCATGTGACTAAGGAAAACAAATAAGATGGAGGTACTTGTGAGGGCCCCCCTGTGCATGTAGCCAAAGTGGCAGATGCCAAAATAGGCACTGTCATCTCTCTGACAGCAGCAAAGGGGGAATATAGAGAGGCAGGCAGGCAGAGAAGCATCCAAAGAAATTGGTATGGCTAAGGACTGCTTATCCTTATCCTGAGGGATGGCAAGAGAAGACTGGTAAATTTTAATGTGATTGAATATAAGACAGGCATCCTGTTTCCCCAAATGCCCCTGACTGTGAGGATACGCTCCTCATATGAACCCAATAGATTGAGGTGCCCCTTCTTTGGAGTATGTCAGCAACTGTGCGTAATGGCTCCCAGAGACTACAGTAATATCTACTGAGAATCTGACTTCATCACTTATATTCCACAAACAAGCAAACCTTCTAACCTTTCTGGAAAGTCCCTCACCATGTTTGCAAGAGGTTCTCTGTATGCCCTTATTCAGAGGGAAAATGGTGCATAGCAGTGGATGTCAAGGAGGAAATGAATCTACTGCAGGTTTTAATGTGAACTTTAAAGGAGTTGTCCAAGTTACTAAACTTATTGGGGGTAGGAGCCAGCAATATGTGTTAAGAGTTCAGATTAACACATGGGGCTGAGTCACTGACTCACTGGTATTGGGGTTTTCTCTATGGAATTTGGATTTCCCCTCAGTATTATGCACCTATAAGTCTAGAAATTTTAGACAAAAAAATCAACCCAAAAACCTGGGTTGACTTCCCCATGGGTCAATCTAACTACTGTACCTCGATGCTTATCAAAATAAGAACCATCTCCTTCTCTAAGTAGAAAAGTGAATGGTGAGAGCTTAGTCCATCCCAAGAGAGCCTAAAAGAAGTACCAACCCCCTCTACTCTCTCCACTGTAGTGCTGCTACTGGCCTTTTTGAATGCCTGGGTGGGAAAAGAGGAGCATTCTTTGATATTATTTTTCTTTCCTTCATTCTTTACATCCTTTACTACTTGCCCCTAAATTTTTTTTTGTTGTTAGCTGCCTTCACGTCGATCTCGACCCATGGCAACCCTATGGATGAGACATTTCCAGGCCCCTCTGTCCTCTACTGCTCTGCCCAGCCCCTTGCAAACTCATATTCGTAGTCTCTTTAATAGAGTCCATCCATCTAGCATGTGGCCTTACTCTCTTTCTACTTCCCTCCACTTTCTCTAACATTATTGTCTTTTCCAATAATTCAGGCCTTCTCATGGTGTGTCCAAAGTACGACAATAATTTTGGCCTCTAAGGATATTTCTGGCTTGATCTTTTCTAGGGCCCATTTGTTTGTCCTTTTGGCTGTCCATGGAATCCTTAGCACTCTTATTCAGCACATCTCAAATGAGTTGATTTTCCTCCTATCTTCTTTCTTGACT
>CM034703.1:223747864-223768392 GCA_020142125.1 Phrynosoma platyrhinos
AAAAAAGAAGAAACAGAAACACAGACATTGGTTCAAAGTTAGAAAGTTCACCAATAACAATTCAGCAGGTTATGGACCAGCGTAAGGGATGCAGCTACCTTAGCTTCTGATGATCTCAGCAATGGCAGCTGATACCTGGAGAAAATGAGGCATTCAGCTGGATTTGGATCTATACCACTAGAGCAGGTTTAAACTTAGAAAAATATTTTAAAAAGTAAAGATAGGATGAAGGAATATCAAAAAATCTAAAATATGTGGATGGCACCATATTACTGGCAGAAAACCTCACAGAATAGGAACAATTATTCAGGAAGATCCAAGAAGAAAGTGAAAAGGCAGGCTTAATGCTGAATATAAAGAAATCAAAAATACAGTAATGACAATGGAGGAACTACACAGATTCAACTTAGCCAATAAGTAAATAATTGACTGGAATGGAGACTGCAACCAAGAAATCAGAAGAAGACTAGGAATGGGAAGGGCAGCTATGAAAGAACTAGACAAGATCCTAAAGAGTAAAGATATACAAGTGAGCACTAAAGTTAGAATTGTAAAAGCCATTGTATAGTATTCCCCCTTACCATGTATGGATGCGAGAGTTGGACAGTGAAAAAAGTGGAGAAGAAGATACCTTCTTTGGAGATGAGATGCTAGAAAAGAGTGTGAGGATACTGTGGAAAGCCAAAAAGACAAACAAATGGGTCTTAGAAAAGATCAAGCCTGAAATCTCCCTGGAAGCCAAGGTGATCAAACTGAGGCTACCGTACTTTGGCCACACTATGAGAAAGCACGACTCACTAGAAAAGAGCTAAGACAGAGGGAAACAAAAAGAGAGGAAGACTGCACGCTAGATGGATAGACTCTATTAGGGAGGGCTCAGGTAGGAATCTACAGGAACTAAGCAGAGCAGTGGATGACAGAGAGACTTGGAGATATCTCATCTACAGGGTTGCCATGAGTCAGGGTCAATTTGAAGGCAGTTAGCAACAAACAACTCATCCCAGCAAAAACTATTTTCTACCAGAGTTAAAATGTATACTGGGAACAGGGGAGAGGACTGTGTGTATTTGAGAGAGAGACAAAGGATGTAGGAGAGAGAGACAAAGGATGAGGGAGAATGCATGGGGTAAATTTATCCCTTCTTACCCATGACCCCTAAAACATTGCTCCCAAAGGAATACATCCTTCACTGCAAGAAACTGATCCCCATTCAACTAACAGAGTAGATTCAGATTTTTACATTTATTTCTTCTGAGCTTTCAACATAGTTCTGGGATGCAACAACAAACATAATGTAAATAAATAACATCCTTGGTGTCCTGCCAATCACAGAGCCCAATCATTTTTCCCCTTAAGATAGCAGGTTCAGGATAGGTACTCTGCCAGGGTTAGGGCTGGATTCTTCTCAGTATTGCTGTTGTGCCAGTCACTACATGTATCATAGGACACAGTTGTAAGAGCACAGCTCAAAAGAGAGTGAAATCACATCCATACTTTCCTCTGCCACTGAAGGGGAGAACTTGTGGCCTTTCAGATGGTGCTGAACTCTAACCCACTTCAACAATGGCTAGGTTGCCTAGGGCTGATAGAAATTGTAGTCCAGCAATACCTGGAGGCCACACATTCTCCCAGGCTGCTCTATCGTATTGGGGACAGAGCTTGGAAAAGTTACTTTTTTGGATAACAATTCTCAGATCCATTCCCACCACCAGCTAAAATGGCCAGTATAGAGAGCTGTAATCCCTCAAAAGTCACTTTTCTGATCTCTGGTCTGGGATGTTTTTAAGCATCTATTATTTTCTGCCCATAAGAGAATTAGCTCAGTTTTTAGATCCACTGGGGACAACAGTGGAGCCATCAACCAGCTAAGGAGCAGAAGGAAGGCTGCTTTGACAGAAGTGCTTGACTTGTCAGAGTCTTTACTCAAAGAGCCTGGCAGTTGCTCACCAAAACAACTAATAAATGAAGAGGCAAATGGGATAGAGGGTGTAGTGGAGGCTTGAAGGTCCTTGCCACCTGGCAAGCGCTGCATTGCAGGACTAGCTTCCAGTCCCAGAACACCCTTCTCTGTCTCTCCCTCTCTCAAGGGAGGTGCTGCTAATGCCTTTGCTTTCCAGCAGAAGGGCCCTGCTAGGAACACTTTGCCACATCCTGGTATAATCTATTTGTCACAGACACATGAGTTTGAAACTCTTGCTGTGTTTACACTTGATTGCCCAGTGCATGCCAACGCAGTACCTTTTAGCAAACACCTGTGCTATTCTGGCCTTATTTAAAATATGCCAAATGCAAGAATCAGAGGATGCTGCTCTGGTAGTCTCTGTGTCAAACTGATGTGCATTTATATGCAAAGCTTGAAAAACCTACCCTATTTGACAAAAAATGTCCAGAATAATCTCACAAGCATAGTCATTGTCCATACTGTGTGTGTATGTGCTATCAATTCGTCTGTCAACTTATGGCAACCCCATGAATATTATATGGTTTTTTTAGAAAAGGAATCCTCAGAGGTGGTTTTGCCAGTTCCTTCCTCTGAAATAGAGTCTACAGTACCTGGTCTTCATTGGCACTATCTCATGCAAATACTAACCAAGCCTGACTGTGCATAGCTTCCACGATCACACCAGATCTGGTGTCTTTAGGATATTTAGACCCCAACATTCACACAAGCTATAGGATTTAGAGTTGTAAACCCGCCCCCCCAAAAAAAGGTTTTCAAGCTCTGCTTGTATCCACAGCAACAGAAAGCAACAGATTGATAAATAACCATCAATAAGTGGTTCTTAATTACTTTAGTTGCCTGAAACATTTTGCTCTTTTATTTTATTGTTTTTCTGTTTTTGTTTTGAGATTTTATTTTTAAAGAGTCAATAAAAGAGGCAACAACTGTTTAAAAAAGTGGGCACATAACAATATAACAAGACCACTAAAGAAACTTACAGATTATTATTGATAGTATCAGAGTGTGAATCATACCACCCTCCAGATGTTTTAGGTTGCAACTTCCATCAGGCCTAGCTAGCATAGCCAGCGGTGAGGAATATTGCATCCTGCAGTCAAACAATATCTGGCAGACACCAGGATTCTTACCTTGCCTTAGTATATTAGAAATATGCTTGTGGCACAAATGGAGTAAAACTGCCTTTTAAAAATGTCATTGTTGGAGTAAATTGTGCTGATTGTCCTACCCAGTGTGTGCATAATCCCTTTCTGATGGAACTGCCTTCACAGAGGACGTTTTCACACGGGGCTTTCGACGGAGGCAATCCTACCTCCGTCCGGCCCCACTCCGGCTCCACTGTCAAATTGTTCAGACGACGTCGCATCAAGCCCCTCCCCATCCAGCGCTATCCCTGGCGCTATCCGGCGTCCGTCCAGGGTCTTGCTGCGCGTGTTCATACGACGTCGCAGCAAGCCCCGACCCATCCAGCGCCATCCCTGCGCCATCCCCGGCGCTGGCCGGCTTTAGCCCCGTCTTTCTAATTCCTTTTTAAAAAAGGAATTAAGAGGGGCTGCTGCCGGAAGCAATCAGGAGCCATTCCAGCGGCTGCTGTTTTCACCGCCGGAATGGCTCTTCTTTGCTTCCAGGCAGCTTCCAGGCGGCTTTAGAGCCGTCCGTGTGAAAACGTCCAGAGACACCCACATCTGATCAGCTCCTGAAAATCTGTTGTGCATATTCACATGTAACTGCATCAATGGTACAAGGAAGTACATGGGGACTCATGCAGCCACATATATATGTGACAGCTGTAGCCATGTACATTTCAGCAGAACAGCAGAAAATTAATAGCCCCACATCCAATAAGTCACAGGAACTTCAGAGTTTGGTGAAAACTGTGCATGGGGATAGGGAGGGTGTGTGGGTGGGTGCAAGGAAGGAAGACAAACAGCTGTTTGCAATTTCTGCAGGAAATGGCCTCTGCTGTCTCCTGGCCAGGCAGAGTGGGATGCATAATGGGTGGGGCTCAGCTTTAGTATAAAGATCAACAAACAACCCTGCACTGCTACTGACATTTACAAGAAAATCCCATTCATAAGACTTTGGGAAGGAGCTATAAGAATTCATCCACTTAGAAACAGCCATCCTCATATCCTAGAGACTAACCCTAACCTCCCAAGAGTAAAGGACTCTTGATTACTATGGAAAACAATATACAATCAGCCCTCCTTATCCGCTGAGTTTTTATCCATGGATTCAAACATCCATGGCTTGAAAATATTTTAAAAAAAGTATAAATTCCAAATAGCAAACCTTGATTTTCCATTTTATATAAGGGACACCATTTTGCTATGCCATTGTATTTAATGACACTTGCGCATCATGGATTTTGTTATTCACAGGGGGTCCTGGAACCAAACCCCAGCAGATAACAAGAACATACTGTAAGTAATAACTTTTAAAAATCCTTCAAAGATCAAAGGCCAACATCTTCAACCTAATACAGGAATGGGAAACATGTGGCCTTCAATGTATCGTCAAACTGAAATTCCCCTTATCTTTAGCTAAACTGGTCATTTTTTATGGGACTTGAGTCTATGTGGAGGGCTACATATTCCCCACCCCTGGCCTATGTGCTTTTTGAAACTGAGAGCTGTAGCTTTTGGTTTAGACAATGCAAATTTCTCCCTGCTGAAGAATACACATTGAAACATGGTAAGGAGGAATTTTCCACTATTGCAATAGCAATAGCATTTACATTCTATATCGCTTATCAGTGAACTCAGTACTCTCTAAGCAGTTTACAATGTGTTAGTCAAATGCCCCCTACAAGCTGGGTACTCATTTTACTAACCTATGAAAGGATGGAAGACTGAGTGGCTTGACAGACCACCTCTAATAGGTGGCTCCGCACCGCCCTTGGAAATGCTGGGTTGGGGACACGGCAACTGCATGCCACACCCCCAACTTGGCAGTTCTGCAGCACAAAAAGATGCTGCAAAAAGTGACTTTTTTGTGCTGTAGAAAGGGCACCTTTGGTGCTGCTGCAGCAGCTTTTCTGCACTTCTTTGTCACAGAGTGTGTAGACGCTGCGCCAAGGGAGCACCCTGATGTCTCCCATCATGGAGTGGGATGCACGGCATGAAGCCGGTGTAGGGGCAGTCAAGGTGGCTGGCATGTGGTCACCATGCCCCCAGTCTACTCCTAGGCTGGCTTTTTATGCCGGTCTGTATAACCCCTGTGTCAACCTGGAGCCCTGAGATTGAACTCTCTATCTTGTGACTGCAGTACCAGCATTGAGCCACTGTGCCACCAGGCTCTTTGATGTTTAGTGATGTTTAGTTTAGTTTCACAGATACTATCCTGTGTTGGTTGTTCAATCATAAGAGAAAGAAGACCAATAGGATGTCTAATTTAACTGCTATTACGTTTAGAATTGCATGGCTCTTTACCTGTTTCAGTTTTGGGAGGGTGGAGTTATACTGGTAGAAGGGCCAGTGAAAATGTATCCATCAACTTCTTAATGATTACAGTACCATTCTTTTCTGTATTGCTATTGTTCCCTCTCTCTCTTACTGCTTTGGCACATTTATTTTATTATTATTTTTATTTTGTAGGCTTCTTTGATTAATTTCATAGTCAACAAATGGCATGTTATCATGATGTTATATAGCAAACCAGATTTTGCTAATATGCTATAATACATGAGGGCATGCAAAGCTAGTTGAGAATGGGGCAATGCCTCCTGTGTCAGTCATATAGGTGAAACAAGTCAAGTAGGGTTCAGAAAGTAAGCAAAATGACATTGTAAGGATGCATAGCCAATCAAATGTAGCAAATGGCCTGACACTGTTGAAGAAGTAAATTCAAAAAGCACTCTCTTCACTCTGAACAGATATGGCAAACAGTTTCCCTATGTTGACTTACTAATAACCCTCCCTCCCCCTCGTGTGAGTGTATTGCCTGTGTGTGCACACACTTTTCAGATTAGCCTTAATTATTTGGGTCAAGGAAGCCATATGGTCATAGAACATTCTTACAAAATAGCTGTTCGTGCAAATTCTGCTTAAAAGATACACAAGCTTTTTAAAAAAAAAAAAAAGCTTCATAGGCCTAGTTTCATTAGCAGTTTATAACATGGAAAGTACAGTTACCCGGAGTCTGAGCATTTCCTTTGCAGGCAAATACTTCAAGGAAACCAGATAATGGTTGGTTTTACCATGAGATATATTGGGTCTCTTTTTCTCAGACAGTGGATTGGGAGGGGCCAAAAAATGAACCTCCACCTGCTTGAGCCTCTGATGTATTACTGATGGTATGCACCCACCTCTTGCCAGCTGCTGTTACTCCACCCATGCCCTATCACCTGAGCATCTGCACCTGGTTGGGTCTCTATGGCCAGGCTGGCACTCTGCCAAGCAACAGAACATCCCTGGTGGGTTGGCTTTTCTTTTGTTTGAAGTATGGCAGCTGCTGCAAATCAAAGAGAATATAAGCAACCAAAGCTACCTAACTATGTACACTAAGAACACTAACATTCATCTACAGTCTGAGTCCAGACCATGCACAGAGAGGCAGTCCTTCCTAAGTATTGCAAGATGCCACACAGTTTCACAAACCTTGGCTATGTCCCATGATAGATTGCTACACCCCTCAAGGCACTGCCTGGCCTCTTGAGACTTAATAACATCTCAAAAGACACAAGCAAAATCTTACACTGACACTTTATGATGACATTTTGGTGAAGTCTTGTGATAACTTGGGGTTGCCTTCTTGTGGTGTCTGTGGAAAGTGGCTGTTGCTGGCTGTGTGAAGGCAGCAGCAGTGGTGGTGGGCTCTGTTGACACCTACAAGATTATATGGATTTAAGGATTCCAGATTTAGGGGGGAAGTGCACAGCTGTCCTGAGATGTAGAGACCATTTGTATGCAAATGTGTAGCCAATGTCTGCTATCTTTGGATCAAGGCTGCCTCATAGATGTTCTTCCATGCAGCAAAATGGAGAGCCATATGAGATCATGTACCTCAGCTCCTAGTTACCAAAGAACTGGAGTATTTTCTGTTATTCAATTGAGGGTAAGTCATTACTTATTAAATACAGATGTTGACAACATGCAGTGCACATCCTTTGCCCATAATCACTGTGCACATGGAAAACTTGCTGTGTTCCCATGCAGACATCATATTATTGTACTGCTTCTTTGACTGTGTTTGTTACTTATTAGTAGGTCTTTATGTGGTATCCAAGGATTCCCTAGATAACATTTCAACATGTGTTTTTTAAACTCACAGCACCAGTAACAGCCTTGGGACTTCAGCCAAGGGCTTTCCACAGTTTCGTTCTTCAAGAGTATTGCTTATAAGTTGCTCTGAACCACACACCCAATTCCAGCATGAAATATGACTGATGAAGGGATCTCAAAATAACAACAATAAAAAAGGGAGCTGCCCTGTCTATCAAAGATGCAACTGGCACCAGGAAAGTGGTGAAAGGATCAAAGACTTGCTATCCTGAGATTGTCAAAAATGTTTGCTCATTTATTTATTTGAAAAAATCCTCTCTTCCTTTTCAGTCTCAGGAATGTCCATGTTCAGCCCCAGGCAGTAGTCAACAGCAACTGTGTAGTGTCCTAAAGTGAAAGAAGCAATACTTAATGGTGACTTGTGTTGACTGGAGTCATGTGTTAATTTTATATTTATCCCAGTGGCTCAAGGACTGCACTGGTTTATCAAGGAGCCATATAAGACATCAGCTCAGGCTTACTTTATATGTTCAGCTCTTAGACCAGGGATAGGCAACCTTTTCCCCTTTAAGGGCCGAGGGACTTCAACTCCCAGAATCCCAGGAGCTATTGGCCAACATGGGACTATTGGCCAACATGGCTGAGGCTTCTGGGAGCTGAAGTCCCTCGGCCTTTAAAGGGGAAAAGTTGCCTACCCCTGTCTTAGACACTACTGCTATTCCCACAGGGGAGCCATGTGTTCTGCTTTACAAAAGATAGTCCACTGTCCCATGGGCTGATGGAAGACAGTCCTCTTTTTGAAAACATCTTCTTCTTGAAGGACAAGTCACAGTTCAAGTCAAGTTTTAAGATAAAGAATCATAGAATCAGAACCTGCATGTGGTCAATCCAGAGGTATAAATGGCACAGCAAACTAGGTAGGTAATCAGATTATCTGATCAAATACTTTCCCCGTTATGGTTTGATGCAGTATGTTCTTTTTAAATTAGTTATTTCAAAATATGTGTCTATTGCAATTGGCAAATTTTATACAAATCTGTGCTCTCTTTTGCCTTCTTTCTGTCTTATTAGTAAATTATTCATATTATTCACAAGGCAATTTTACCATGGGAGCTACAGCCACGTGGGCTCACCATTGCCATGACCTAACTAGGTGAATTTCTGCTGCATGGGGGCCACTTTCCACCAGTATAGAAAGGCTTCCTGTTTCTATGTGGGGAACTGTGGGATTAATACAATCCCCGTAATTTAGTTGGGTGACCTGCCAACAGCAAACATCCTAAGCTTGGCTTTTAGCTCTTACATGGTCTTATGTGGTTTGAGCTCTTTTGCCTGATCCATAGGAAGAGGGCCAAAAGTGGAGGTAGGGTAGAAGATGGTAATGTGTTACTGCGTAGTGTACCAGGAGAAATGGAAATGGAGAAATGAGAGACATTCTGGGACAGCTACTTAGGAGAGCAACATAAAGACATAATGTTCATGTCTCACATCATGTTACACCATGTAATAGTTTGGAAAACTTTTTTTTTTATTATAGCACCCATGATCCCCTATTATAGTCCAAAAAAGTCCAAAAACATTTCAGCTAGGAATAGGAAGGATATTAAGTTCAACTGAATGAGCAGATAAACATATAAACTGTAGAACAAACAAAGCAGCAAAAGGCAATTGTAAAGGCCAATTTACACTGCGTCTTCACATGATACTGTATCACCTCATAGAGAAAGAAAGTGCTCTGCTACATGGAATGATGGAAACTGTTACCCATCCACCCCATTAAAAACTGTCTCCCATACTGCAAACATTTCCTACTTCAGAATGAAGGCTAGCAAGACTTCCTTGTGGCAGGTTTTTGAACAAGGGAATCCTTATATGAAAAGTGAGGTAGCCTTGGAGATTATCATACTACAGTTAAGCTGAATTAAAAACAGACTTACTTCACCTGAATCGAAGTAAAATTTGGGCTGCATCTGGATGTTATCACAAAGATTTTGCCCTCAAAACAGCCATCTGCCAGAGTGAGTTAAGTTAGCCTGGTTGAATTCGGGGTGCATCCAGATGGCAGTTTTGGGGGCAAAATCTGTGCAATAGTGTCTGGATGCAGCCCATATTTTATTTCAATTCAGGAGAGGTAAGTCTGTTTTTAATTTGGTTTAACCACAGTGCAATAATCTCCCTTGTTTTGTGAGAGCTCATTACTCTGCCTGTGTACATTTCATTCAATACATATGGCCATTCTCACATAGAAGCCACTCAAAGCCACTCATTGACAAGGCAAGTTTACAACAACCTATCAGGTAATATTCTCCATTACCAAAATGAGGAGTGCACTGTTTACAGAACTTTCCAGATGTTGGGCTATTGCACTTCAACAGTTCCTTGCATGGAGGAAAAGAGCTATAAGATGGAGGAACTGAAATTGGCATCCACATGGCACCTGTAACATCTGCTCTGAGTTTTTAAAATTAGGCTTAACAGCTAGACGGCAAATCTGGCCCCTGACATGTACGTTTAACACAGGAAGAATATGACGAAGTAGTGTTTTGAACAAAAAACCACACAGATTGCATTCTGCAGGGTTTGCCCAAGGCATTTTGCTGCTTCAGGCAAAGAACAAGATGGCACCCCCTCCCCCTGAACATTCAAAAGCTGACTGGACTGGCAGTTGAAACAGTCTGCAACACTGACACTGAGGAAGCACCTTCAATAGCACCGGATGCTATTGGCTAGCTTCGGGGATGCAGGACAGACTGGGGGCCTTACTGCACTTTACCTTTATGCTGTGTTAATCCGCTCCAGACATTAATGGCATGGATATGAATTGTACTGCATCTTGCTTCATTTCTGCAGTGATCTTGTGATTAACACACTCCACATACAGATTTCCCTTCCACAGTACAGGCACAGTACAGGCGTCACAGCCTCCACCCCTATCCTACCCCTTAGCTTCATGACTGGTCCCTTTCTTTCTTTCTTTCTTTCTTTCTTTCTTTCTTTCTTTCTTTCTTTCTGCCTCCTCGTGTCATGACAGAAAAATGTCATGCTAACACCTAGCACAGCATAACATGTTTCATCATGAGAAGTTGAACAGGAAAAGAAGGTGGCTGCGCTGTCCCCACCATTTCTTTATTTCATGTGTGGATGAAACAACTGCTCCTGACCTTTTTAATTTGAATGCTTCTGTAAACTGCATCGTTGTTGTTGTTTTTTTAAATGTAGTGCATATTTCAGCATTTCAGGGACTGCTCTGCCATTGTGCCATTATATGCCATCCTGGTTATTCGTTGTTGCTGTTCCTGTTGTGTGTCTTTCAGTCATTACAGACTAATGGCAACTCCTTTCAAGATGATTACAGAGGCTGCTACTCTTTCAAGTTCATTCATTGGGTTAAAATACATGAACAGGGAATCAAAACTCCCATCTCAACCCATAGAAAAGTAGTTTTAAAAGGGGGGGAAATCTATTCACCGCAACAAAGCAGCACACTCACATGGTATGATTCAAGCAGTACAAATCCTGTAGTATGCGGCATCTCCTTCCCCATTGCGTTGCTAAATGTATGCTAAATGTAAATGATGTTAGTGTGCAACAACAGGAGGGGTTTTTAAACAGACCAATGTGATTTTACTGGAAAAAGCACAGGAAGTAGTCTGTGGATCACCTGCTCAAATCTCCTGGGGAATTCTGAGGGAGGAACTAGCTGGCCACATTCCCTACCCATCCAAATTCCACCCAGTCATGGGATTCATATGGAAGAAAGTAGGATCAGAGTTTTGCACCAAAAGAACTACTGTTTGGAAGTGCAAGAGGTAGCCATAAACAGATTATTTTCAAAGGGCAAAAATGAGGATTTGCAATGGCGGTACAACAGTATGACAGCAGGACACATACAGCAGCATGCAGTATGGTGGGCTTGCTGTTGTTGCATTGATATACCATCATACTATCCTAATATGATAAGGCTCTGGAGGATGGTACACAGCTCTTTGTTGCCACCTCCCAGCATCCACTGGCTGAGGTAACCACCACACTCTGCTTGGTGACAGGGATGGTCTACATAAGATTTGCCCTAAATGTCCTCTAAACTAGAATCCCCTTGAGAATCTGCAAGTGTTCTTTTCAGGGTCACTACACAATTATGCACTCAACTTTTCAGCCTCCTGGCTATTCTGTGAATCAGCCCATTTGAATAAAATAGTTCTACATGAGCATCAGTTGTCATTATTCCATACTGATACATATGAAATGTACCATTGTGGAATAGGATTATATCTACTACATGGAACAGGATTGGGCCTAGGAAATTAGTTAAATCTTTAAATGTTGATGCAAACAGATTTATTTTTACTAATTAGTTAAAAAAATAACCCTAATCCTCTTAACTGTAGCATAATTCTTAACTAGCAATGATGATGGTGACATGACTAAAATAAGAAAATATAAAATTAAATATCTGGAAAAATGGGATCTTAGACTTTCACTGAACATTATTTTCAGCTTTTAAGGTAGTTTTGATCAGATAATAAAATTATTTTTTCTGATCTTTCAAAACAGTTCACTGGGTGAGCACCATTACTACCAAAGACAATAGGATGACTATTTTTAAATGGAAAGCTCTTATAGGATGCAAATGAAGTCACTCTTCTGGCCCCTCTGTGATCATGATGGATTGGACTGTGATTACACAGTTCATCAGTTCCTCTCCTCCCAAATTCTGCCAGTTCTCTCCCTCGTATACTGGCCAGATGCGCACTGTGTTCCAAGATCATCATATTGGGAATGGGGAAGGGTTTGTTTGATGAAGTTGGAAACAGAATCCCACTGAGCAGCTGAAGATGAAATTTCATTGTTACATCTGTTTCCACTTAAAACTATTGCCTAAGCTGTTAAAAGTGCAAATAAACAGTACATTATGCTAAGACAGCATGTGGGGTGGAGAACTGCATCTTTTTAAAATACATTTTCTCCTGGAGAGCTCTGAACTTTTGATCAGTACAATCCTTGGTTGAAACAGTAGTAAAAAAGAAAATAAAAGAAAAAAGGAGGGGTCAACCCCTTCCCTAAACTTCCTGCATAAACTGCTATTGACTTTTGGGGGAGGGGAGGAGTTTAAATAGATGTCAAACAAAGAGATGTTGTTGTGGACCCTCAAGCTATTTCCAACTTAGGGCAACCTTAAGGCGAACCTCTCAGGGGGTTTTCTAGGGCTGGGAACATGTGACTCACCCAAGACAAGCCTGTAATGTTTTTTTTTTCTTGGCAGAATTTGTTCAGAGGTTTGCCATGTCTGTCCTCTGAGACTGAGAGAGTGTGACTTGCCCAAGGTCACCCAATGGGTTTCCATGGCTTAGCAGGAGTCTCCAGAGTCATTGTCCAATGTGCAACCCACTACACTATGCTCTTGATCCCAAAACTCAGGGTGAGTGGTTGCAAGCCCTCCTTACTACAGCACATTACTTTGCAAGATTCATTCAGAAAGACCAAGGCAACATTTTCCATCCAATACATATTAACTTGTTGGATCAATTTAGACAATAAGGGAAGTGAATCTTTGCAATACTGAGCCAAACCCAAAAATAAATCCATAAAGAGACTCATACACTGCAGACCAAGAAATGCAGCTGCTACATCTGTGCTGCATACTATCAAAGAGTTGCTGGCATATGCAAAGAATAATGTTTCTGCAGGTTTTTCAGGCTATGTGGCTGTGTTCTTCCAAAACACGGCCACATAGCCCCCCCCAAACCCCCCCACACACACATGGATGCCGGCCATGAAATCCTTCAACTTCACAAAGAATAATGTTTTAGCCAGCATGCACACAAGTTTGGGATGAAGCTATCATATCTGGGGAGGCAACAGGATATTCAGGGCTGGCTCCAGATTTCAGGATACTGTTCCTACATTACTGGGCTTAGCTGGCAGTGGTACTGAGAACAGTGGGCATCCATTTATGTTTTGCACAATGCCCTAGAGCACAACATATGGCCCAGGGGCCACATGCAGCCTGCCAGAGAATTTTGGATGGCCCACAAGGATATGGAATGACTTCAAGGCTCCTCTACCACTTGGTCTTCTCCTGAGGAGAACGCCATGCAGAGGAGGAGGACAAAGGGTGAATGCTTGCCCCATACGTTTCCTGCACAACTTGGCTTTCTTCTAAAGAAAAGGACAGGTGGAGAAGGAGGATGGGTGAACACTCACCCTGCAAGGCACCTCCACTGCTTGGCTTTCTCTCAAGGAGAAGTCGAAAAGAGGAGAAGGAGAAGGGAGGGCAATGCTTGCCCCTTAAGGCTGCTCTGTTGCCTGGCTTTCTCCTGAGGAGAAGGCCAGGTGGTGATGGAGGAGGACAGGTGAACACTTGCCCTGCAAGGCTCCTCCGTTCCTTGGCTTTCTCCTGAGGAGAAGGATGGGTGGTGGAAGAGGCAGAGGATAGGCAAACGCGCGTCCTGCAAGGTTCCTCCTTTGCCTGACTTTCTCCTGAGAAGGTTGGGTAGCAGAGGAGGAAGAGGGGCAAACACCCGCCCCTGAAGGCACCTCCATCACTCAGCCTTCTTCCAAGGAGAAGTCTGGGCAGAGGAAAAGAAGGGCAGGCAAGGTTCCTCTGCTGCTTGGCTTTCTCCTGATGAGAGGGCTGGGGAGAGGAGGAGAAGGATGGAATTAATATTTAATTAAAACCTATCTGTGGCCTGAAGAAGTTTAGCCTATTTTAATTTTGGCCCCTATCTACTGCCAAGTTGTGCAGGTCTGCCCTAGAGTGACATAACATTAGAAGCTTTAGAAGAAATAAAAATAGCAGTTTGCAGACCTAGATGTTAGAAATGTTAGGGGTTTTTGTTTTGGTTTGTTTTAGGGTTGTTTTTTGTTTTGTTTTTTTGGATTATAGCTTCCAAAATCCCCACCAAGCAGGCCAGCTTCTAAAAGCTGCCCTTGGACTGCAAGTCCATAAATCGCAACCCAATATGATAATCTTGAACAAAGTTACTTTTAGGACTACAACTGTCAGCATATCCATAGTCATGGTGTTTGGGGGGGATTATTGGAGCTGTACTCCAAAAAGTAATTTCTCCAGCCTCTGATGGTTTCTGCTTGGGAGCTGAGGCCCTGACAGTTCATCAAAGGTACCAGAGTAGGAACCTTGTCGTACACTTCAGTTTCATTCCCACCTACTTTCTTGTTTGTGATAACTCAAATCTGACAGGTATGGGTGGTTTCCCAAGGCAATTAAATGTGCCCTGTCACATTCATTTCACACAAGCTGTTAAAGACTACTGTTGATTTGAACAAGGCCTTTAAAGCTCTGAAAGACTATTTATTATGTGCTTAGACTACATGAGAATTTCTCTGGTTTGTATTGACTCTAATGATTTTTATAAAAATATTTTAACTGGAAAATTGTGGCATGAGATCTCTTTGACTCTAAGAGTGTCAAATATTACACTAGATTCTAAAACACTACACAGTTATGGCAGTTTGCTATCACTTAACCACCATGGCTTCATTCCCCAAAATTGAGATTTGTAGTTTTGTGATGGGCTCAGAATTCTTTGCTGGAGAATTCTAGTGCTGTATTTCAGGGAAATGAGTGCACTAGAGTGCCCTAACAGAAAATTCCAAGAACATTGCCAAACTATGAACCTTAGTATTCATAGGATGGATCTATGACAGTTAAAGTGGTATCAGACTGCTATTAACTGTGTAATGCAAATATATCCTTCAAAACCTAAGCAAATATTGACTTCAAAGGACAACATGAAAGGTATACGTGTGTAAGTGTCTTTTCCACAAACAGGTTGATGCTTCAGCCAAAGTAGCAAAAGTCCATGCTTTCACTAGCACAACTAATAAATCAGTTCCTAAAACAGATCTAATTCATTTACAGAAGAACTATATGAGAACAAGCCTCAAATTTTAAAAAGTGAAGTGAGACCTGCACACTGTGAGTTTGAAATAAATAAATCATCAGGAACTTATGACATATCAATAGAGCTGCTCCAAGTTACAGAGAAAGAATCTACTCGACTTCTAACTAAAATAAATTAACACATTTGGAAAACAAAACAATGGTCCACTAACTGGAAACACTCAGTATATTCCAATTCTCAAGAAAAAAGACACCAGGAAATGCAGCAATTACAGAACCATTGCATTAATTTCTCATATATGCAAAGTGATGCTTAAAATTCAGCAACAAAGACTCTTACTAATTTGGAGCGAGAATGGCCAGATGTCCAAGTGGGGTTCAGAAAAGGAAGAGGCACTAAGGATCATATAGCAAACATACGATGGATAATGGAACATACGTTGTTGTTGTGTGCCTTCAAGTCTTTTTCTCACTTATAGCAACCCTAAGGTGACCCTATCAGGTTTTCATGGCAAATTTCTTCAGAGTGGGTTTGCCATTCCCATCCTTTGAGGCTGAGAGTGAGTGACATGCCCAGGATCACCTAGTGGGTTTACATGGCCAAGCTAGGATTAAACCCTGATCTCCAGAGTCATAGGGGGGCTGCAGATGAGCAGCTCTGGGCCACCCTGGGAAGCGGTGGATTGGGGCTACAGCTACTGCATGCCGTGACCCCGATCCTCCCTTTTGCCACCCCGTAAAGAGCAGCATAATGCTGCTCCTTTCAGGGGCGGCAAAAGGGCACCCTAAGAGCCAACACGCAGCTCTTTCTCACCCCTTCCAGTGCAGTGCCTCTGTAGTTCTGAATGTTATGTTTAAAACTTGTTCAGCTCCTGTAGATTCATGGCCATGTTTTCTTTGATAGAGGCTATCCATCAGGAATGTGGTCTTCCTCTTTTCCTATTGCCCTCCACTTTACCAAGCATTATAGTCTTTTCTAGTGAGTCCTCATGATATGGCCAAAATATGACAACCTCAGCCTAGTCATCTTTGCTTCCAAATAGAGTTTGGGCTTGACCTGCTCTAGGACCCACCCATTTGTCTTTTTAGCAGTCCACAGTATTCTCAGAATTCTTCTCCAACACCACATCTTAGATTTTCTTCCTATCTGCTTTCTTCACTGTCCAGCTCTCACAACCATACAATTGGAAGTTGGAAATATGATGGCATGAACCATCCTAACATTAGTATTCAATGGTACATCTTTACACTTCAGAATCTTGTATAGTTCCTTCACAGGTATGCTTTTCATATGATGTTCTCAGCATACAAATTAAATATGATGTTCTCAGCATACAAATTAAAAAAACCCTTTCAATTGGAAACCATTCCACTTCTCCGTATGCTGTCCTGACAGGAGCCTCTTGTCCTGAGTACAGATTACACATCAGGATTATCAAATGTTGTGGCACACTCTTTTCTTTAAGAGCAATTCATAGTGTCTCTTGATCTATACAATCAAATGCTTTTCTATAGTCTATCAAGCACAGGCTGATCTTTTGAATCTCCTTAGTATGTTTCATGAGACCCAGAGTGTTGTAGTTTGAGCATTAGACTATGGGCCTGTGCAGACTGGCCCAAAGGGCCAGCCTGGAAGCAGAGATGGGGAGGGGCAGCTGCACGCTATAATGCTTGGTAAAGTGAAGGGCAATAGGAAAAGAGGAAGACTACATTCCCGATGGATAGCCTCTATCAAAGAAAACATGGCCATGAATCTACAGGAACTGAACAGGGCAGCTGAGCACAGGGTGACTTAGAGGTCTCTCATGCATAGGGTTGTCATGGGTCAGTTGAAGACACTTAACATCATCATCATCAACAACAAAGATAGATCCTTGTGCCTTAAAATGATTGGATTACCCAATGGTCCATGTTAAAGAAGAGAAATTCAGTAGTTATTTCTATACATTTCCTGAGGCACAGAATAGTGCATGGGGTCATCAGTCAAGATGAGAGAACACTCATGTCAGCTGCAATACTATCTGATGTCATCCTAGGTATCCATTGAGGCTACATGATATCCACTGATCAAAGTAATTATTTTAAATCAATTAGTTTCACTTCCACTCTTGGAGTTTTAAACATAACATTCAGAAATACAGAAAGATATTTCTAATTCCTTTTTGTCCCAATGGAGATACGCCAAATTTAGTTGAGAATGTCTATCTCAATCCATTTATGAGATCACTAAGAGCAGTTTTAGACATGAAGCTGATGAAGGGAGACTGCAAAGTGGAGATGTCTTGCTTAGATGTCTTTGTGCTTTCCCATCTCCTTCCAAACAGCATTTTCTTCAAAGAAAAGCATAAGTTTCCAATGCATGGACAACCCAGGGGTATGTGGTCTAAATCATATCGTAGAGTATGAGAAAAGAAAGGACAACATACATATGCATCTTGTTTTTTGTCCTTTCTTGGAGAGGAAAGTTGTTCATATCTGACAATGAGATGACATGGTTAGGTGCCATACCAGTTTATGAGTCTTAGAGCACCTCACCTGTCTATTACCAAATGTTTTTGACTACATCAGCAAAGCACTGGTGCCCCTATTGTCAGTTCTGAAAGACCTGCAGGCATTCAGTCAGGTACTAGTGAATAGTTTTTGGGTACACAAGCTTCAGGAATGTAGTCAAGTTCCAAAATCACTTTTCTTTCTGCCCACACCCTACAGCTATAATAAATTAAAATTTTACAAGCTGAGTTCTTCATGATTAAGGATAATGCCAATTTCTATGGCTTATGCACACAATCCATCAATAACATGTCACAATAACACATAGCTCCTGAGGTAAATGGGCTCACCATTCATGAACTGGCAAAACCACCTCTGAGTTTTCCTGGCCTAGGAAAACCTATGAAATTGATGGGGTTGCCATAATTCAACAGGCTATTTGAAGATACATACACACACATTCATGAACAGCATGGTGGTTCATTTTACCCAGTCAGGGATGATGGGAGTTGTAGCTCTTCACCTCTGGCTCTAACTCACCACCTTGTTATGCAGCAGAGCTGACCAGTTTTGATCAGTGGTTGATGCTTCTTTCCCAAGCAGCAGAGTTTCAGAGAATAGGCTGAAGACCCTGACAAACTCTCCAAGCCTTCTCACTCTTCTTCCTGAGATGTCTCCAAACATCTCCAGGATTCAGCTGGCTCTTGTATCTTCCCTCAAGACACCAGACAACTCAGTAGTCTTATATAAAAGATCTACTTTATTCCACTATAAATAAATAAATACTATATGCCCTACACTCCAACTACTCCACAATGTACATTAGCAAACATTGCATTTATAGCCACTGTTAGACACCACCCACCAGTCAGTTTCCACCCAGTGGGTGTGTACATACATCTTGATTGGTCCACATGAATCATCCCATACCTAAGACCAACCCAAGTGTTTCATCACTTTACCTTGACCACTTAATGAGTCTCAGGTGTTTGCAATCTATCACAGGTGTTCTCAATATACCTTCTATAACTTTGTCCTTGGCTCTCAAGGCTTCTTAATTATATTATCTTTTTCACCTGTGTGTCTCCCTGATTGCTCCTGCTTAGTCACTTTGACATTCACATACATATTTTTATTTCTATTACTGTATGTCCCATGTTGCTTTTTCCTTGACAGTTCTCACTTCAAGAGTGAGAGGCTTAACAAACCATACACTCTCCAGTTGTGGTTTGCCTATATGACACCCAAGGCAAGCACTTTGGCTTGTTGAGGGAAGAGACAAGAACACTAGGCATGGATATCATGATAAGCAAAGTTGGACAGAGGGTCCTTGTTTAGTTTTTCTGCTTCTGCTGCAAGGACATTATTCCATTTATAATGGACCAAAAGTCTCAAGGATTCTGGCCTATCCTGACACCTGAATCCACTTCTAAGTCAATGCATTGGGCAGCTATTCAAGACAATATGTAACAGTAATCAAAATGGAAGACTGTGGATTGAGACAATCAGCCATGCTAGGGACAAGTGCACTTGGCATTTCACCATTATGGGCACTTGCTTTTCATAGACATTACAGAACACTACAAATGAGAGTTCTGAAGACAGATTTGCAGGAAGATGATGAACTGACCCCGAAGATGGGTACAGGAAGGTCCCTCCATGCATGAGAAGCACTGTGGGAGAGAGTGCAAAGTGCATGCCAGAACACTTTATAAGTGAGTGATGAGAGCTGAATTGCTCACTTAGCTAAGCAGGATTTGACATTTCAATAGTTTATACAAGATGCTAGGAAAAACTAGACAACAAATGGCCACACAAACCATTGCATATTCTAATTATCATTCAGTAACAAACTATGATTATGGATGCATCTACTCTGCCCTGTCTGCCTATTCAAGACTGTCATTAATTCATAGAAACCAAGAAGTGAATAACTAATGGATAGCAACCGTAAGGGGAAATAGTATGAAGCCATGCTCTGTGAAAGAGACTATAAGAACACAGTGTCAATAGTTAAACTGTTGGATTAGGACTAGGGAGATATGGGTTTGTGAAGCTCATTGAGTGACCTTGGGCCAGTTATCTCTCAAACCTCAGTGGTTTGTTGTTTTGGTAAAATAGAATCAATTATTATAACATCTTTGCTGGCATTTGTTCAAAAAATTAAGAACAGGGAAGTAAAGAATCAGGGGAACAGTGGCAAGGAGAACACACACATACAGTGGACAACATTCTCATTCTGGCACAGTCACATCTGCAGATATGCACAAAGGGGGGAATGGTGAGTCAGATCATTCTGGGTAAGGAAAAACACAATGCAAACATGTTCAAGAAAAGTCTTTTGTGTGCATGTCAAAATGCTAAAATGAATGATCATCTTAATTGTGACTGTTCTGCTTGGATACTTTTAAATGTGTCTATCTGCAGTTTTGTCATCTTGGCAAGTGCTGCAGTCTCCATCCTTTTCATCTCGCAGTCCTGTTATATTTGTTGAAACATATGGTGGTTGTGTCATAATAATGCATAGGGAAGATCTCCATGTATAGACTTCTTGGAAGAGTGATAAATATAGATTGGTATGGTATAAAGAATGGCAGACTGAACTTTACGCTGACTAGCTGAGATCAGAATAAAATGGAAAAAAAGAATGGTTTTAAAGTATTGCTTTACAAGAATGGATATATCTTATGGAAGCTCAAAGTAAAGTAATAAGTAATTAAGCATAAGTCATTGTACATGAAAATACAAGTTTAGAATCCTCTAGAATAATCTAATATGCCATAAGATCTAATGAGTAGACACAGTTTCTGAAAATCCGGGGTTCAAGTGATATCTTTGCCATGCCCTCACTCTAGGACCTTGGCAATTCACAGGCTTTCACTTTCACATTTTTGTTGTTGTTTGTTGTTAACTGCCCTTGAGTCAATTCTTGACTCATGGTGAACCTATGCATGAAACATCTCCAAGACCCTCTGTCCTCCACTGCTCTGCT
>CM034703.1:223768492-223778961 GCA_020142125.1 Phrynosoma platyrhinos
GTCCTCTCTGATCTTATTATTTAGTATCTCCATTACCATCAAAAAAAGCAATGGAGATCAAGGACACCCCTGCCTGGTGCCATTTTGAATTTCAATTTTCTTCGTTTTTTCTCCATTTATCAACACCCAGGCTTCTTGTTTTTGGTATATTGTATTAACCCATTTAATAAAGCTGTCACCTATATTAACAGCCTCCAATACTTTTTATAAAAAGAGCCAATTGACCTTGTCAAAGGCCTTTTCGAAGTCTACAAATATCAGGGCTAATTTTTTGTCTATGTTTTTTTCGTGGATTTCTATTAAATTCAGAACGTGTCTCATATTATCTTTAATTTTCCGATGAGGCAAAAAAACACACTGATCTTTATTGATCCAGTCTGACAGTATTCTTTTTAGTCTCTCTGCCAATATGGCCACGAAGATTTTGTAGTCCGTGTTTAAGAGAGATATAGGTCTATAGTTACCAATGATCTGCTGGTCTTTATCCTCTTTAGGGATAATAGTTATATTTGCTTGGGCCCAGGTCGGTGGATAACACCCCTCCAGTATTTTATTCATCACCTTACTTAAAGGGTGAGCTAATTGTGCAGCAAATTTTTTATAGAACTCCCCCGGAAAGCCATCTGGCCCTGGGGTCTTCCCTAATTTGAGTTTTTTAATAGCCTCCAACACTTCTTGAGTTGTTACAACCCTATTTAATTGGGTTCTTTGCTCTTCATTAAATTTAGTGATGTTGCTACTTTCCAAATACTCAATTATTTCCCTCTCTAAAATATCCTCCTTCTTATATAATTGTTTATAAAAATCATAGACTATATTTTTTGATATCGTCCATATTAGAATACAATTCACCATCCTTCTTTAGACATGTTATCTGCTTTTTAGCCTTTTCTTTTCTAAGTTGATATGCCAGCCATCGTCCCGGTTTACCCACTCCTTCAAAATGTTTTTGCTTAATATATTTTATCTCTTTCATTCCCTCCTCTAATAATCTTTTAGAGATCTGTTGTCGTAGCAATTTAGTCTCCATTTTTAAGTTTTTATCTTCTGGCAGCCTTTTTAACTCATCCTCTTTTGTTTTCAAATTTTGTTATAAATCCCTCATTTTCTGTGTTTTTATTCTTTTTTTTTCTAAAAAGAAACCCCTCATTACCGCTTTCATTGCTTCCCAAATCATCATAATATTTGTGTCCTTCTCTAGATTCTCTCTGAAATAATTATTCAGGCAATTTATGGCTTCTTTACTAATATGCTCATCATTAAGTATATTATCTTTTAATCTCCAACTAAACTCTTTCTGTCTAGTCCTAATCTTGTATCTTGTGATTCATGAGTGTTAATGGGTGATTGGAATGGGGTCGTTGACCCAAGCCAAGATAGGTTCTCTAAGAATAAGATAAAACCTAATCAAGGTAAATTACCGCGTACCTTTTTTGAACTACTTGAAAGGTTAAAATTATATGATGTTTGGAGAGAATTGAACCCACAAAAGAAAGAATATGCATATTACTCAGATAGACACCATTCATGGGCATGTTTAGATATGTTTTTTGGGTCCGCAACAATCATTTGTAAATTAGACGACATAAGGATATACCCAAGGGTGATCTCAGATCATGGGCTAATAACAATGGCTATTAGGGTGCTCTCGTGTTTTTAAGGACATTGCATAGCCTTTCCTAACCTTTCATGATCTATGCAGTCAAAGGCTTTGATATAGTCTATAAAGCACATGCTGATTTTCTTTTGGAATTCCCTGGTATGCTCCATTAGCCATCGTATGTTTGCCATGTGGTCCCTAGTGCCTCTTCCTTTCCTGAACCCATCTGCAAATGAACCAATTTTAGAATCATAGAATTAGAAGGGAGCCCAAGAGTTGTTTAATTCTACATTCTGCCAAAGCAAGAATGCACAACCAAAGTATCCATGGCAGATGATCATTCAACCTTGGTTTTAAAAACTAAAATGAAGGAAAGTCCACTAGTTTCAAAGACAGTCTGTTCCACTTCAGATTGGCTTTTATGTTAGGAAGTTTTTCCTAATATTTAATCAGGTGTTGCTTCTGTGTGCCTTCAAAAGTAATTTTGAACTTATGGCAACCTAGCATAAACCTATCACATGGTTTCCTTGGCACTATTTGTTCAAAGGGGGGGGTTATCTTTGCCTTCTTCTGAGGCTGTGAGACTTGTCCAAGGTCACCCAGTGAGTTTCTATGGTTGAATGAGGGTGATTTGAACCCTGGACTCTACAATTGTAGTCCAACACTCAAAGCACTACACCATTCTGGCTCTGTTTAGTCAGGAGTTCCATGCAGTTTGAATCCAATGACTTGGGTCTTGCTTTCTGGAGCAGCAGAAAGCAAGCTCATTCCATTTCTACATGAGCACCCTTTAGATACTTAAAGATAGCTATCATATCACTTTTCACTTTTATCTTCTCCAGGTCAAACATGCCCAGGTTCCACATAGGACTTGCTTTTTCGAACTTTTATTATCCTGATCACCCTTCTCTGGACATCAGACAGCTTGTTAATATCTATCTTAAACTGTGGTGTCCAAAAGTGGAAACCATACTCCATGTGAGGTCTGATCAAAGCAGAATAGAGCAGTACTATTAATTTCCTTGATCTGGGTTCTGTATTCTGTTTTATTTTAAAAGGGGAATTATGAGACTGCAAAGGGTTTCCCCGTAGGAATTACACACCGAGGGTTATAAATACTGAAAATTAAAGATACTATAAATATTATACATACTGAGGCTCTTAACTATCTTTGTCCTTGAAAAGATCCCCCCCCCCCTTTGAACTGTCTTTAGGGCCTCCTTTTGTTTTGAAAGTCAGGTTAAAATAATTTTAGAAATAATTTTCCTGAGACATGTCCTGTTCTGCATCTCCAATTGTGTCTTCAAATCTAAACCAAAGGCAACATCTCAGCATTTGCTTAGCAATCGGCAGTTGTTCTTTGATCCTTAGATGCTTGCTCCTCTGATCTTGATATTGAACCTCTCTCACACACAATCTCTCTCTCTCTCTCTCTTCATTCTTGCCTTTCTTTCTTTCTTTTCTCATCTTCCTTTCTGAATGGCTGTGAAGATCATGAATGGATGTCAACTGGAAACCAGAATGGCAAGGCCAAATTAACACTTCCTAACTGATGACCTCAGAAAATTCAGGAAAAGTTGTCAGGTAGGCCAAACCTCCAAGGCAAGGTTGAAATGAGACAAATAAAATAGCTAAATGGTGAAGTTTGGAATGCCATATTTTCTTGAATGTTGTTTCTTATTTCAGAATGTATCCTAAACTTAGCTAATAGGGTTTAAATTTATTCAGGAACTACATGGGGAAAGGCTGTCAGATTCCAGCTTGGTAATCTACATGAAACCACAGAGCCAAGGCTTTGCAAATTTCCATTCATTTGGGTCCAGAGAAAACTAAAGTAACATTATCTAATAATGTAATAAAGTACATTTGAGATCAACACTAGCTGATATAACTCAGGTGTCTTTCTGGGTGAGATGGTGATATTTTTCAACATAAATATGCCATAAAATTATTTTATAATTATGGGGTTAGTGGTTATGGTATGAGCACAAGACCAAAAAACCAAAGGCAGAAGACTTTAATATGACATTGGTTTGAAATTAAGACTGCATAATTTTTTATCTATGTGGGCACATGATTCAACAAAACAATGCACATTGGGTTCCAACTCCCCATCCTCCCAATTATTTAATTAACTGAAGCTATTTTATATATGTATTTTTCTCCATATTGTACAATCAGGCAAAGTTCAAATCCTGAATCCACTGCTATGGAGATGGATTGTTGCTGCAACATCTTCTTGAACAGTATGCAGTCTGAATGGCTGTTATTGAGCTAATAAGAAGAAAGTAGTTGAGGAATTGCTTTCATGTGTAGCTGTCTATGCAGTAAATACACATATAAATCTCCAGAAGGACAGAAAAGTGTAGTGAACAGTGTGGATTTTAATGATTATTTTCTAGCTAGCATTTACAGCCATTTCCCATAGCAGGCGCTGTAACTGTCCAGACATTGCAAAGGTATGTGCTTTTTTTTTTTTTTTTTACAAAATTTAGTTTATAGAAGGGTAGTTTGCCTATTTTCCCATCTCATTTAGAATCATGTTTGTACAAAAGCTAACATCTTTTAAAATGTATTGATCATCAATTGTATGGTCCAAATCACACTGTTCCCTTCTGCACTGTGGTTGTTGTGTGTTTTCAAGTCATTTCTGACTCATGGTGACCCTAAGACAAACCTGTCATGGGTTTTTGCGGCTTGTTTTTCAGGTGATGTTTGCATGAAAGAGAAATAATGTGAAAATAACCCGGACAGAAAGCCAACAAAACCCACTCCTTTTTATTTTCAGGAACTTCTGAAAGTAAAAAGGAGCTTTTGCAGGGTTTTTTTTTTTTCCAGATTTTAAAATCTAGTTTTTGCACAGAATTTAAGCAATTTGCCTCCTTGTGATAACATCCTTAGACTTGGTTCATGAGCAACTGAGCACCTGGCATTTAGGTGCTCTGTGTACTGTCTTGGCATAGCCTCTTGTATTTTGGCATGCAAGTCTAGGAAATAATAAGTGAGAACTCAGAAGAAAAAGATCTGTCCATTTCTCTTCAATTGTGTATCCACTTCTATCACTTTCTATTGACTGGAAGCTAGGGCTCTCTCTTTTAGGATGAGATGTGACAGGAGCAATTGCCTTCCATGCTTGTCTTGTACGTTTGCATCTTTTCTTTTGCTATAATGAGAGATACAATCCAAGCTTTAACTAAATGCAAGGAAGAAGTCATTTCCCCCTTAGCCCTGCTCAGCATGTGTGTTGCCTCATAATTTCTTGATTGCTGCTTTGATATATGTTCACTTATGAGGCACGTGGCAAATCTGTTACTCTATGACTCTAGGCAGCATTTCAGAAGTCGTGTTTACCTTGTAGTATTGGCAACCTCTTTGAATTATTTACTTCACTTGTTTGTTATGGCAAGGATAACAGGGAGGAAAATTGCTATTTGCCATCCTTTCCTCTTCTATTCTCCTTGAACAAGATGTCCTACCACATCTCAGATTTCCAGCCTGCCAAATGACTAAGGAGCTAGCAGAACAATACTGTGTTTTTTAGGCAGAGCTCAGAAGTAACACACTGCAAACAACACAGTTGCCTTTTTTATGTCATAAGGGCATTATGAGACTACATTTCATGAGTACATCACAAGTCAGACAGAAGCCACTTCACTGGTGTGGCTTCGAGTTAATTTCCAAATTACTTTTCAAGGGCAGCTTAGAGCATTTTAGAGGCATTTTGAGCTGAATTGTTCAAGTTTTATGCTCAACCATGAAACCCGCTGGGTAACTTTGGGCAAGTCACACTCTCTAAGTCTCAGCAGATAGCAATGGCAAACCATTCTGAAGCAAACTGCCCAGAAAACCCTGTGATAGGTTCACTGTAAGTCAGAAATGACTTGAAGTCACACACCACAAAACCACACATGCCTTTCTCTTATCAATCCAAAGGTATTTTTTTTCCTCGGGAAATTAACTAAAAGTAACAAAAGTAATGGGACGAGAAACAAAAGAACTTACATTTTTAAAAGTGTAAGAAATAATGACAACAGAGTGCTTGGAAACATTAAAGTGACCAATGGAAACCAATTGCTATTAAAAGCAACTTTCTAAGCTCAGTTTTTATGTACACAAAAGGCCTAGTTAATGAGAGAATTGAAATAGGCGCCTTGCTGAAATGAAACAGATTAATAAATGAATAATTATGGTATAGTACATGAGAACTATTGATTTCTATGGAGAAAAAGGCCGCTGTTACATGGTGTATTTGGTATCAAGGTGTGAGCAAAGAGCAAAGTGTATCAACGTGTTTGATGGGACACCCCACCATAAAGAGTGAACCAATGTGGTATACTGTTGGACTATGACAGTGGGAGACCATACTTTAAATCCCCTCTCAGCCAAGGAAACCAATTGGGTCACCTTGTACAAGTCACAATCTCTCAGCCTAAGAGAATGGTGATAATAACAATTTCCAAAGAAATCTTGCCAAGAAAACCCTAGGAATAAGGTCATCATAAGTTGGGGTTAACCTGGAGGCAAATAACAACAATAGTTGCATTCATGATTCAGTAACAGCAGCTCATTGACCTTGGCAAGTCACACTCTCTCGGTCTACAAGGAAGGCAATGGTAAACTTCCTCTGAATAAATCTTCCAAAGAAAGCCTACTGACAGAGTCACCATTGATCAGCGTTGATTTGAGGGCACATAAAAACAACAAGTTTGATAGGATGTTTGCGCAGTTGGAAAATCTGCTTTAAAGAAATTCCTATTACACTTCAAAATAAATCTATTCCCCAGTCATAGCTGAGCAAAAGATGGAAAGTGGAATGGGGATTCCATGAGCTTGGAAGGCAAACTAAACCATAGTGTTGCATGTTGCACAAAGCCAGCCATTATGTCCCCATAAGCAACCAATTAAATTGTCTCTGCCTGACCAATTTCCAGCCAGGGCACAGGCAGCTTAAAAATATGTGTGTGAAATAAGAAAAGTCTTGTGCATTTGAACAAGTAGTAACCTGACTTTAGGCTCTCTTCTTCATTTCTTCAGTATAAACCCCCAAATAGAGCTATTACAGAAAATTCACCTTCAGCAATATATGAACTGAATTTCAGAGTTTCTTCTCAGGCAAAACATCAAAGAACTCCCAAGGAAATTAAACAAATTAGTTATGCTAAAATATCTGGCTGTTTCCATACATCCTTTGGTTATTACTGGGTTTTGCCTCAAATGAAATTTTGGAGCAGAATCATATGGGAGTGAAATATGTGAACAATTCTGGGAGAACTCTAAAAAGATTTTCAACAAGATTGGCAACATTTCTCACCTTGATATGCTCTCAGTCTCTGCCCAGTTTTTGTGTATGTTAATCTGAACAGAAAGGTAACTCTGTGAAAATGTCATTTAAACTATTGCAATGGCACTGGTCATCCCATTATGCATTTGTGTGTGTGAATTTTTAAAGTGGTTGTGAAAACAACATGGCCACACCTCTCCTTTCAGAATATGGTATGAAAGAAATCTGGTAAAACTTGTCTTGTAAGTGCAGCTCACCCAAATGATACATTCATCTTAGATGGCACTTGATTCCTTCTTTCCATGGTGGTGGTGGAGGCGATGATGATGATGATGATGATGATGATGGTGATGGTGGTGGTGGTGATAATGATGATGGCCACAAGAAAAAAACAGTGGTTCTAAAGGGTTTATTCCCCATAGAAATGTGCATAAGATGCCTGCCTGAATCTTTCTAACTTTCGCCAAAAAGATGAAACTAATATGCTTCCTAATAGGGATATTAAACATTATTCTAAATATAGAATAATGATTAACACCCTTGGCTGAAAAACAAATAGAAATCATATTACTGGGTTCTGAAATTGTTTCTGTTTGGCTGCTATTCTTTCTTGGCAAGAGATAGCCTTGGTTATGAGTTGTCTGATAAACAGAGTTAAGTTAGCATATACACAGACATTTGCTTAAGGCAAGGAAGAAATGTTCAAGAAAATCTGGTAATGCTTTAAGTGAATGAAATGAGCATTTAATTTAATTTAATTTATGAAGGCTCTTTTTCCAATATCAATTGATTATCCCCCCCACTCCAAAATCAAAAAAACCCAAAAAACCCTAACAGTGATATACAGAGGTTTAGCAATGATGCAGGAGATTAATTAATGTCACTTACAGAGTTTAATCCTTAGTAAATATGTTGAGATTTTTCCTGAGCAATATGCTATTATCATGGCATCCTTATTATCCTGTTAAAGGAAAACAGAAGCATTCAAAAGCATTTCTGACATAAACGTTCATTTTTTTTTATTTTTTAAGAAATCCATAAATCATTCATCAATGAAGCCATGTCCAATAAGAAATAAAATATCTACAATGCTCCAAGAACTTTAGCTGGAGTAATTTGCTATGAATGTCCTTGATGTTATGGATGAAATCACCTCTGTCAATTAGAAACCAGACTTATGCATCTAAGTCCTTTTACAGAACAGAAATGGTCTCTTCAAGCAGTTGTACCTGTCTGATCAACACCATTGTTACGAAAGACCCATGTCTTCCAAAGGATCTGAAGAAAGGATCTGACTTCCTTGTCATTCCACCAGTATTTGAAGATGATTGATAATCACAACAAACAGAAAATACACTATCCAAACCCACTACATTTTATTATAGAAAGGTTGTACAGAGTGTCTTCAGTTTATAATCCATTTCATCTTAGTCCACTTGACTTCTTTTAACCAATTTGGGGTGCCTACCAGGACAGACAATTAGGCTAGCCATGTACCCCCCCCCCTTTAAAACAAGCAAGGTTCTATTTGAAGAGCTACAGAGTCCTCTGGTTCAAGGTCTCCTCTTTTTGAAATACTATCTAGTACAAGTCCAAATGCAAGGAACTATAAAAAGTGAAAGCAGGGACCCAGAAGTTGACCATCGACGTTTAGCACATGGACAACAGAGTGAGCAGAATGTAGGTCATGTGATCAAAATCTTCCCTCAAAACTGGTGAAATTTGTTCTATTTGTATTTACATTATAGTACTTGCTTTATTAAGCATAATCAATCAGGAACCAGAAGAGCTATGGACAGAAGCCAGGGACATAATCAAAGACAAATGCAGAAAGACACTATCTGTGGCCAAAAAGAAAGAGAAGAAACAATGGATAACAGAAGACACACTTCAAGCAGTAAAGAAGAGAAGAGAAGCAAAAGAAAAGGGAGACAGGAACAGAACCAGAACCATGAAAGCAACTGTTCACCGACTAGTGTGAATGGATAAAGATAATTACTATAATAAACAATGCAGAGAAATAGAAGATGACAACAACAAAAAAGGAAGAATGAGAGACCTTTTTCACAAGATCCACAGACTCAAAGGGAAATTCAAACCAAGGGTGAGGATGCTCTACGATCAGAAGAGGGTCATACTAAATGATCAAGATGAAACAAAAAGACAGTGGAACCAATACACAGAAGAGCTATATAAAAGAGACAAAAAAAAGAATGACACATGGAATGAAGAATCATATGAAGATGAACCCCAAATTTTGGAAAGGAAGGTGGAAGCAGCACTCACAGAAATTGGAAATAATAAATCTCTAGGAAGAGATGATAGCCCAGTTGAACTGCTACAAATCACAAAAGCAGAATCAATTCCAGTGTTAACCAAAATATGCCAACAAACTTGGAAAACAAAACAGTTGCCAACAGATTGGAAACAATCAATATGCATCCCCATTCACATAAAGGAGGCACAAAAGACTACAGAAATTACAGGACCATAGCATTAATTTTCCACATAAGCAAAATTATGCTCAAAATTCTTCAGCATAGACTCCAATCATATATGAGAGAGAACTGCCAGATGTCCAAGCAGGGTTTGGGAAAGGAAGAGGCACTAGGGACCACATCGCAAACATACAATGGATAATGGAGTGAACCAAAGAATTTCAGAAGAAAATTGGCATGTGTTTTATATACTAGCAATCCCCTTGATTGCACAGATCACAAAAAGCTATGGTATGCTATTAAAGACATGAGACTGCCACTAAATCTGATAGTTGATGAGGAATCTGTACTTAGAAAAACAGGCTACTATAAGAACAGAATATGGAGAAAGAGAATAGTCCCCAGTTGGCTAAGGGATCAGACAAGGCTGCATGTTTTCACCCTATCTGTTCAAATTGTATGCAGAAATTATATGAAAAGCAGGCTTGGACACAGAACAAGGAGTGAAGATAGAAGGAAGGAATATCAGTAATCTAAGATATGTAGATGACACCATACTACTAGCAGAAAACATCACAAACTTGGAACAATCATTAAAGAAAATAAAAGAAGAGCGCACAAAGGCAGTCCTATTGTTAAACTTAAGATTTCCCATATCTTGGCTCAAACATTGATCAGAATGGAGACTACAGTCAAGAAATCAGAAGAAAATTAGGAATAGGAAGGGCAGCTATGAAGGAACTAGACAAAATTCTAAAGTGTAAAGATATACAGCTGAACACTAAAGTTAGGCTCATTCAAACCACTGAATTTCCTATTTCTATGTACAGCTATGTGAGCTAAATATTT
The DNA here is from genome assembly GCA_020142125.1 of Phrynosoma platyrhinos. Lineage (NCBI taxonomy): Eukaryota > Metazoa > Chordata > Lepidosauria > Squamata > Phrynosomatidae > Phrynosoma > Phrynosoma platyrhinos. The sequence goes on from CM034703.1 coordinate 223,778,661, forward strand.
AAGAAAGAAGATAGGAAGAAAATTAATTCTTTTGAGAAGTGGTGCTAGAGAAGAATGCTGAGGATACTATGGACAGCTAAAAAGACAAATGGATCCTAGAACAGATCAAGCTAGAACTCATCTTCGAAGCCAAGATGACTAAATTGAGGCTGTCATACTTCGGCTACATAACGAGAAGGCACAACTCATTAGAAAAGACAATGATGTTGGGGAAGGCAGAAGGAAGTAGAAAGAGAAGCAAACCACCTGACAAATGGATAGACTCAGTCAGGGAGACCATGGGCCTGAGCCTGCAGGACCT
>CM034703.1:223793710-223819794 GCA_020142125.1 Phrynosoma platyrhinos
TAAAGTGGCTTCAAGTTGCACTATTTCTGGCAGTCTGTAAAGGTCCTATGTCACACTGGCTGTCATGTGTGCATATACAGTATATAGGTCTATGTTTCACATGTGTGCTTACTGATTATCTATCTATAAGAGAGAGTTCAATTCCTATATCAAAGTCACTTCCACACCAGAACTAAGTCTTGCTTGAAGGAACCCTACGAGCTTCATAACAGGGTGAAAAGTGCACATGTGCATTTAAACCTAAATTTAACATAGCAAGTCATTATGCACAATGGTATAACAGTACAACTGCCTTCTCAGCAAACCTAAATTTAACATATCATGCAGTTAGGTTTTTTGTAATCAATTTTTTAAAAAAGAAAAGAAAAGAAAAACAAATAATGCTAGGGCTGTGACACAAACCAGCAGATCAAGTAGCAGAACATGCCAGGTACAAAAGAATGCAGCATGCTGGAAGAAAGGTTTAAGCAAAGATTCCATACATTACCCCATTCCCCATCTCCCCATTTGCCCCATTCTGCTTCTCCTCATTTTCTGCAAACCCCACGAGTCAGCTTCAAAAGAAAAAAGGCCGTCAGCACACAAGGAAGTAGTGGCTTTGGTGGCACTAGCAGTAGTAGCAAATGGCTTCACTCTGCTTTTCACTGCCATCAAGGAGGAACACATGAAACACCAAACAGTGTGACTAGGTTTCAGGAACTGCTGCACGGTTCTCCCTACACAGGGCAGCCAGCTATTTGAATTGGGGGTAGGGAACAATGTGTGTTCCAGGGATTTCATCTTCTTTGCAGAATGGGTCCGTCTTCTGACCCACTCCTACCCCCACCATCCTGCCCTCTGCAATATAGGCATAAATAAATCCATCTGTGTACAGTAAGCACAGGAGATCCTCTTAACACTCTGTGCTCTCTGTGGTACAATCAGCATTAAGCATGGGCTCAGAGAGTATGCTAGGTATAAGAATAGAGGCATTCTCTGATAACAAATCCATTCATGCGGTTAAAGTAGTCCGCTCTGAGGTCAGTGCTACCCGCCCCCCTACCAAACCACCATTGAAAACAAGCTACTGAAGAACATTCTTCTCCAAATGAAGTGACATTCCATCTCCAATGGCCTCTGAGAGCCAAGTCCTCCATATCCTACTCATTAGCAACAATTAGCATGCAGTCAGCAATGAGCCTGGCCAAGCTGGCATTTTCCAGAGCAGTCCCTCCTTTGCAATAGGGAAGACAAAGGATAGAAACATCTAGAAGTTGGTTTGTTTAACCTGGATCCTTCAAATGGAAAACAATATGTTTCAGCATATATTAATTTCTGTCTTTTATTTCCTCTAAGGTGAACAAATCCTCGTGTAGAATATTGCAAGTTGGGGACAGGGCAAAGTGTACAGTTACTATCCCAAATACATTTATCTAAAAGAAAGTCTCACTGAACACTGTGGAATTTACTTCCAAGTATGCATACACAGGACTACACCATAAAAATCTTACTGGTATGTATAGGGAAACAGTGTGGTATAGCGATTTGAAAGTTGGACTTGGAATCCAGGAAACAGAGTGTGATGCCATGGTCAACCATGGACTTTGAACAAGTCACACTCTCTCCGCTAAGAGGAAGGCAATGGCAAATCTCCTCTGAATAAATCTTGCCAAGAAAACTCTAGGATAGGACTGGCATAAATTGGGGGTGAGTTGAAGGCATGTAAAAACAATGATAATTGTGTTCAAGGCCATGGAAACCCATTGGGTGACCTTGAGCAAGTCACATCTCTAAGCCTTAGAAGAAGGCAACAACAAACCTCCTCTGAATAAATCTTACCAAGAAAACCCAGTAATAGGGTCATCATAAGTCAGGGGTGCCTTGAAGGCACATAACAACAACAAAAGTTTACAGGGTAGTGTGGAAACTGTGCAGCCCTCTTGTTGTTGCTGAAGGCAACTCCCAGAAGTCTTGGCCAGCACAAATGATGGTAAGAGAAACACACACACACACTGGCACTCATCTCTGCAGTAGCTATTGACTGTTTTAAAATTGTTCATACACAATTCATCTCTCTTCTAATTTGACTACCAAACAAGAACTCAAGAGACTATATAACACACTATTTTACTAGCTTGTTGGCAGCCAACTGTTTCTCTTGCTCTCCCCATTTTCTGTATGAAACTTTCTGTTTCATAGGCTATGTGATCAATTCAAATGAGAACAGACCAAAGAGGTGTCAAAAGGGGCAGTAACATGTTGGGTGAATATAGAGACACCCAACATTACTGAATTGGTGCAGTCACATTCTCACCACTATAGACAATATATCTGTATGAAAAAGTGAGACTTTCTTTTAGATGAATGTATTTGGGATAGTAACTGTACACTTTGCCCTGTCCCCAACATTCTCTCCTTCAGTTTGCCACAAATGAAAGCACTGTGTCCTCAAAGATGTCGTGAAGCAGACATCCCAGCTAGGGCCTATTAATGGAGCCTTTTGGGCTTCATTACCTCCCCTGACCCTTTCTCCTTGTCTTCTTTCTCCCACTAGCACAAAATATGCTTGCTCTTTTTTTCTTTTTGCTCTAGCTTACACATTGACCTATCATTCATTCATTTATTGTAGGGTATTGTATGCTTATGTCAAATGTTGTAAGCTGCTCCGATTGCTTTGCAGAGGGGCGGGATATAATTATTATTATTATTATTATTATTATTATTATTATTATATCCAGATAATTAACTCCATGATGATGATCAATAGTCTGATTGATAGGAAATGAGAGACAATTTAAAAGACACAAGTATCACTGGCATGTGTGAGTGCATAATTTTCCCATAAAAAAAACCAGTATATGGGAAGATCCCAAAATTATACTGGTTAATAAACCAGGCCCACACATCTGCAAGGGTCATTGGAACTGGCTCCAGAAGAACTATCCCACAAAATGTACAAGCATACATCAATTACTCTGATAGTGAGGCTCCTATTTTCCTCCTCCTCTTCTGTCTGAATGGATGTTTTTCAGCAGCTTTGACATTGAGGGAGATGGTGAAAGAGGGCTGGAGAATCAAACATTTGGTGTTGGTTGCAGCAGCATATTTGGGATAAACAATTGAATAACCTTTAGCTGGGAAAGAATGGAATTCTGCTATAGTCAATCCTAGATGTTTCATTTTACATGTGCAGGTTGTTAGTTTTGAATAAAAAGTGTCCTAAAACACATTGAACTGGTCTTCTTTTCTGAGGTGTAAAAACTTACCACTATTCTTTCCATGGCATTTCTGCCTTTGGTACCAAATTTTATTCTAAAGACATAATTCCTAGGACTGTATCTGCTTTGCTAACTGAGGTATATCTCTACTTTATTGGGCCCTGGATGGAGACAGAACAGAGTAATGGTCACAGTGAACCTTAATCCAAACTATGACATATATAAGATACCAACTGACTCAAATCATTACTTAGGGGATACATTTGCAGGAAAATCCGTATGTTCAATTCCACTTTTTTTAAAAATGTGACTCATTGCATTTCTGATTGCTTTTGGGTAATTTCTTGTTACTTCTTTGTTACATGGTAGGCAGGAGAAATCTTAATGGCATAAATTATAAAAAAATCTCACTCAAAACGTTTTTAAAAATGCCCCCAGTGCCTTAAAAAGTACCTAGAAACTGTTATATATCATCGTTATCAGCCACAAAAAGTATGGTTGTTCCTTCTCATTCTGTTACTTTTGAAACTGTAATTATAACTCCAAATAATTAAGTGTAGGGTACTTTCAGTTTGTATGTAAACAACCTGAAAAGAGTTCTGCCCCTTTCCCCAGATTCACCCCCCCCCCCAATTAGATCAAAAGATGAATTTTGGAAGACAGATAAAAGCCATCTGATACACAAAAAGACCAATTTTTGATTAATGGAGATACAACAAAACTTTGTATGTTCAAAAGGCAGGGAAGTCCATTCTCCCCTTTGCTTTTTATACTGACATTTAGAATTTTTTTATAATGCCACTGGAAATGAAGAGAAGATACAGACTATATGGTTAGAGGCCAACAATTCAAACTTTTGTTGATGTCTTGGTTATCTTCCTAGAAAAGCAAGATTTACAGATAGGCCTAAAATCTTGTAAGCAAGATTTACGGACAGGCCTAAAAGAGCAGGGCATGGCTGCTCTGGCAGCCACACGTGCCCAGCCCCAAACCAGGTTGCCACCTATCCACTGCTTCTTGGCCCAGTTCTTCCTGGATGGTGTGACATTGGCATGGCTTCTGGGTGTGTTTGGGCATGCATCATCTGAACTCTGTGCCTTGAACATGGCCAGGATCCATGTCATTTGGCCCGTGTGTTTCAGGTTTAAGATGTATAAAGGACTTACAAATAAATGCTGGAAATGTCATTTTGAAGGAAGGGATTTTTTATCATATGTTGTTGACATGTAATAAAGCAATAAAATATTGGGCTATGGTTCACACTAAGACAGAATCAATATTGAAAGAGAATTGCAATTTAAACCAGAGATTTGTTGTTGTTGTTGTTGTTGACACTAGTGGATGAACAATTGGACACATTCATTATTACTGCAGTGAGAGTTACTTACATGCAGATGTGGAAGAAGACTCTGACACCCTCTGTTGAACATTGGGTATTAAAACTTTTCTGATTTAGCAGAAATGGACAAACTGACTTTTTTTTTTTAAGAACGAGATACTGGAGACTTTTAAAGAAGAATGGAGATTGTTTATAGAGTACATGAGTCGTAATTGTGGAAGAATTATTGTGTCAGGCTTTGAAGTTTAAAATGAATCATTAAATATTGTAGAAGTCGTATGATAATCACGTATTTAGACCCCAAATTATGTTGTTATTTCAGATTGATTTAGATGAAACAGAATTATTATTAACCATAGCCACTTACTGGAGAGTTGGAAGTCATATATTTTCCTAGTGTCTTAGTATGTCTGTGTCTTTTGCTATTTGTATAGTTTTATTAGAATTAATTTAGTTAGATTAGTTTAGGTTAGAACATAATGTGGGGTTTTTTTTGTATTTTTTTTCCATATGCAATTTTATGCTTGTAAAATTATGTGTTAATATATATATATATATATATATATTTTAAACGCCTTTCGGGCATCAGGAATTGTTTTCACAGAAGCTAACCTTAGATCAGGGGAGGTAAGAAAATAAGACCCTCTCAGTTGTCATTCCTCTCCTTCCTAAATCTTTGGCCATTGGCTTCTGTCCTTGCTCTCAGCTATGCTACAGGGGAAGAGCTTCCTTAGCCAGCTGCTTACTAAGCCTAGACATGACCTAACAAACTGCATGCTCTCTCCTTTCCCCTCCTCGAATATCTGTCCTCTATCATCCTGTGGTTCCTATTCTCATTTTTCCAACAATGTGATCATCTCTCACTAGGGATGGATGAGAATTTAATTTGGTTTGCATTTAGGTAAGAACTTTGCTGTGTTTGTCTGCAAATGTCTTTGTAAGTGGGAAGGAAAATGTTAGCAATCTGATTGAGATTTAAAACACTGAATGTGGGAGAAAGCAAACCTGACAGGTTTGCCCATCCAGGTGGAGAGCTTTGGGTGTATGAATTCAGCCATGATGATCATGATGATTTAGGGTGGCCACCTCTCCCTTTCTGTTTCTCCTGAATGACTCCTCTTAAATCTATATGGTGGGCAAGTGCAGCATGTGCCTACCTATGCTGGGAATACTCTGACCAGTAAAGAAAGTTGAGAATTTCACTTGGATGACCCTTTTTTAAATATTAATTTTTACATTTCTTCATAAATAGGGTGGAGAGATCTTGAGATTAAGAAAAGAAGCAAAACTGATAGATTTACTCATACCAACCTCTCAGCACCTATTATCTTGACAGAAATTTCAACCAAGCCACATTCTGGTTGCCCTGATGAAATCTTTCCATGTATCTTTCCATGTTTTATTCCACAGTGGGATTTGGATACTTGGTCCTATGGATCTTTCTCACTACAATACAGCAGTTACTGTATATCATACAGTAACTGCTTTCTCCACTCTGTAGTATTGGCCTGGTAGGACCAGTCCCTGTACAAGAATATCACTCTTTGAAAAGCCTCTTTGATCCCTCCTGTGCAAGACAATTCTTCATCAGAATCAACAAATGGAACACCCATCAGCCACTCATTTTCCAAGTTCCTTATTTTTTTTTCAACATAAGGTTTATTGCAGCAGTCACATGCTATGAAGGAAATAATTAAATATGCTTGCTTAAAAACAAACAAACCCATAGCTGCAGAGATTGTCTCCCATCTCAACCAGCTTCCCTCAACTTGGTGCCATTGAGATTATCCATGATCATTGGTCATGCTGGCTGAGCTGATGGAAGCTGAAGTTTACATTTGGAGGGCATCTCATTGAGGAAAGCTGATCCAGGTCCTACTATAAGTATTGCTTCTGGGTCAGACATCAAACTTCCCTCTAGTCTCTATTGCTTTTGAGACAGCTATGAGTAAATTGCTTGATCAATACTCATAGGCATATATTGGATAATGCCTCTCCCACTGCTAATGGCAAGAGATATAGTCCCCACCACATCCAGCAATTTGCCCAGTTGGGCATTTCTTAAGTAGTTTTTTTTTTCTTTTTAATAAAAGCAGTTTCTAGGGTGAGCACCTTCCACTGCAGTTTATGAGCACTGACAACAATCCCTTTGAAGGGATGGGGGGCTTTAAACAGAACAAATGTATGAGTATTTGTCTTTCCCATAGTTCTGCCCTCAGAAATGCGTGGCCATATAGACTTTTCATTTTGCCCGGACAAACATCTCTCATTTTATTTTCCCCTCATGGTGTGAAGCAGCTTTTCCTATACAGTGAACCCTTTCTCGGTCAGGAAGCTTCTTGCTTTCCTTCGCAGCTCCCTAGGCTAGTGTTGCAAGATCAGTAGAAGCAGAGCAGTAGGACCAGAAAGGCATGGCAGTACCCCACAGTTCTTAAAATGTTAGTACAAGGGGGTATCATAAAGTTTTAATTATCACCTTTAAAAAAATTAAAAGTTTGTTTTGATTTGTAGTTGTTAACTTTTCTCTACATAGTCACCATCAAGATCGCATAAATGTTTTCCTCAACATTTCTTGACCCTCTGAATACCATTATTGTAGAAATCTACAGATTGCTCCTTAAAGCACTCTTCCACTTCATGAATTACATCATCTGTGTTGTCAAATCGATGACCTCGCAATGGATTTTTCATTTTGGGGGAAAGAAAAAGCCACATGGTGATGATGACACTGACAAAATCTCATCAATATACCATAATAACTTCTGGGTAATAATTACTACTTTACGATACCCCCTTGTATTTCTCCATCTTACACTTTAGTCCAGGGGTTGACAACCTATGGCCCGTGGGCCGGGTGCGGCCCGCAGAGGCCTTGGGACTGGTCCGTGGCTGGTCCTGCCGCTGCCGCCGCCACCCCACGTGCGCCGGCGTGCCGCATGTGAGCACGGGCACCATTTTTGCATCCAAAATGGCGCCCGTGCTTGCGCACGCATGTACCCACAAGCGCGGGCGCCATTTTGGAAGGCCCCACGGCAGCTGCGCCATGCGAATTCACATGGCACAGTCGCCGTGGGGCCTTCCCTGGGCCTTGGGAATGTCCCCCACCCATGTGCCGGGTGAATTCAGACAGTGCATGCGCGGGGGGCGTTCCCAAGACCCAGGGAAGAACCCCCCGCCCGGGTGCTGGGTGAATTCGCATGGCGCATGCATGGGGGGCATTCCCAAGGCCCCCCACCCGTGCGCTGGGTGAATTTGCATGGCGCACACGCAGGGGGTGTTCCAAAATGGCGCTCCCCATGCACACGTGCATGCGCACGATAGCAGGCGTTGTGTGCATGCGCATGTGGGGGAAGTGCACACGTGCCCCCCCACCCCCTGCACCATTCCCCCCCTCCCAGCCCCCCAGCAACAAAGGTTGCCGACCCCTGCTTTAGTCACTTCTGCCACAACCTGCAACAAAAATAAAGGACACAATGAGTTGATTTTCTCAACATCATGCACTTAGGGGCCAATGATGACATTGACAAAATTTCATCAATATAGCATAATAACTTCCGAGTGACTATTACTTTATGATACCCCTTCATATATTTTAATACCGAGGAGCCCTGGTGGCACAGTGGTTAAATGCTAGTACTGCAATCACTCACTCATAAACCACAAGGTTGTGAGTTCAATCCCAGCCAGGGGCTTAGGGTTGACTCAGCCTGGCATCCTTCTGAGGTCACTAAAATGAGTATCGAGCTTGTTGGGGGCAATTAGCTTACAGTTGTAGTATGAAGCAGTATATAAATGAAGCTGCTATTGCTAATGCTAATGCTATGTACTAACTATAAGAATAAGACTATTACAATCAGAACTTGGCAAAGTTTTATTTTTGAACTCTTGACTACAAATCCCTCAGTCAACATGGACACTAGTAATGTTTCCAAGCCTTGATTATATAATGAACAGGCAGCTAGACCATGAGATGTTGATGTGCCCTTGGACAAGAAACATAATGACTTTTGAAATTTGGTATATGCATAAGAGATAAGTGATTAACGTGAACAAAGTGTTTACTGGACTATGTAACAATGGCCCTTTAAGACTCCCCGAAGCCACAGAATACCTAGCAATTCCTCAACAGGACTGAGTCTTTGAACAATCTGGGATACTTTTTCCTCCCTTTGAGGAGATTCATTGTCATGGTTCATATACCTGATGCACCACAGAAGCTAGAGCAGAAGTGTGACCCTCTCACAGGATGGTGGTGGTGGTGGAGCGTGTTAACAGTCATTCCTTCTGGCAACTGCACCTGCTGCAATGCAGGTCAACAGAATTTTTTTGGCAGCAACTGACATAAGCTTACTAGGCAATTCATCACACACACACATACACACACATATGTCACTGCTGCTTAGCACAGGTGGTGTAATATAGTGCAGAAATTCACAGCACAGTTATCCTGACCTCTTCACCTCATATATCAGACTCAGGGGGAGGCACCCAACAGTCTGAAATAGACTGAGTCACAACCTGCATGGTGGAATGCATGGAGACTGCCCTCTATAGCCCACCGGAGCTCATGTAGCAACTCCAACATTGACATATTTCAGTTCTGCAACTCTGAAATCACGAATATTTTGGATCTATTCAAAACTTTTTTGCTGATGTTCCTGAATTTAATCAGGCTTAGACAAATGGAACCATTCACTGCAACAGAAGAGGGGTTTTGTTTCATCCACAAGGGGGGAAATGGTTTAACCTAGAAAGTGCACAAAGGGTGTGATTCTCATCCCATCCTACCCCCCCCACCCCAAGATATCTAGTTCCCATTCATGTACTGAAAAAGTCTATCCAGTTCACTGGCACTTCTTCAGGGATGCACTATCAGCAGCAACATTCATCTTTAATTTCTGAAACCCTTGGGAAATTATCAAAAGCTGGCTAAACTTGGTCTGAAGCAATTAACTGTTTCCAGAATTATATTAAAATTGTTTCCTTAAATGAGATATTATACAAAAGACATTTTAAAAGAAAATTGAGTAGTGGTAGAAAACTTTTTTTTGTCAATCCCAGAATGTTGCAAGCACAAAAGGGTAAGAAGATTCCTTAAAAGAAGAAAAAATTAGACTGCAAGATGCATGAAAATCCATTTTGTTTTAAGCTCTTCTTCAAAATGATGAAAAAAATGCTAAATGTTACCTTGGAGCTCACATATAGAGCTAGCAAGGTGTTTTACCAGGTGTTTTACATTAGTTATTTCTGATAAGATGTAACTAAAAGCACATAGGACATCATGCAGCAATAAGTAAGACACAATTACTCAGAAAATGCCAAAATTGTATACAGTTGTAAGAACCTGAGGTATATTCAGTCATGAAGGGCAAATGAAAGTGAAATCTACTGTGTCATCTGAATGGCTACAAGACTCTTTGTTCACCATGTTTCTCTAAAAATGTCAGGACATACGATACTGGCAAATGTGTAAGCCAATGGAATAAGTGAAGGGATGAGGGGACCAGTGGAAGCAAGCAAGCTCCACTCCCTCATGGATATACCTACTTTGCTTTTCTTGTGTCATGCAAGTGTCTGAAACACCACACATTCCCAATGAGTCAACAGAAAGATGTAAAGTTTGTGATAGTTTTGAAAACAGGGGAAGGTGTTGTGAAGAAAAAAAATGAAAATTTCAGAAAAAAAACTGAAAAATGCAATATTAGCAACTTTTACAGTTTAAAAGTTACTTTGTTACTTTAGGAACACAAACATACATCACCTGGTTTGGTAGAAAAGTCTCATGTTTGATATATTAAAAGTACATTTATTCAGAATATAATAACAAGTCAAACTTTTTATTTTATTTTTTATTTTATTTTTGTTACAGATGGAGTTACATGGTCTTCAACTGACCTGAACTACAATGAACATCTTTGGTTTTGCCAATTTAAAGAGCAGGCCAAAACGCCTCAATAAAAACAGAAGAAATGATCAACATTAACAAAACAGAGAAAACTATTTGGTCTCCATTAGTTCTCCACAGTGCCACGGAGAATACACCTATTACCATAAAAAAAACTGAAAAAGGACACCAACACTAATGATCTGATATTGAACAGTCAGCTCTCCATATCCATGGATTCTTTATTCATGGATTCAAGCTTCCATGGTTTGAATACACACACACACACTCAAAAGCAAACCTTGATTTTGTCATTTTATATAAGGGCCATCATATTACTATGTCATGTTCTTTATTGGAACTTCAGCATCCATGGATTTTGTTATCCATGGTGTGTGTGTGTGTATTGTAACTACCATTTGTTGCTAAAACTTGTCCTTGCATTTGTCTTATACATGCTTTGGAGATTCATACAAACTCCAGTGGATGCCAAGGGCACACTGTATATAGTTTTACATAAAAGTCATCCTATTGCATCATTTTAGAAAAGAATTACGGGGAGTAAATATATGAATACCCTATCTTAAAAAATTTATTTATGATCCTAAAAAAAAATCCCATAATCCATTTAAAAAAATCCCAAGGGGAAAAAAGCTTTCAGAAAAAATGAATAGCTGTCCTCCCAAATTTTTCCAGTCCCCCCCCCCCCGTCCTTTACAACTTTAGGTCAACATCTAGGTTTTAGGTGAAACTTTAGCATAGGTTTTATGGTGATATAGGGTTTGTTCTGATCAGCATACAAGACCATCGAGGTGATGAAGAGCATTCCAAATGGATTTGGGTTTTGTTTTGTTTTATTTAAATGACATCTGATACAGTTGAGTACATATCAGATTTGCAGGTGATGTTATAAGCCTCCTGAACAACCACAGCCACTCAGTGTCTATCAGATCCAGGGTTTTCACAGGGTTTTCACTTATCTAAAGGCAGAAATCTAAGGAGTTTATCACACAGAGGTACACAAATACAAATCCTGTGCATCAATGGGATTTTAAAATACGCTAAACACCTGCAAATGCAGGTTGTTTTTCAGATGCATTGGCAGAAAGAGAAATAACACGAAAATAACCCAAACAGAAAGTCGACAAAAACCTCTCCTTTCTACTTTCAGAATTTCCATTCAGGTTGCTTTCGTGTTATTTCTCTTTCACGCAAATGTTGTCTGAAAAACAACCTGCAATTGCGGCTTTTGTCTACTTTCTGTTTGGGTTAACCCTGAACATCATGTGAAAAATGTCACTTTAAATCTAGTTTTTGCATAGGATTCATCCGGTGTGATAAACTCCTAAGACAGCATCCCATTTGGGTAATCAGTCATGTGCTTAGCTGGAACACAAAATGTTTCCATTACTCCACTTGTTCCACTTTTCTCCTCTGCACTTATTTGGGAATGAGCCCCTTCCTCCTCCTAGTGCTATGGCTTGGCTATTTTTAAAGTGCCACAGAACAGACACTTTTGACCAGTAACATCTCCCAGGATAGAAGAAAGATTATCTACAGCTTGACATAAACAGATATCATCCTATACACTGTGGCTCACCAAATAGATAAGGTTTGCAGAGCAGTGAGAGTAATTGTTTTTAGGGAAGGGCTCAGCCATATAAGCTTTCTCACTAGTTTTAAATCACTTTGGGGTGCAGGGAGAGCAAAAGAACAGTTACCTCTTTCTTACAAGAATCTAGGGTATCTGCAAATAGCTGCTTATCTAAAGCTAGAAGTTTTCAGAGCTGCTCAGGTAGAACAGTCCTACCCTATATTTTTTACCCTATGTGTATTTTTGTGTGTGTGACAGTGTTGATAAAGTAAAGGACTCACATGCACTTGCATGTGGATAGCATTTTCCCTTCTTGGTGGGTAATTATAACAGCAACAATAAAACTAGATGGCTCTCAAGTCTGAAGACACTAATGTTGCTGATAAACAAGTAAAGAACTTCAGCGCAGGAGACAATGCCCACAGGCCAGAAGGGAAAGAGAAACACTGCTTATATTTGGATGCAACCTATTTCACCAGACATTACATTTTAAAATTGTTTCTGATATAGCCACTCAAACAAATCAACATACTACATAGTTAGGTTTGATTACTACAAATCATTACACATACCATTACTACAAATACTACACATACCTATTTAGAAGCATCCCCCATTACATTTAGCATGGCTGATTTCTGAGAAAACATACAAAGCAGTTTTATTGTAAAGGCAATTTTCAGTGTCCCAAAAGTGATCTTCCATCCTAGCCATAACTTAACAGGAACATTCAAATGTAATGAAAGCAAGGTTTAGAATCTGGTCTTTACAATGCAGAAATTAGGTCTCCTTTCGATGGTTGATGCCTGATCTTTGCACTGGTTAAGGTTTCTGGAACACTGAACTGTCTTCCATGCAAGGCTCCCATTAACAATCCATCTGGCCCCCTTGGCCATTTACATGTATGCACACTAACCTAGCAGCAGGAAGCCGGCTGCTGCTGAAAAGATGATACACTCTACATATTCTGATAGGAACCCTGCTGTGTGCTAACATGAGGATAGTCAAGATTTGTTCTGGCTCTTGTTTCCTTCCAAATGAATGATTACAGCAAGACAGGTGTGGTTAAAATTGAAGGGTCTCTGTTAGAGAGCAGACATCAAATAGTAAAAAACAGGCAGTACAAATGAATTTAATTTAAAAAGAATTTAAAAGAACAAGCCATTTAGCTCTTTAAAATATTACCAGCTTCTCACATATAGTTTTCATCAGACAAGGGTGTCTAAGTGTAGTTCATGGAAGATGAGCTCTAATGTACCAAGAAAATACCATTGTAAATTCACAAACTGTCCAGCTTTTGAATTCTGATTCATCAGGTGTGCAATCTCCTTAGATCTGACTTCAAATGCAGATCTCAAAAGCTTAAAATGTCTAATCAAAGAATATTATGGATTTCATTTTCCCCTCTATTTATTTATTTTAAGCAACTAGTCTGATGAAATTCTGGAGATTCAAAAAACCTGTTCATATTGTGCATATTAATAAAAGTATAAATAAAATCTACCCACCTGTGGTTTTTGGACTTTGTTTTATCCCAATAAATCAACATGGCTTTTCTCTCTTTTTAGAATTACCAAGTGGGTATTGTTTTGGCTAGCTCAAGACATTTTGCTGCCTGAGATGGAGGAGTAAATGGTGCCTGCCTCCCACCCAAATGTGCAGTGCATACTACCTAAAGCCAGGCCAAGTCATTCTGACACATGAAACAGAACATCTTGGCCATGTCTCTTGTCTAAAAGAAGATCCACTGACACTGTGAGAATATTTTGAAATTCTGGTTAAAGAAGGACACCATGGAGTGCCATAGTTTTGTACCTGCACACTGATGTCAACACAGTCTGGGACAATTGAAAGTATCACCTCACCTGCACTATCTCTCCTTATCACTGAGACTGACATAGCAACAGCTTTCCAAACACCTTGGATATTTATAGCACCTAAGAAGCACCTCAATGCTCACCCTGCACTGCCTTAATCTTGATCTAGTATAGAATCTGACAAGGCTGCTAGATAGCAAAGTGATGAAATGTGAAAGGGAAACTCCCTCTTCAGACATCTAGGATGGCCTTTGGCATGAAACAGAGTTCAGAAAGGTTATTTAACAACAACAGTTATCTTTCAGTGTGGTAATATGACTTCACTTACTATCAGTCATCCTGCCACCAAGTCATGCTCTTCAATGTCCTCCTGTGAGTGACCCAGTGCTTTTGTGTTCACTACAACACTATCAAGGAGCAAGGAGACTTGGCAGAACAATGTTCTGTTGGAAATAACTACCTAGAAAAAATACACCTGAATTGAAAGGTTAATCATGGTCAGTATTGAGGACAAAGAATTAAAGTGAATGTGGACACAATTAACCCTGAAAACCCTAAAGCTGTCCAGGGGGTTGGCACGTCAGTGCTAGAATGCCTGCTTTGTATGTTTAAGATCCTGGATTAAGTTGCTCACATCCCTAGTGTTAGGCAGTATGGACGGAGAAGGCTATTTGTCGTTTGGGGAAAAACAAAACAAAACACAACAGCCTAGATCAGTGATGGCAAACCTTTTAGAGACTGAGTGCCCAAACTGAAACCTAAAACCCACTTGGCTTTCTAGTAATGAACTCTGGCAAATTCTGTGCTGGGGTGACGGTGTGCATGCCCACAGAGAGGGCTCTGAGTGTCCCCTCTGGCATGCGTGTTATAGGTTCACCACCACTGGCCTAGACCATATAGCCCTCCAGACTGTAAATCCGAGTACCTTAGCCAGTTCAGACAATAGTGAGGAACACTGTGAGTTGTAGTCTAACAGCTGAAGGATGTGCATGATTCCTATCTCTAGCCTACTAAGACCAATGGCTTGACCTATGATGAGGCATTCATCTGTCTGAGGCTGGTAGATTGTGTCTAAGAGGTCAGTAATGTTTTAAAGAGCCTGATGGCCTGTTTGAAGCAATGTCAAATAATGGTGGAAGATGTTACTGACTGTTCAAGATGTAGGGAGGGTGTCTACATGTCCTACTTTATGGAGAACAGCCCTCTATTCAGGGAGTCCTCTATTTGCAGAGTGGTCTAGTTCAAGAGTTGCACTCTTTATCATTAATCAAGAACTATACCAAGGGAGAGCAGAAGCCTTCATGTTGTCCATCAGCAATCAGCACCTGGACATCAGGTTGAGCAGGCACACAGGCCACCTGGCCACAGCCTTCTTCACCACTATGATGAGATTAGTGTATTTCTATTTGAATTATAATAATTATTTCTAACTTTGCATCTGTACTTATACATTGTAATATGCAAATTTTAATCAGATATGTGCTCCTTTTTGTCTAATTTTTGGTAATATAAAAGGACCAGTCTAGTTAAAATGTGGTAACTCAACTTGGATGGACATTTATTTCCAGAAAATGTGAATGAAAGGACGGGGGGAAAGGCCAGTAAGTAAAAGGGCCTAGCCTCAGAGAATGAGAAAGGCAAACCCCATCTGAACAAATCTTGCCAAGAAAATGATAGGTTCACCTTAGGGTTGCCACAAATTCAAAACAACAACAACAACAACAACCATAACAACAAGTTACAAAATGGTAATTTAACATCTTATATAATAGCTTAGTGAGCTCATTATTAGACAAATAACCACTATGCCACCCTGAACACACCTGATCATGTCAAAATTTGGAAGCTGAACAGGGCTGGGCTACATTAGTACTATGATGGGATGCCACATGGAAACACCAAGGATGTCCAGATAGTGTTAGGAATTATGCTTGAAAGTTTGGAGAACTGGTGCTAATCAGAATTTACAATACTGGTATAGATCAACCAGTGATCGGACTCAATATAAAGCAGCTTCCTATAACTACCACTGACCCTTTGACCACACATTTTATCATCCATATGGTCACTCTTCAACCACCTGTTGCATGGTAAAATTATCCTTGCCAACTGGGATGATGACACACACATCCCAGGATATCTTTGCCTATCTTTTAAATGCCCTGGGAATTTTGAGGAATTTTTTGGGGGAGGGGTGTCTCTTGTTTTCTCCCTACATATTTAATCAGGCTTTGAAGCAATGTAAATGTCTCCTCACTTACTTGATGATTATCTTATTTATTAGTTCCACACATACCATCACTCATCACCAGGTGTTAAATGGTCATCTACAGACTTAGTAGTCTTCTCTACTTATAACAGCCCAATCAAAAGTTCCATGGTTCATTGACCATTATTAACTCTGCTGCCATACATGCTTATACAGAACTTGAAAATATCTGTTTGTTGAACTTCCTCTTTCAGACTCCCATAGGTAGCATGGGATTGTAGAAGTTGTAGTTCAAAAACAAACATTTCCAGGTTCTCTGTATTAACTACTGGTAGTGTGTTTCAGCCTTGAAATTAATGTCCCCTAAACCAGCCATTCTGTGTTATCTATCCCTGATGGTATTGACAACAGCTGAGATGTCAGGAAATTCCAACAGTGCCACTTGACATGTTCCAACAAGTGCCTCTGAGGGAGAGGAGAAAGACACCAGTGCAAAGCATGCTCAAGATACTTAATAAAAATTATTTTAAAAACAGTAAATTACACTGTGAAGACACTGTATATTCTTGACAACAACAAATACAGTAGGCTAGGAAAGAATGGATAGTCCAATATTAAGTACTGTAAGGAAACTCACACCACACACTAGCTGCCAAATATTTGAATAAATATATCAGATTCCAAAGCACAGATTTCAATATGGTATTCTATAGATGGTTCATTGTCAAAATATTTCTAAAGACTGCCCTAACCACAATACACATCTATCCAATACCTGATTTTGGGAGAGTCCAATCAAAGACTGGGAAGATTTTGAAAAAGTATTTACAAGGGGAAATAGAGATGGGTCATCTCTATTTTACAGAAATGTATAGGCACAACTATACTGATAATTAGCACGCTTCCCTGGCCAACCAGATCTTATTTCTGAAGCATGCTCTCTGCTTCACAGACCAGCATACACTGTAACTACCATTTGTTGCTAAAGCTTGTCCTTGCATTTGTCTTATACATGATTTAGAGATTCATACAAACAGCAGATGAACTAATCAAGTTATTCCAAGGCTTTACCATTTAAATTAGGGTGATCACTTGCACATCAGCAGAACAAAGGAGGAAAAAAGACAAAACAGATCTGCATAAAATGTATATGTATGGAGGCAAATTTATAAATAATTTGTTGTTGTTATAGGACTCGAATTTCTGGTGACCCTCTCAGCAAGATTTATTCTGAGGAGGTTAGCGATTGCCTTCCTCTGAGGCTGAGAGAGGCAATAATCCTGTGAGTCCCATTCTCACTGAAATCACATTAATGAAAGGAACCGGATACATATCAGTTTGGTAGTAGCACTTATTGCATGTGTCTTTAACTGTAGGACTGGAGGTCTTGCTGTCATGGATGGTCCCGCTCTCTCTTTCCCAGACTGCTCCTTAACTATGCCTCCCTGCCCTATTGCTCCGCCCAGCATGGCTTTAATTTTAATGTTCATTTCTATTTTTAACACAATTTAGCAACTATGGCAATGTAATTTAATGGGACTGGGGGGGGGGGGGGGGGGGGAGAGGAAAGGAAGTGTAAAAAGGAGAAAAACCAGCCTGCCCAGGACTAGTGGGGGAGAGTGAGAGAAGAGACTGAGATCATGTGGCTGCCTAATCCCAAAACTGTGTCTGGAAACCTATGACATGAGAGGGTCTAACACAACAGCAATGCAATTGGCAGCTATCAAGAAAAGGTGTGGCACAGTCATGGATGACCTACAGACTAGCTACAGGCCAATCATGGTCAGGGGTAGGCAACCTTTCCCCTTTAAGGGCCGAGGGACTTCAGCTCCCAGAATCCCAGGAGCTATTGGCCAACATGGGACTATTGGGCAACATGAAGTCCCTCGGCCCTTAAAGGGGAAAGGTTGCCTACCCCTGGTCATGGTGTTTGATAAGGTTCCACTACAGATGCTACCGACCTGCTTCTAGTCCACCTTTTGAGCCTTGTGCGCTAAACCTCAGTGTGTGACTTGCTTAAGATTTCCCAGTGATTTCACAAGGCTGAATGGGGATTCAAACCCTGGTCTCCTGGAGTCCTGGCCAAACACTCAAACCACTATACCAGGGGTAGGCAACCTTTCCCCTTTAAGAGCCGAGGGACTTCAGCTCCCAGAAGCCTCAGCCATGTTGGCCAATAGTCCCATGTTGGCGAATAGCTCCTGGGATTCTGGGAGCTGAAGTCCCTCGGCCCTTAAAGGGGAAAGATTGCCTACCCCTGCACCACACCATGCTGGTTCTCTCATTGAAGTACAAAATAAAACCTTATAGTGGGGGAAACTGTGAGCAGGTGGCCTGCTTGTCCAGTGTGCTGCCCAGGTACAACTTCAAAGCTCCTGCTCTCCCTTATGAAGGTTCTTGACCTGAACCAGACATCCCTTCAAACAGAAGGCTGACTTCTTTGAAGTAGGATATGTGGTCACTTTACCCTCACTGGATCTGGGGGTCATGCAGTTGAATGGTGCCTCAAGTTTTGAGCTCACACCTATCAAGAAATCATTTTCCATTATTACTGTGTGCATGTGATTTTTTTTTTAAAAAAAGGTGGGGGACAGTAAACATTTCTGAGTGTTAAAGTCCAGGAAAAGTCTTACCGTCTACCTATGGGAAATAGGCCTAACCTCACTGAGATTGACCAGGCATTCTGCCTCTAGAATAATATCACAATAAAAGCTGGTAATTAGAAGAGCCATAGCAGAAAGTCTAGATTTTGTACCACAGTTTTTTACACAAATTCAGTTAATATTATGGATTTTCATCATAATTGTGCCTTTTAAGCACAAAAATCATTAAAGGGCCAGACCCAGACTAAATTAATTAAGCTTAAATTCTTCTGAAATCCATGGGATAAATTAGCATGAATTCAAGATATGTCCCATCACCCTCCACCTTAAGTGAACAGAAATAAACACCAGTGAGGAGATGAAAGACACATTTACCAAGAATGTGTTCTTCAAATTCTCTTATTTACCAGAGGTCATAATCACAGAACTACATCCAGAGGTGTGTGGATGCTAGCAGGACATAGGGTGCTCTGTGCCACTCTTCAAATCTGCTCCACTGGATTAGGGGACCCTTTAGAGAAGACCTGGACACATAGAAGGTGGGGTTCAGGGGGAGGAATGGAAGAGGAAGTCACTTTGCACACATAGAATCTGTTTCTGTAATGCTAACTAGAGCCTGCAAGCTGACTTTTGACACAGTTCCACCTTTGCCTATCAAACATAGGTACTCTTTTCCACTTTTGTAGACTGATCTGTGTCTCATTAATTCCTCTTCTCACCAGCTGCCCTGCCAACATCACTTTACCTCCCAAGATGCAATATGAAAGAAGGCAATGATCTTGGTTTGATGCAACTAATTAAATGTTCCAAGGGCTTTTATTAAGTCACTGCCTTAACAGGGCATTAGGCTGCAGACCTACCTAGTGTGTTTGCCTGTGTGCTCCCACTGGATTTTAGAAAGGCACTGGTGTGCTCCAACCTCACAGACAACTACTCACCAAAATGCATTAGTCTACTTGCTACAGTCATAAGGATTATTATTCAGTTAAGTGTGCTCCTATCATTTAGGAAAGTTGCTCTCAATTTTTTATCGAAGCACACCAAGTGCTCAGATAAAAAAATTCAATTTCTCCAGTTGACTTTATACTTTGATATTCATCAGTCTCTCGGAGGAGATTTAGACAGCTTCATGCCCTTTCTGTCACAGAGAGATGCTGCTTATCTTGCACAAGAAGGCCCAAGAAGGAAAAACCTCTAATGATAAGTATGTCCCAACCTGGGATAGAAAGACGTAAGTTTCTAGGCTAGGAAGGGGAAATTCCCTTTTAAAATGAGCAGATTGCTATAAGGCTGACCTGTACCATCTGGACCAGCAGCCACCTCAGAGAGCTCGATAAATGGCTCTGCGTTTTCTGCTGCCTGCCTGATCCTACAAATCAAAGATATAGCCATGTTAGTCTGTAGAATCAGTATGTACAGAGATCTTATAGCACCTTTAGTCTAAATTGAGATGTAGCTCTCTCTACATACTGTTCCTACAAATGTTCTCATCAATGGGACTTGGGTCTTGTTGGGTCACACATTGTACAGGCTGGATGAAAGACATATGCAAAGCACTATATCTGCAATCCAGTAAGTCAATGTAATTATAACAGGTGGCAGGATAGGAGGCAACACAGTGACAGAGAGAAAATGGCTGCAATCACTGTGACAATGTCAGGGGTGAGCAGTGAAAGCCAAGTATGGAAAACAGACCAGCAAAATGCAGTGGCTTTCTGGTGGCTTAAGGACGTGGCATAAGCATGACACATGCCCCCAAGACACCAGGAACATGCCATGAAGCTGTCCCACCGCCCATATGGCTGCAGTTTTTCAGCACACTGGCAGGAGTGCCAAAAAGCCACCATGGTGGCAGCAAAAGAGCCATTTTCCAAGCACAAAAAGGAGTGACTTTCTGCTGCTTCTTTTTGCACTGGGAAAATGCAGGTTGGGGACGTGGTATGGGGTTGCTGTGGCACCATGACATGTGGCTCCATGGTGGCCCTGCTAGCTCCAGAGTTGCTCAAAAGCCAACAAAGCAGTTTTCTCTGGTGAAAGAAGATGGCTTTCACTGTTGTCCTCTGCTGCCATCATCACAGTGCCTGTGTTCATTTTACCCCTGCCACTGTGTTGCATCCTACACTGCCACCACCATTTATGCTTGTGTAATGGCACTGGCCAACAAGGCTTCAGATATAGTGATTTGCACAATTATTTCATCAGGTTTGTACAATATGTGAAAGAAATGCTATTCATACCAAGAAAAGGTTTCAACACTAACATAAGTGAATGTACAAATGACTCCCATCAGTAGTTGTCTCTATCACACCCTCATGCCTTTTACTTCACCATCTTATCATCTAGAAGATCTGGACCTATGTTGTTGTTGTTTTCCATTTACCTTTGGCAGCAACAAATCTCCAGCCAATTCTAAGACAATGGGTTATCATAAGAAATAGTGGTTAGGCCTTTTGCCAATCCAAGAATAGGGGCACAACAATACCATGTGATTTTCTTGTTTAATTATGGAGTACTTAATGGAGTTTGCTGGTAAACACTTTGTAACCACATGTTCCTAGAGATTACTGAGTGAACGTAGCTGGGATCCTGATTTAGATGACAGAAATAGTCATTTGGTGATCTTGTTCCTATAAGGTACTTAACATACAACCTCTCCTGCCATGACATGGTGATTACCAGACAACTAAGAGAACACATATCCTCATAACACATATCCTCATTCTTATGCCAATCAAGGACTGGAAACTCAGGCACTGACGAATGGAACTGCATCAAGCTTTCTAAACAACAACTCATCTTATTGTCCTTGTGCTAATCTTAAATGATTCCCTCAGAGTAAACTGCCATTGTGAATGTCAGAAAGCATTACTTCCTCCATGAAAGCCACATGAATATACAAGGGTGACTGTAGAATCAGTATGGACTGTCCAATGTGCACAGAGGAAGCTTTGTGGAAACTTGCTTTTTCCAGGGATGTTTTCAGGCTTCCAGTGAAAAGAACTTCTCTGTGGCAAGTCAGTTCCTATCCACCAGTCATGTAGCCCTCAATCATTGCACAGTATATGTCCTCCATTGCCTAGCAGGATGAAATGTCAAGCAAAGCCATGAAAATTTTCACATCAGCAACCTGCATGGGAAGGAATAGTGATGTAATTCTTCACTAGTGTTTTTTTTTTTGAGTGAAACAACAATTATTTTTTGCATTCTACTTCCAATCCAAAAAGGTTTTCAAAAGATGTATAGTTTTTGATCAAAATTCAGATGTGGAAACAGCACTTTCTGTACAAAAATATTATAATACTATTTTCTACACATAAAGTGCTGTTTTCTGCACAAAATAACCATTTTGTGCAAATTTTGTATAGAATAAATCCTGGATTGCAAACATTCTCATCAGTACACGTTTCTTCTCATGAAGGTTACCCAACATTCACACAGTGGCATCACTAGGGGTGTGTGGGGTGTGAGGACCACTCTAGGTGACACCCTAAGGGGTAGTGACACCACTGCTCCTCAAATACCTACCTTTTGGCAAAAATGGACTGTGTCATTCATCTGCTTCCCTTCAAAATGCTTTAAGAAATGGTGGGGGTGGGGGAAAGCTCAGTGAGAGGAGAAAGGAGAACCCCCAATTTAAAAAAAAATTA
Source organism: Phrynosoma platyrhinos (assembly GCA_020142125.1). Classification (NCBI taxonomy): domain Eukaryota; kingdom Metazoa; phylum Chordata; class Lepidosauria; order Squamata; family Phrynosomatidae; genus Phrynosoma; species Phrynosoma platyrhinos. Next base: position 223,816,001 of record CM034703.1, read on the forward strand.
AAATTACAAATTTCAAAATTTCAAAAAAAAAAGTTTTAAAAAAATGAATTTTCTTTAAAAAATATTATTTTTAAATTTTCTTTAAAAACATCACATTTTAACCAAATATTCACTATGTATATGTAAATACATTTGGGTTGTGCTTATGATATTGTAATTTGAAAGTATAATTTTAATTTTGCTAGTTGTTTATGTCACAAATATTAGCATTACATTCAGTGGTATATGGGAATTACAATTTATGAGTAATATTGGTGTAAAAAAGTATTTCTAAGGATTCTGTATGGTGTGAAATGGGAGGAGGCCAATGGGGAGTGGGGTGACACCATGAGTTACAGCACTAGGTGACACCAACCCTAGGGATGCCACTGCATTCATATTTTACAAATATTCCTAGGAAGGAGTAATTTTAAACACCACAACCAGGTTAGAGATAACATGACAATGAATGTTGTTTTCAGTGGCATCCTTGTGACAAGTCTTAAACTTCATTAACTTTCAATGATTATTCTTTCTTGCTTCTGTAGAATGAGAGCCTTGCCCCAAGTCAAGTGTTGGCAGGGTGTGTGTGTGTATGTGTAAAGCAGAAAGCAATTTTGCAAAGAGACTTCATCCTTTTTCTTTCTCTCAGCTGACCCAACTGAGGTAATAGTAAATGTGATAGAGCAGCAGCAGCAGCAGCATAGCAGAAGGCTTGGGAGATTTTCTGAAGGTCAGGCATCTTTATTGCCTTTCAGGTCAGGATGGACCAAACAGAAACTCATTAGGGTTAGCTCAGTTTAATCTCCTTTGAACAGCTTTTCATAAGAGTAAATTCTTCGGTGGTTTTTTTCCAGTCAATCACACAATGATATTTTGTTACAAACCAGTCATTCCTAAGAGAGCAGCCTGTTGAAAACTCGCATGAGAGAGGTTGCTGTGCAAACCACAGAATTGTGCAAGGTTTGAAGGACTTTCAAGAAGTGACTCATTGACCGCTTACACAGGTGTGGTTCATGTCAGGTCAATAGTTATGCACCTATTGGTTGCCCTTTCTGATGCTCTTGAGGAATCTTGTAAAATTTGTCAACGAACCATGCAGGGTTGGGGGTTGGATCAGTACAGTTCAAGAATTATAGCACTTTGGGTCAAAAGGCTTTTTTAAATCTTTATGTCTTTATTTCAGTTAGTAACTTTTCAAAGTTTTATCTTCATGATGTTATTTTAAATAATGATAGCAGAATAATCACTTTAAATAAACCAATGTTATGAAGGGGGGGAACAGTATAATTGAGAGCCAGTGTGATGTAGTGGTTTGAGTGTTGAATGACAACTCTGGAAATCAGATTCCCCACTTGGCCATGGAAACTACTTGGGTGACCACATACTCTCAGCCCCTGAAAACCCTATGATAGGGTTGCCTTAGAGTTGCCATAAGTTAGAAATGACTTAAAGGCACACAACATCAATAAACAACAACAGTAGAATCAACATCATCACTACCATAGGCTTCTGATGTAAAGTTTGGTACCAATGAAAGATACAAATCTTGTTCTTATTTATTGGAAGCTATAATTAATCTGAGAGCGAACATAGTGCAGTGGTTGAATGTTGGACACAAAAAAAACCCTGTTTTGCCAAGGAAACCCACTGGGTGCTTTTGGGCATGGCATACCCCACTCTAAGCCTTTGAGGAAGGCAATGTCAAACCCCCTCTGAACAAATCAGTGCCATGATAGGCTTCCATTAGGATTGCCATAAATCAGAAATGACTTGAAGGCACACAGTAATAATGAATCTAGTAGTTCTTGCATTTTAAGTATCAGGCTGTATCCTTAGCGGGGACCAGCGTCTCTTCGTTCACTTCTTTACCATCTGTCCCCTATGGCATGAAACATCAGAAGAGAAGAACACACTAGAGGCCTCTCCACTCCAGCATCCTGCTTCTCATAAGCCAAGGTTGAACATAAATACCCTCTTATGCTATTGCCAGCAAACCATCATCTAATAAGATGAGCCATACATGCCTCAGAAACCTAGAAGTTGGCTGCACAGAGCCACATCTACGCATCTGCCTAATGCCATGTACAGTTGCAGTAAACTCAATAAACTGGTAAGGGGTGGTGTGAATAAGCACCTTCTTTTCTCTGTCCCAAATCTCCTGCTAGTCCATTTAATTGGAAAATTTCAGTCACCCATCACACATGTCCTTTACCAGGCTGTGGCTTCTGATTCCATCCCCTCCACACATACACTCCGCTTTCCAACAAAAGCAAATATGTTTAAGTGTGGTTGTGTGCTCATGTACCCATTCACTTGATAATAAATGTAATACAGGGTGTTTCCTTGGGATTATGAAACAGCCAGTTAGGCTCTCCTCCACCATGCAAAAATCTTCCCAAACCAATAAACATAGCAGATATAAATTAGACATGTGTTAAGAATAAAAGAGAAGGAGAAAGATAAGACCAAAGCAAAAGAGCAGACTATAAATTCTAAGGCACACTATAATGGACACATTTCACCCGTAAGAGTGATCCATGTAGGCACTGACAGAAAGGTGCAGTCAGCAAGAGGTCCCCTTGCACTCTACTATATATGTGTGCACTTATAGACTGCTTCCACAATGCAAAATTAAGGCAGTTTAACACCGGTTTAACTGTCATGGCTCCATCCTATGGAATTCTGGAATTTGTAGTATATCATGGCACCAGAGCTCTCTGACAAGGAAGGTGCTCAAAAAACTACAAATCCCAGAATTCCATAGCATTGAGCCATGACAGTTAAAGCTGTGTCAAATGGCACTAATTCTGAAGGGTAAATGCAGCCATAATGGAGATTGCATTGGCTGGCAAGAAGAATTTTGGGGAACTTGACTGCTGTGTCTTTTCTGGTAACTACTTGTACCAAGGGATCCAGCTTCAATAGATATGCTCACAGGCATTGATGTACCTATTTATAACCTTATGAATCTATTTGTAGCTCATTAGAGATGCTAATTATAACAGGAAATATACAGTAATAATAGCTTTATCCATGTAAATAGACCAGTGATACAGCTCCTGGTTCTGCCTTCTGAAACGCCAAATTAAATCCAGTATCAGTGAAAGAACAAAGAGCCTTTCTTCTCATTATGTAGTTCTCTCCAGCAAGCTCCTGTATCTCTGTCTGCCATGACCCTCATATGTAATAGAGAGGAGGCTGCATTCCCTGCTCTTTTGTAGCATCGCTCAAATATATTTCCCATGAACTGTTCACAGACGTACATATAAGTAGCAACAGGTGTCCACGTAATACATATCCCTTAATTCAGGATGTGTCATAAAACGTCACACTTGCATTTTCAAAAGATCTCTCAGCAGGGATGTGTCAAGTATCTCCCTTTCTGAGATCAGAGACATGAACACTGTGAGAGATCCTGCTCTTAGTTCACCCACCTGACCTTGACTTGCTTGGAACAAATGAAAAAATTGCTAGATGCCCCTGTATCCGCTGTATCCTTGCCAATCCGCTTCTAACCGTAGGCCATGGTATACGCCTGAGCTTAGGGAAATGAAGCGAAAAGTTTGGACAACGACTAGAGCACAGGTGACGGAAGACTCGACTCTTATCTGATAGAACTCGCCATAGGAACTTTCTTTGGTCCTATCGGGAGGCAATGCATGCAGCACAGAGATCCTTCTCCTCTGCACGTATTGCATCTGCAGAGTCTCGTCCAACAAAGCTGTTTAGGGTGGTGAGGGAGCTGACGCAGGTATCTCCTGCGCCAAATCCCTTGCTTAACCCGACAACTGCCTGCTGTGATGCATTTAATA
>CM034703.1:223847699-223868185 GCA_020142125.1 Phrynosoma platyrhinos
CCAAATACTCAGCAGGAAGCAAAGGCATGATGTTCCAGGTCCATTCAAAGCTCTCTTTGAGATGTGGTTTATGCTTACAAGAACTGGGAACTGAAATTGAAAGTTTATTCATTTTGCAGATAACCAAACTGAGGGTTGGGTCTTTCTGATGGGGCGACTTCTGGGTTCCTCAGAATTTCTCCCAGCAGGTCTTCTCCAACCCAGCCCTACATCTCTTGCACAATGTGTAAGAATGGGCTTTTTGATTACCTGCCAATGGATTCAAAACAGAGACTGATGAAGATTTATTAAGTTACTTTATAATGTTTCTTGGTGTGGTGATCTTTATCAGAATTCCTATGAACGTTTTCTAAAGGGAGGAGGTGCCACCTTCTCAGCATAGGAAGCTGTAAATGGATTCTCTTCCTCTCAGCTGTGGAAATTTATTCTTTGACAAGTAATTCCTTTTACCATTGAGCGAAATCAATTTTTATCTAGTCTCTTCAAATGGTAGGTAGGGACCAGAGCACCAAACTTGCTCCAAGGCTTCTTTGAGCTTCATTTTATCCTGCACACACTGCTGCTAACCATCAATACCCCTAAAGGGTTTTTTTTTAAAAGCTGAAAATGGAGATCCTTTCTTAGTGAAACTAATTTAATTGTATAGACAAATGGATCTACTACAAGATATCTTGCCAATCTGTTCAGGAAATATTTGGATGCAGGGCACAGCAGCAGGTAAGAGAAAAATGTTGTATCTTATTTTAAAACATTAATGTGCATTGATACTATTTCACTGATTTTGCAGTTAATGCTTCATATTCTCCATACTTTGTTGTTGTCACTGTTGCTATGTGGCTTCACATTGACTCCAGTTTATGGCATACACTCCAACTTTCCTGATTTGGGAGGGACAGATCAGATTAAATCTCTATTATCTCATTTTGGAGCTGGGTTAAGCATCCCAGTTTCTTCCTCTTCCTCTTCCTCCCACTTTTCCCCTTTGTCCTCAGTTTACTTCAATTGCTGCAAATTCAGTTAAAAGCAGTTTGCACTCAGGACTTTATCACATGACCCCTGTTTTCACTGCAAATGTGTTAATGAAAGGAGCACTTGTCTCTTCATTACTGAGACTAGGCTGTTGCTGGCCCCTGCACTCTCTTGTGGTCTCGTCCTTTACTCTTTACTTTTCTGCTGCTCCAGAGACTAGGACCCGAAACAATGGATGCAAGCTGCAAGAAAAGAGATTCCACCTCAACATTAGGAGGAACTTCCTGACAGTAAGGGTGGTTCGACAGTGGAACACACTCCCTCGGAGAGTAGTGGAGTCTCCTTCCTTGGAGGTCTTTAAGCAGAGGCTGAATGGCCATCTGTCAGGGATACTTTGATTGGGAGTTCCTGCATAGCAGGGGGTTGGACTGGATGGCCCTTGTGGTCTCTTCCAACTCTATGATTCTATGATTCTATGATTCTATGATTCCACCTCCTGGCCCTCTGCCCTACCCAGCATGTCTTCTGTTTTAATCTGTGTATGTGTGTTTGGGTTTTAAAACACAGTTCCAGATTTGTGCTAATGTTGTTTAATAAAAAAAGAAAATAAAAGAAAGTCCTGGAATAGCGAAGGGATAGGAGGAGAGGAGGAGACACTGACATCAAGTGACAGAGCAATACCAGAAATGCCACGGGATAATTGACTGCACCTGAGGACTAGTGCTATACCAGTGTGATTAGGATCTTATTGATGGGTTTTCCCCATCAATGGCATGGTGCGGGCATCATTATAGAAAGACAAGGCAGCAACAAGAGGGAGATGGCTTCATGTAATAGGCATCACCAATGACACTATTATCAAACTTTTATGGCAATTTAAAAGCCATATGTAATGAAGTACTCTGTTAACTCAGGAGGAGGAGAGAAGAGGAGAGGAGAAGATAGCATCTTGTCTTTCCTAGTAGATTCAGGCAAAAGCAAACTGTTGCAGCCTCTTCTAGTGTCTATATTTTTCCCCATTAATAACTTTTGCCACCTTGGCCACACTCTGATGTTACTTGGCCATATGTGTTCCATTTTTATCTGTGAAATGTTGGAGGGTACATTATTGTGACCCTATCATAGAGTTTCTTGGCAAGATTTGTGCAGAGAAAGTTTACCTCTTCCTCTGAAGATCTTAGGAAAATGGAGCGGGTTGGACAACGACTAGAGAGCATCTGGTGGAAAATTCAACTCTTATATGACAAGACTCATCATAGGAAATTTCTTTGTTCCTATAGAGAGGCAATATGTGCAGCGCAGAAATCTTTCTCCTCTGCACATATTGCATCTGCAGAGTTTCATCCAGCAGAGCTGTTTAGGGTGGTAAGGGAATTGACACATGTTCCACTTGTGCAGAACCCCTTACTTAACCCAACAACAGCCTGCTGTGATGATTTTAACAACTACTTTGCAGATGAAATCTCTCAGATAAGAGCCGACTTAGATGCCAGACTTATAGCAGAATCGACTGATGAGGTGTCCAATAATCCCGTTATTGAGATTAAAGTGGATTGGTTTGAGTCGGTGAGTACTGATGACATGGACAAGATCCTTGGAAACGTGAAGAAGATGACATGCCCTCTTGATCCCTGCCCATCATGGCTGGCCTTCCAGGGGGGAAACGCCTTGATGACATTTCTTAGAAATGTATCAATGCATCCCTTAGGGAAGGATGTGTTCCATCTTGTTTAAAGGAAGTGGTCATTAGACCGCTCCTGAAAAAGCCATCCCTGGACCTCCTGAATATGAAAAACTATAGGCCCGTATCTCATCTGCCATTTTTGAGCAAGGTGATCAAGAGGGCTGTCACCCTTCAACTCCAAGTCATCTTGGATGAAACCAATTATCTAGATCCATTTCAAACTGACTTCAGGATGGGATATGGGGTGGAGACTGCCATGGTTGCTCTGGCTAATGACCTCCGTCTAGGCATCAACAGAGGAAACATGACCCTGTTGGTGCTTCTAGACCTCTTGGCGGCATTTGACACTATAGATCACGACATCCTCTTGGAACTCCTGGGAGGGTTAGGAATTGGAGGCACTGCATTGCAGTGGTTCCGTACCTTCCTCTCAGGTAGATTCCAGAGGGTGATGCTCGGGGACAGTTGCCGTTCCAAAACAAAGCTTAATTGTGGCATCCCTCAGGGCACCATTCTGTCCCCGATGCTTTTCAATATATACATGAAGCCATTGGGAGAGATTATTCGGAGACATGGGGTGGGGTGTTATCAGCAGGCTGATGACACCCAAATATACTTCTCCATGTCTCAGTCAGCAGCTTTGATGACAGATGGCATTTCTCCTCTCAGTCAGTTTCTTGAGGTGGTAGTGGACTGGATGAGGAAAAACAGACTCAAACTGAATCCAGATAAAACAGAGGTACTTATAGTAGGGACCCCCAAACCAAGTATTGGGTTGCAACTTCCAGTCCTAGATGGGGTCACACTCTCCTCAAAGGACTGTATTCACAGTCTGGGGGTGCTCCTAGATCCATCACTTCAGATGACTAATCAAGTGAATGAGACAGTCAGGAGCGCCTGTTATCAGCTTTGGCTGATATGCCAGCTGTGCCCTCTCCTGGAAGTAAGGGACTTAGAAACTGTAGTACATGCACAGGTAACCTCACGACTCGATTTCTGCAACACGCTGTACATGGGGCTATCCTTGTGCCTAGTCCAGAAACTCCAATTAGTACAAAACATGGCAGCCAGGTTGGTTACTGGAAAACCTAGGAGTGACCACATAAGACCTACTTTGAAATCATTTCACTGGCTGCCTATTGGTTTCCAGGTGCAGTACAAGGTGTTGGTTATCACCTTTAAAGCCCTATAGGCTTGGGTCCAAACTACTTAAGGGATCGCCTACTTCCATATAATTCACCCCACACCCTCAGGTCCTCTGGGAGGAATCTATTGCAGCCTATGACGACTAGATTAACTGCAACCTTCCAGAGGACCTTTTCTGCTACCGCTCCCAGACTGTGGAACAGCTTTCCGGAGGAAATCCGTCAACTTACCAACTTAGATAGCTTCCAAAAAGCTGTCAAGATGGATCTCTTCTGGCAAGCCTTTCCTGAATAGAATACTTCAGCTATAAACAAACCCCCTTACACTTGTATTATGCTGCCTTTCTTCCCAATAGATCATTGTTATTAATAGTTTTTAACAAGTTTTTAAATTGTGCTAAATTTAATTCTTTTTTAAGGGGGTGTAAGATATATGACTTTGTGGTTTGTTTTAACATATAAGCTGCTTTGATTACTATTATAGTAGAAAAGTGGGATAAAAATAAAAGTTTTATTTATTTATTTATTTGATGTGTGGGACAGGTGGATTCGTTCCTCCATGTGCCAGGGAGTGGCACCATATTTGCTCCTATTGAGTACAACTGTTTCTTTCCTGGGAACTTACCACATACCAGGAGCCAAGAGTTCCAAAGACCACTGCTTTGAGTAGCACTGGCCTTCAGTACCTTGTATTCTCTGGTGATCTCCTTTCCAAATACTAAATGGGCATGGCCCTGCTTAGCTTTCCAGATCAGACAAGATCTGTTACTTAGAAATAAACCCCATTGAACAACATGGAATTTACTTTGCACTATTGAAAGACTTCTGTTTCTATATTTATAAAAGGTAATGTAATTTATTAGAATTACTGATATGTTACTATCCTTTTAAGAAACAAGCTAGGGGAAAGGATGGAGAAAGTACAAAACACTTTTAGCCCCATGTGTTTGCAAACCATAATTCTGGGGTGTAGCAGATGCACTTAAATATTCTTAGGATGCCTCCAGATGGATAATTTAGAGTTCTATCAGTCAAAAGGCACTGGGTACCCATTTTGTCTTAACCTCCATAATGGATTTGCCATGGAAAGAAAAGCAACAGAAGAAGCTGTAGGGAAACATGAGATGTTTACAAATGGAAGATGTGAAGACACACCCAACTAAAGGTGGTGGCAAATATGGGTGTGCAATGCCAGTACCCTGGTGAGATCAAACTCTTTTACCCAAAAAGGCTCCAATGCTGAATGTAAAGTCCAAAAAGGGGGAAATTTATTTTGAAGAACAAAAGAAAAGGGTTTCTCCTCCCCAGCTCTAACAGGCTTAAAATAAAAGGTACTTTACAGTTTAGGTTTCAGCAATATTCAGGGTTGTCATCTCTCTGGGTTTGATCTTGGTTTGATCTCCTACTCAATGAAGCTGGTGCAGGGTCTTTCAGCTTCTGGTGCTCTTGACTTCTTTGTTGTTGATGTTCAATTTAATTAACTGCTTTTGGTAACTAATCTAGCCAAATGGTAACTAAATTGGCTAATGGTAAGTAAACTGGCTAAATGGTAAATAAATTGACTAAATGGTATAAGAAATTCCCTTTTCGTCTGTCTGTGCCTGTTTGCCACCAAACAGATAAAGCCAAGCCTGCCTAAGAAAAACTAAAAATCCCAAGCTGAAGCAGAGCTTGCTGGGAAGGGGCAAACCAAAAACTAGAAAAATGCAGGGGATTCCTACAGCTCCTCCCACAAATTACTACAATGGAAAATTCATGCTCAAACATACTAAGGACTGACTAAAAATGAAGGAAAATGCAGGGGAGAATTTAAACAGCCCAGGCTGGACATCACAGAAGACAACCATGTTTGAACACATGTACACACAGATGGCAAATTCCATAAATTAGGAAGGGTTATATAAACCTTCATCTGAAAACATCTAGAGTCCTTTCTCCATCTTCTGTTCTACCAATCAGGAGATTGTGGGTCTTAGACATCTGAACTGTCTCATGCCCAGCTCTTTAGGCCCAGTAATCAATGGCTAAGTACCAGTAATTATTGATCAACTCTTTTGCTGTCATTTCAGATGAGTTCCCTTCTCTCATCACAATCACATGGACCTTTGTTGTAGCCCATATCACCACCATATAGACAATGTTTGTTTTTGTCTTTTTTGATTACTTAGTAGTGGTAGTAGTAATTCTCACTTGTTTGGATATGTGATTTTGAGAAACAACTTTCTTTGCACTGTTTTTTGTATGAAAAGGAAGCAGGCTGTTGCTTCTTAATTTTATTTTTAGCCAATGTATATACTCGTGTGTAAGTTAAAAAAATGGTCAAAAATGGATCCCAAAAACTTGGGTCAACTTATACATGGGTCAATACAGTAATGTCCCCACCCCAGCTGTCTCCTGAAGGGACAGCCAGGCTGGCAAAGAGATGGCAAGGTGAGTGTCTGCCCAATAAGCATCCTCCCCACCTTGGCTGCCTCCTGGGAAACAGCCAGGATACGGAGGAGAGTGGAGGGCCAGTGCTGTCTCCTTGATCCTCCTCTCCATCTTGGCAGCCTCTCAGGAGACAGCCAAGGTGGCTGTCTCCTGAAGGAACAGCTGGGCTGCGGAGGAGAGGAAGGGCAGGCATTTGCCCCAAGTCTCTTCCCCAGCCTGGCTGTCTCCTGATGGGGCAGCCGGGCTGTGGAGGAGGGGGAGGAAGGTTGGTGAGTTTTATCCTTGACTTATCCATGGGTCATATCAAAATCCCTCATTTTGGCCCCAGAAGCTGCCCTTGACTTATACATGAGGTCGACTTATACTCGAGTATATATGGTAAATGACTTTTTTCTGCTTCATGTAGCTCTTCATGTCCATCCTGCTCCTGCTGCTTACCTCTAAATAATTTTGGCAGTGACGCTTTAATTTCCAGAAGCTTAATCTTCTGCAAACTGCTCTTATGATGGTTTATTTTCTTTCTTGGCACTGCTTTTCATTTACTCTTGTGTTTAATAGTTTTGCTTTAATTTCATTTTTGTGGCACCTGCTCCAGATAGTTTTTAAGGGGGTGAGAATAAAATAAATTCCTAAAGTAAATAAGCAAGCATAGAAATAGATCAATAAACAGATGTAAACCTACATTTTATCTTCAGGCACTGATATTGCACTTTAAAGATTACAGTTCCAAAAAGAAAAAATAATAACAGTACTTTGTAAATGTATTAAGTTCAATAGACTATGACTGCAATAACTATATGGTTCAGTTTGGCTGAGCCATATACTACTACCACCCCCAACTTACTGAACAGCCTCTGAAACACCCCACAAAACCATTCCCTGATTTATGGGGAGCAGGTAGGATTGCAAAAACATATGGCTATGTCCCTGCAGCCAGATGTGAAACAATCAAAGCAGCAATGAGAATGCTAGATGACCCTAAGAGATCTTGGCACTGATGTCATAATTTTGCATTTGAATATGCAATGATACATCTATGATTCTTCCCACACTGCACAAACTACAGAATTGGTGTAAGTCAGGGAAATATTTTGGGAGTTGTGGTGGGAGAAAGAGAATACCTATCCCCAAAGCACCCAAAAAAGGAAATGTACAAATTTAAGGGAAATGTATGCATGTATATGTCCCCAACAGATTCCAGCTATGTTTTAGTAAATGAAAGATGCTATTTGAAGCCAACATTTACTATTTGCTTGTGCTAGTGATTCTCAACCATTAAGTCTTATCTTTCAGGGCTTTTGAACCTCTCCTTTGAGAACTGATGATCATGCTGCCCTGGGCTCCTGATACTGATCCAAAACATTGGAGGACAAAAGTTTGAGAACCCCTGTGCTAAAGAATCCACTTAGACAAGATAAATGCCTCAGGTCATGGTGAATATAGAGACTGCTAGTACAGAAGAGCAGCCCAAAATTTGAGAACCCTGGCTTAATGTCAGCAAGTGGTGTGCCAGTGCATCTACTCCATTCACATCTGCTTCTGTCCTCCCACTAACATGATTGGCTAAACAACCAGACATTATTAATATGTTGTCTGTACATAGGATCCTGGCTTGGATCTTCCTTCATAAGCCAAGATCATATATCAAAATTTGTTCTTGATTAATGAATCCTGGCTAGTGTGGAAAACAACAATCAAAGACCCCCAGTCTAGGTGACGTGGCTGAATAGGCATAGAACTGTGCTATCTCATATTCTCTCCTGGTTTGTCATAGGCAAGAAGCAAGTCATTCCATTGTCTTTCAGGACAATCTGACCTTCTTTCTGAATTGCGGATGTGACTGATCCCTGACTCCTGGGACAAAAGTGTATCTTGAACCCTCATCCCATGTCAGTTCTCTCTGTTATATCTGTGTATCTGAGTAATGAAGTTTCTTTTCACATGATTAAAGAGGTAGGCATTAGTCTGTTATGTGTACTGGAAGAGACTACAGATGCTAGGTGGAATTGCTATTCACTAAATTTCAATGTTTTCTTTATTTCTTATCAAGCAGCAAAATTCTCTTGAATTTATGAAGGGCATGCTATGAATATATGCACAAACTGGAATATTTTAAGTCTGCATAGTATTCTGGTAAAGTTCCATTTCATGCTGACCTTAAACAAAATGGACCTTTCCCTGTCACTTATGGTGCACCTTCAAAAAGTTCAGCTATGCAGGTTGTTGCTGTACTCTACCTGCATCAAAAGGCCATTGATTACCCTGAATTATTTATGGATGTAAGGGTACTTAGCACTGTTGAAGATGCAAGATAGGGATATTTCTAGCAAGGCTTCATAGGAAAACAAAATAGCCCAAGATTGGGAAATGCTACTACGGTGGTGGAGCTAGAGTGAAGGTGGGACAGAGCATCTTCTCCCTGCCAGCTGCTACTTCAGCCATGGGAAATCAAGCAGTTAGGAGTGATTCCTCATCCACAAGACACCTTTTTGTTTTTCAAGCAAGGCAAAGGTTATCTGAACTTTGGAGGGGCCCCACTTTGACCTGCCCCTGCCACCCAACAAATGAAAGCCAGGAGGAAGAAACTGAAAGTGGAAGAAATGGAATCCACCCTTCTCCTGAAAGGAAGGGGGTTGACACTCTTCCTCCCACTGAAGGCAAGGCTGCCTGGAGTTTTCTTTCCTTCTGTGCTTGCATGCTTGTTATGGCCTAGTTCTCTTTGGAGAGGAAAGGATGTTCAATGTGCATATGTTCTTGGGGTTCCCTAGGGAGAGGTCTGCTCTGTTAGAGAGCCAGCTATTCAGCTAGAATATAAGAATATGGATGCACTGGGATGTTATGTGCATTTGGGAGAGTTCGAACATCTGTGTATGTAATAATGGGTGGTTTCAGGAAGCTCTGTCTGAAGATCATAATGCCATATTGAAGGGAGGTGCTGAAGCTACAGAAAAAGAGGTTGGGGGTTGCCCTGATCTGACCAATTTCAGTCAAGACAAAGGCTCTGTTTTAGATTTCTGGGAGGAGGCAAAGCAAGATTCAAGGTAAGATTCAAAGCTGACAGCTACATTCAAGCTTTCATTTCCCAAGAGCAGTGCACTTTGAGGGCATGTGTTATGTTTTTAATATTTCATAATAACTGAAGATATAAGTGCTCCTGAGGAAGAATAATCAGCTGTAGGTTTGGAGCATGTGCTGATGAGACCATAACCTTCTCTCTTAAAGCATTATTCAGTTTGGAAGAGTCTGTGTCAGATGTATTTTCTGCTGATTAACAAGATAAGCGTGCAGCTTTCTGAACATTTTGTAGTACATATATACTCTCACTATTGTTATTAAAGCATCAGTCATCATATTTCACAGCAAATTCTCCCAACAATCACTGCATCTCGTACAGTGGGGTGTAGTGTTTGGCTGCACTTTTTATTTTTATTTTTGCAGTATCTGAATATAGTTGCCTGAGCAAGGGGGTCTGCATACTTTCATCTTGAACTGTTGTAACCATGTTTCCAGAAGGAATCTTTGGTATGTGTATGTTTGATGGTGTGAGGTTTGATGGATGATGGTCTACTGCTTGATCTAAATCTTGTAGATTCATGCTGGGATCTCCCTAATTGAGTCTAGCCATCCTGCATGCAGTCTTCGGACCTTATCACACAGGGGAAATTCCATGCAGAAATAGGATTTAAAAGGTGGGGAAAACCCGCAAAAGCAGATAGATTTTCACACACATCGCTTTTAACCTGTGTTTAACCTGAACGTAAAGTAGTCAAAAGCTGCTTCTTTTTACTTTGGGGATTTTCTGAAAGTGAAAAGAAGCGGCTTTTGACTGTTTTAGGTCTGGGTTGAGCACAGTTTAAAAGCGACATCATCTGAAAATCCACTTTTGTAGGCTTTTTTTCCTATTTAAAACCCTGTTTCTACAAGGGATTTCCCCCATGTGATACAGTACTTCTTCTCTTTCTACTACCCTCCACCTTTCCTAGCATTATTGTCTCTTCTAATGGATTGTGCCTTCTCATTATTTGGCCAAAGTATTTATGACAGCCTGTTTTATCATTTTGGCCTCTAGGGGTATTTCAGGCTTGGTCTGTTCAAGGACCCAATTATATGTCTTTTTGGATATCCACTGTATCCAGCACCACATCTCAAATGAGTTGATCTTTATAGCCACTTTTTTCACTACTCTTAAATCTGTATATAGTCATAGGGAATACCATGACTTGGATGATTCTAATTTTAGTGCTTATTTGCATATCTTTGCTCTTTACGATTTTGTCTAGTTCTTTCATCACTGCCCTTCCCATTCCTAGTCTTCTTATGTCCTCAGGGCAGCCTCTGTTCTGATCAATATTTGATCCAAGGTATAAGAAATCTTTATCTATTTCGATTTCCTCATTGTCTAGGTTGAATTTATATAATAATAATAATAGGTCCTCCATGGTCATTATTTTTGTTTTCTTTATGTTTAGCAGAAAGCCTACCTTTGCACTTTCTTCCTTAGTAATTGTTCCAAGTCTGTGATGTCTTCTATTAGTAATATGGTGTCATCTGCATATTTTAGATTGTTGATGTTCCTTGCTCCTATATTCAGTCCTCCTCCAAGTCTAAACCTGCTCTTCATATGAAGTTTTCTGCATATAAGTTGAACAAATAGGGTGATAAAATGCAGTCTTGTCTGATCCTCTTGCCAATTGGGATTCATTCTGTTTCTCCATTCTAACAGTGCCTTCTTGTCTTGAATATAGATTAAATGTAGTGTGACTCCCATGTCTTCCATAGCTTCCATAGCTTTACATGATTGGTGCAGTCAAAGGCTGTGCTATAGTCTATAAAGCACAGACTTATTTTCTTTTGGAATTCCTTGGTATGCTCCATTAGCCATCATATGTTTGCAGTGTGGTCCTTAGTGCCTCTGCCTTTCCTGAAACCTGCTGGCAACTCTGGTATTTCTCTCTCCATATGGGATTGAAGTCTGTGTTGCAGGGTTTTAAGTATAATTTTGCTTGTGCAAAATTCAATACCAGCCAGGGCTGAGGCTCGACTCAGGCCTGCATCCTTCCGAGGTCGCTAAAATGAGTACCCAGATTGTTGGGGGGCAATCAGCTCACAGTTGTAAACCGCTTAGACATCTCATGCACGATATGAAGCGGTATATAAATGAAGCTGCTTTGCTTTTGCTTTGCTATAGTTGCTGCAGTTTTTTATGTCTCCCTTTTTGTGGATGTGGATGTATATTGAACATTTCCAGTCTGTTGCCCAGTGTTTTGTTTTCCATTGTTGTTGTCATATTTTGCTTGATTCTGTATGTACAAATTGTAGCAGTTGAACTAGAATATCATCTGTGATTTATTCTTCCCAATTTTCTTATTGCAGTTTCCATCTCACTTTCTAGAATTTGGGGTGCATCATTCCATGTGTCATTCATTTTTTTTTCTTCTCTTTTATATAGTTCCTCTGTGTATTGCACCATCCTTTTTGTATTGTCCTTTATATTGTAGTATGTTCCTGTTCTTATCATAGAGCATCCTGGCTTTTGGTCTGAAATTCCCTTTGGCTTCTGATCATAGTTCTTGTGGTTCCCGGTTGATTATATTTAATAGGTCAAATACATCAAATTTATTTCTTACATTGTAAATTGTTCTGAGATGTTATTCAGATCATCAGTGATATTTTTATATGATTTCTGTTTTTGCTTTCTTCTTCAGCTTTACTCTAATTTTTAATATAAGTAGTTCATGACTCATACCACCGTTTTCACCTGGTGTAGTTTTGGCTGCAAAACTAGAGCTTCTTCATCTTCTGCTTCCAATTATATAGTCCATCTGTATTGACCATCCAGTGATGTCTGCTCTCTCGTTGTATGAAGTAGTCCCAAAAGTTACTCAGCTCTGTTTTACCTAGTTGATGCAATAGGCTTAAAATGTTCCTCAATCTAAAACCATTTATTCTAGAATTGTTTATATTAAAACATTGTATCTCTATATTTTCATTCAAACCCTTTGGTGTTAAAGTTTAAGTTTCAAAATCCATTTTATCACTTTCCTCTTTAAACAATTCTCATTTTTGTTACATAGCCTCTCCAGCACCCAAAAGCATGAATCAGTTGCTGAATATTTCATTTGTTCAAAATTACCAACTAGAGGGGACTCTATTCTTTTATTTTTCAAATTGGACAAATGTTCTGCTAGTCTTTACTTGACAAGCCTTGATGTTTTTCCAACATATAATTTATTACATTTACATTAGATTGCATAAATTACAAAGGTGCTGTTACAAGTACTGAAATGGGACAGATTATACTGTTTTTGGTCTACATTTTTTTTCCATTTTCATTGTGTATTGCCATTATACACAATGACTTTTGTTTTGTTCCTGTCTCCCCAAGAAGGGGAGTGGCCTCTGCCTACATTCATATCCCTCCAGACTATTTTAACCAGCAACAGAAGTAATATTTGAGACAAAATGTAGGCCTGTGAGTCTATCATCACATTGCTTCTCCTGCATAATTTTTAGCATCATTGCCTGATGAAGAACCCAGTGAAGCTTTCATGATGTATTTTGTTCTGTTGTATTTTGTTGAATTTTGGATTTTGTTCTACTATTTGGAATGTCATGTTGAGGTGGTATTGAAGAGGTCCCTATCTTTCTCCTACATCTGTGAAGATTGTTGTGTATATACTCATCCCTCCACATTTGCGACTTCGACTTTTGCGGATTTTATTATTTATGGATTTTATTAATATGTTCTCTCTAGGAATATCTAGGCCCTCCAGCACAACTCTATGGTCAACTTTAACCAAAAGTCACACTGAAGGACCCAGAGATTCTTAGAGAGAACACTCCACTAGGCATTTGTAGCTCCTCCAGTGCAATTCTATAGTCAATATCTGGCAGATGTTGACCACAGAGGTGCACTGGAGGGCTTAGAGATTCCCAGAGAGGTGTTCTCTCAGGTAAAAACAGTGTTTTTGTTTTTTGTGGTTTTTCCACATTCACGTGGGTCCTATGCCTCTAACCCCAGCAAATGTGGAGGGGCAAGTGTATAATAAGGATCTTTATGGGACACAGCCACCTCCCTTTTCTGAGAAAACTCTTTGCAGATGGGGGGGGCATGTGGATTTCTACATCCTCCTCTTTGGATCAAAAAGTCAGGATTGCTCTGTCTGTTACTGCAGTTATGTGTTGTTTATCTCCCAATGGAATCTAGGCAGCTTACCTTTTATAATACTGATTTACTGCTCAAGATTCATGTTGCAAAATAAAATAAAAGAACAAGGAGCAGGGAAGAGAGAAACAAGGAAATTCAAATGCCAGTACTCTCATATATTATCCAATAAAGTCAACAAGCAGCAAACAAGTGGAATGGCTGCTTCAGGAAACAGTTCTGGGAAGGGAGAGACCCAGCTGAGTTAAGGAGGGAGGACTTGTTGCTTGTTTCTAGTTCCTCCACTGAGGAAGGTAGATTGGGCTTGTGGAGGGAGAGAAAGAGTCAAAAGGTAGATGGTCCCAGGTTTGCAGATGGAAAAGGTTTTGAAGACAGGTCAGTGCCTGCCACAGAGAAAAAAAATTAGCAGACTAGAAGGTTGTGATTTATTAATGGGATGACTAGAATGTTTCAGCTGCTGCCACACTACAGAATTGATGCAGTCTGGCACCACTTTAACTGTCATGACCCCATCCTATGGAATCCTGGGATTTGTGGTTTGTTGTGACACTAGAGCTTTCAGACAAAGAAGGCTAAGTAGTCACAAAACTACAAATCCCAGAATTCCATAGAACTGAGCCATGGCAGTTAAAGAGGTATCAAACTGCATTAATTCTGCAGTGCAGATGCAGCCTAGTACTCTTGGGAGACCAGGGTTTGAATCCACATGGCCATGGAAATCTACTTGGTGATCTTAAGCAAGTTACATTATAGGTTCACCACAAGTGAAGCGCTACAATTTTTAAATATCACAATTACAATGATATACAGCAGGGCTCCCCGGACTTTTTGATCTGGGAGCCGGTTCGCTGGACCCCAGATCTTCCGGGGATCTGGAGGCACGCAGGTATGTGCGCGCACTTGCACAATGCCGGGTGCCATTTTGTCTTCCAAAATGGTGCCCGGAGTAATGCGCATGCATGCACAACACCAGGCGCATGAGCACAACTCCAGACGCCATTTTGGAAGACAAAATGGCATCCAGTGGCGGTGCGGCGGAAGCGGCAGTGGGCACAAGCGGCGGTGGGCTGGTAGGACGGCCTCGGTGGGCCGGGTCCGGCCCATGGGCCATAGTTTGGGGACCCCTGATATACAGTATCCAAAGAATAGCCACATCACAGATTGGTATGAAGGCACTGCAACTGTTGTTGTATGCCTTCAAGTTGTGTCCCACTTATGGAGACACAATCGCTCTCAAGGAAGCAAAGTCAGGGAAAATGCTGGGGTTTCCAGGAAACCCTGAAGCAGGGGTAGGCAACCTTTCCCCTTTAAGGGCCAAGGAACTTCAGCTCCCAGAATCCCAGGAGCTATTCGCCAACATGGGAATATTGGCCAACATGGCTGAGGCTTCTGGGAGCTGAAGTCCCTTGGACCTTAAAGGGGAAAGGTTGCCTACCCCTGCCCTGAAGGGCCTCCAGTTCTTTTGGCTGTGTGGACATCTAGAATAGGTCCAGTTTGGCCAATCCACTTGTCCACATGCCAAGATCCTTGCCATCCCTGTTACCCTGCACTGAGCAGCACAGGGAAAGGGATGTATCCCCTTCAGAGCCATTGTCCTGCTTCTTTGTCATCCAAACAACTTCCTGCAAGTGCCTGCCCAGCACGCTGCCACTTCTGCTAAGGGCAGAGAGGGATGCCCATGCCCCATTCTGACCTCAGCAGAAGAAATGGTGTGACAGCCAGTAAGAAAGAAGTGGCAGTGGCTCCAAAGGGATACACATGTGATCAACAAGGTGGGTTTAGAATGCCCCCCCCCATCCTGATTCCTGGCCATGACATCTCCAGGAGGCATCCAGCTATGTTATCTAGGAGGGGGTGGTTGCTCTACTTCCTCCTCATTTATTGCACCCCATTTTGACCTCAGCAGAAGTGGTGGTATGCTGGGTAGGGTTTCCGCAGAGCTCTTGCCTGTGAGGAAGTGGTGGCAGCAGCTCCAGAAACAGGGGTCGTGCCAGCAGAGCCAGTGCAGTGTTGGCCAAGTTGGCCCATATAGACAACAATGCACTGTTGCACAGGATTTGGGCTAGTGTGTGTTGCCGCCATCATGGCAATCCAGGGCCAGTAAGAGCATAATGTTCTGGACTGGCTCTGGATTAAAGAGCAAGTGTAGATGAGCCCAAGGACAAGGAGCTACAGATTCAAGCTACAGGAAAAGAGATTCCACCTAAACATTAGGAAGAACTTCATGACAGTAAGAGCTATTTATCAGTGGAACATGCTGCCTCAAAGAGTGGTGAAATCTCCTTTAGAGATCTGTCAGGGATGCTTTGATTTTGAGTTCCTGCATGGCAGGGGGTTGGACTGGATGGCTTTTGTGGTCTCTTCCAACTCTATGATTCTATGAATGAATTAACTGTTTATTTTGGTCATAAGATAAGAATATGAGAAAGTGAGCAGAGGAGGGCTATCAGTGAATTTAACTCCTAACCTACATGAGAGGTTGAAATGTGACTGCTTGTTCCCACTACAATAGAAACATTGATTCAATTGCTGAATTGTAAGTCAACACTTAAGAACCTCTCATTGATCCAATAGATTTGATCTAGTTGAGTCTAGCAACTGGATTTAGGCCAGAATCACATCCTTATGGTTCCTGCATAAGGACAAAATAGTTGTAACATCATCCTTTTTATAAGTTAAAATAAAGCTGAAATAAAATGTTGGATTGTTAGTATTTATGAAATCAAAATCTTCTGAACTTGTACAGTTGCTCCTCTGTTTTCGTGGAGTCCATGTCCCTTGCCCATTTGTGGGTGGCAAATGGAGGAGGATAAAATGGGATGGATGCCCACTGGCAAACACTGCCATTCAAGCCAATGGGGCTTGAATATTGGTGATTTTCCATTTTCGTGGGGTGGGGTGGAACAGATTCCCTGCGAAAATGGAGGGCCAACTGTCTTTGCAAAATTATTCAAAGCAGTTGTGATGTTTTAAGTCTTTAATAATCTACTACAGGGGTAGGCAACCTTTCCCCTTTAAGGGCCGTGGGACTTCAGCTCCCAGAAGCCTCAGCCATGTTGGCCAATAGTCCCATGTTGGCCAATAGCTCCTGGGATTCTGGGAGCTGAAGTCCCTTGGCCCTTAAAGGGGAAAGGTTGCCTACCCCTGATCTACTACAAACTGACACATTGCTTGACTAGATATGAGTGCATGCAAACATCAGGCTTTACCACTGAGATTATCAATCTGTTTATCTATCTGTCTATCTTATATGGACACTGTTTCCCAGCTCCTGCACCAGATGGTACAAATGCCCACCTTCATCGAAACAGGTGATTCTAAGCTTGTTCTTTTAAAGGCCTTTGATACAACAAAAACAAATTGGTTTTCAGCTCCATATAGCAGAATTAGGAATGTTAAACTCAGTCCAATTTATGTCTAAGCAAATATTCTGTTTACTTAGAGGTAAACTGGAATAAGTTTAACATTCCTCACTCTCTAGTATGTCTTCCTAGAACTGGAGCATTAATGGAGAAATAGTAGGAGTAAGTTCCTTCGTCTGTCCCTACCTTTTTTGACATATGTGTTACAAAAGCTTTAGATTTACATGCATGCTGTTTTATTAGCTTTCCAACTGATTTGGGTGGGAAGCCTCATCATCTAACTTGGCATGCCTGCCTAAGCATTGGGGCAAATTGCCCCCCGTTTGTTACTAAAGAGAATTATGGAATCTTATGCTTTGACATAAAATATTGGTTAAATGTGTTTTATTTCCCAGTAAACTAGGAAGTGGGCATGGTGCGGCCTTCTTGATGTGGCTGAACTGCAATTCCCAATAGCCCTAGCCAGCATAGACAATGGTGAGGGAGTATGGGAGTCCAATACCATCTGTAAGGCAATGCACCTCCAAGCACTGCTGCAAACTCTGTATATATTAAAGATATTGCAACTAACATGGGAGCATGACAATATTTAAATAATAGCAGAAGTAATGTGTGTACAGAATTAAAGAACACTTCTTGATGTCCTTTCAATAAATAATCTTTTATTGCATAGGCTTCTTGTCCTGTCCTTCAAGATACTGTCACCTTAAATTACAGGCCATTCTTACATCTGGCCTTCTAAAAGCTGTCAGGATAGGAAATCCTTTCCCCCTTTGAGTAATCAAAGAATAGCTTTCCTGTTTCCTCCCCTCCCCTTTCTCCTTTGCTCACTCTTCCAAGCAGCTAAACTTAACAGAGTTACTGCAACTTGTGCAATAGATATGATGAATTCAGTGTTGCATTCTTTAGATTCCTCCTGCAAATATATCTGCCAAAGGTCGGAATGCCAGGTGAGCCATAAATCAAACAACTAGGCCCTGCTCTTGTTCAATTGCAATGTACTTGCAGTCCACTACAGAATCTCCATGGAAGACAGGGAACATTTTGGAGCACGTACATTGCCCCGCATCAAATGATACTGAAATTGACCTGCATAAATGGTAGGATTGTTTTTGTGTTTAGGTTTAAAAATAGGTCCTGTGGTTTGCATGCATTTTGGGGGTCGACTGGCAAGTGTTGTATTTATTATTATTTGGTTCAAAGAGATTGTGTTAATTAATCTATTTTTCATACTCTAAACTGACAGATTTATGGAGAATGGGTATCTTGGCTACAAGGCAGGATGGGTGTATTTTTCTTCTGGGATAAGAGGCAGTATGCAACTGAATGCATGCCACTTGCTGAGGAACAAAGCTCACAAGTTGCTAGAATGCAGTGCTGTGCATATTTTTTAAACATCAAAAATGAAATTTGCTTATTGATTCTAAACCTAATACTTCAATAATGGGTAAACAATGCAGTTAATAGTTTTGTGTGGGTTTTCCAGGCTGTGTGGCCATGTTCTAGAAGAGTTTCTTTCTGACCTTTCGCCAGCATCTGTGGCTGGCATCTTCAGAGAATGCTGGAATGGAAGAGAGTGGGTATATATACAGCCTGAAAAACCCACAAAAATCTATGGATGCCAGCCATGAAAGTCTACAACTTCACAGTGCAGTTAATAGCTATTCATGGGATTTTCACATTCATTAAAAGCAGTGGCAGAAGCATGGATTGGCTACATGATAGCTTTTGACCAGCCACAACACTGTGCAGTAGGATTCTGCCATTACAGTGAAAATCCTGCTTTTATTTCACTATTTAAGAACAGTGTGATAATCTCCATAGAGTCACCTTAGGATCGCCATAAGTCAGAAACGACACCAGTGACAACAGGCAAAATCCATTCAGAAACAGAAACTCATGCCAGTATGCTATTTTACAATATTTGAGATGAGAGAGAGAGCACAAGTGCTTTGGCAGTAATATAAAAGTTAATATGTGGTATCAGACAATACAGAAAACATGCTGGGGTGGCTGTGTTGGCTATTTAGCAAATTCTGAAACAATACGCAGGCATCTGACTAACATCTCCAATTGTTTTTCTTAGTAACATCTTGTTTGATGAAGAATGAAGCTTCAAAAGCTTCCAACAAGTATATTGTGCATTTTGGTTGGCTAATAAATGTATCACTGGTGGATTTTTGTTTAAATAAAAGTTAACATATTTCCAAATGTGCATAGCTTAACTTTAGAAGAGATTTGGGGTTATACTTGTTTGGTTATAATCATTTAGTGGGATGATTGGGTAAAACGATTGATCTAATTAGTATTAATTGTTTTAAATATTTATGTACTACTTGTATAATTACTTCAGTAGTGCACGGTTGTGTATGCTTGTGACAGCAGTTAGTCACATTGATAAATCATCAGTACTGCAACTCAATAGGATGGTATACTATTGCAGAAATGCCACAGAGGGTCTGAAATCAAGTGAAGTCTAGTGGTTATAGCATTGATATGAGGGAAGTAGTGTCCTGAGTGTACATTCTTACTCTTTCACAAATCTTGAGTGACACCGGCCGAGTCACTCCCTCTCAGCTTAGCCTTAGACAGTAGACCCTCTCCCAAAGGAAGTCAGGTTTCCATCTGTTCTGGCAGACGTTGTTGTTGTTGTTGTGTGCCTTCAAGTCATTTCTGACTCATGGTGACCCTAAGGTGACCCTGTCAGGGGGTTTCTTGGCAAGATTTGTTCTTAGGAGATTTGCCATTGCTATCCTCTGGGGTCGAGAGCATGTGACTTGCCCAAGGTCACGCAGGGGGTTTCATGGCTGAGCCAGGAATCGAAGGTGCTCTCCAGAGTCACAGTCCAACACTCAGCCCACTATGCTAGGCTGGCTTTCTTTCTAGCAGATAGCCCAAGCTATATTATTTTCTATGGCGTTGGACCTTAAAACTCACTTTTAATCTGGTTTTTAAAATCATATAAGGGCAGCTGACTTTAAAAAGGTTTTTAAATCTGTTTTATTTTATTTTTCTTGGGAGCTGGTGTGGTGTAGTGGTTTGAGCTCTGGACTATGACTCTGAAGACCAGGGTTTGAATCCCAGCTCAGCCATGTAAACTCACTGGGTGACTCTGGGCAAGTCCCACTCTCTCAGCCTCAGAAGTTGGCAATGGCAAACCCGCTCTGAAGAAAGTTGCCAAGAAAATCCCATGATAGGATCAGTTTAGGATCGATGTGGAGGCACACAACAACAACAACAAATTCTTTTTTTTTTATTTTAATTTTTTCGGTGCATTGTTTTGGAATTCTTGGAGGGCCAAAAAGCAGTAAGTAAATAACATTAATAAATTTATAAAAATATGCTTCATAGGTTTCTTGCGTGATAAAGCAGGAAGCAACGGATGAAGAATTTCAAGATGGAACTGGGGTGTTAAATTTCATAAAAGAGCAACAGTGTGTTTTGTGTTTTGTGTTTTGGGTAGGCTTCAGGTCTTTTGCAGTTTCAGGGGCTGCAAAGCCCACGAAAGCCCGACGGGGTGAGCCGCCCGTACAGTTGGTATGTGTTAACAAGCAACATGAAAACAAACGGCCCTAAATCCTGCCCCACCTTCACAAACACACAAAAAGACACCCTCCTCCTTTTCTGCTTCCTCCCCAGACCAATGGCAAGGAGCAAAGCCAGCTCTGCTGCGATCTCGGTTGATGTTTAACCAGCAGCAGTGGAGGGTCCCGCTTTCTTTCAAGGGCAAA
>CM034703.1:223877730-223892646 GCA_020142125.1 Phrynosoma platyrhinos
ATGTATGGGACATTATTTCGCTGCCCAATTGTATATAATAGGACCTAAGGATCCACAGAATTTGGTATCCAAGGGGTGGGGTGGGGTGGGATGAGGTCCTGGAACCAAACCCCAGCATATACCAAGGGTCCACTGTACAATCTCCCATCTGTAAAATGAAAATGATATGAGCCACTTTGAGAATCTCCAGAGTGGAAGCAAAAAGCAAGGGGAAATTCTACACTGTTATAAGAAAAGTCTGTTGAATCACCATCCACTACGCTCTCTTTTTTATTTGAGTGTTGTAACATGGTTCACACTTCCATGTAAATCAAATCAGTTTGTTTTACAGAATAGCAAAGTTAATAATAGAGAGGGAATGTTTAAGCGAATCTACACACAAAACCAATGCCTGGCACAGCTGGAGAGAAGTGCCTGCTGGGTTTTTAAAAAATGGGTTCCAGGCATTATTAACATAATTACAGCCTGAATTTTCTGGCTATGGGAGCTTTGTGAAACCCTGTGACCCCAGCTAGATTTTCAGATTATGGTATATTTTGGGTTCCTCCAGACAACTGATGAGCAAAGAGCTTATGCAAATTAACTCCTTTCCCTCAAGAACAGAAATAACCCAGAATGAAACCACTTTTCCTCCAGGGTGGTTTCTGCAGACTCCCACTACAACCCAGATCAGCATGAAAGAGAAAGAAGGAATCTACCTAGGCTCTGGGGAGGCTGTTGAGAGGAGGAATGGCTTTTGTGGAGAGGTTTCTGGGAGAGGGGGGGGGACTCGTCTTGGAATAAAATGCTTCCAGAATATCTTGACCCTACTCCCACCAGTAAATTTTTCTGAGCTGATTTATCTTTATTTATTGAAAACATTCACACCCCATCTCCACCCTTTGCCAAAGCAGTTTACAAGAAGAGTATAATGATATATCAAAACAAACAGGAAAGAATGAAACTAAAAAAGTTCAGCAGCCAAAATTACCACCCTCAATGGCTACTGTCAGCTCTATTCAAATCACCTTTAGCAGCCATAGCCAGTTGAACATACAAAGAATTACCTAAATTGTCTTGAGGGCAGTTAACAACAACAAATGCCTCCTTAATTTTAACACAGAAGTACATTGGGCAATACACTTTTTTCTGGAGGTGGTTCCCAAACCTTATGGCTCAGTATGGGCAAATCTGCCTGTTTCTGGGTATTGTAGTATTGCAGCATTTTACTCATAGTTCTGCTTCATTTCAGTTCTGCATGGTTTGAGGAACTGCTTCAAAATACACATTTAAATAATGATTTCAAAATATTTTAGTACAGATTTAAGGTCATATATTTTATGCAATATGTATTGAATGGTATAATTTCTCTAAAAAATCCCTATTTAAATTTATGCATACATTCAAACAATCACTATAATAATCAGAGAAGGTCACCTAAGCTGTGATCCACACATTAGCCTGAGAGGTACAGCCATTTCATGCAGCAAGGGTGGGGAATCTCCAGATTTTGTTGGATTGCAGTTCCTGTAATCCCTGACCATTGGCTATGCCAGCTGAGGCTAATGGAAACCCTACACTTCACTGACATTTGGAAGGTCCAAAGTCTCCTGTCCTGCCATATAAGAATTCATGAAGGCTGTATTCCTTAAGCATTTCTGGACTGAGTGGGAGATCTCTCTCTAACAGATACAAGTTATTTGTTACCTTTCTTAATTTATATCTCCCCACTCCCATTCCTGGCAGAGCACTTTAATGGCCATTATAAATGTTTGAATGTCTGGATAAAACAGCACATTCTTTACCTCCAGAAATGTAGCAGCAGGTAAGGCAGCCTTATCTCTGCATTTACTTAACAACCATCAAAGAGCCATAGTTTTAAAAAAAATACTCTGAGAGATCTGGGAGCAGTTGCAGTAATATCATCTCTTTACATGCCCTCAGGGAGCCCTAAGTCCTGTGTTGAAGGTTTTCCAATTCATGAGTGGAAAACAAATGTTAAGACAAGGCTGAGAGTCAGTGATAAAAACCAAGAGAAGTGCCATTTTTGGAAGGGATGGGACTGGCTGAAGAAAATTTTACTCCTGAGGTGTAAATCAAGGTCCTTCACATATCAAAGCCCATAGTCACAAGTCACAAGAGTTACTTCTGGGGCAGAATGACCCACAAGCACCCCTCCTGGCAGTAAAAATGCAAAAATAGCATAATAAATATCATTTTGCTGTCCTTCCATGGCAATCTATGTCTGCTGTCTGCTACAGTTGCCTCATTTTGTCTAAAAGTACGTCTGGGAGCAAACAATTCATTGCACAGTCCCAAGGCTACCAACAGGACATGTTGGTTCTAGGTTCCATAGTCATCTCCAAAGTCCTTATGTTGAGAAAGACTTCTGCTTCTGTTTGAAATAGTAGGGAGTTGTTGCTACCCCAGTGTGGAATCTCTGGGCTTGATTGCCTAACTAGACTTTTGGCTATTTGGCAGTTCCTTATATATCCCTCTATCCCCTTTCATTACACACTTGCTTTCCCTCCTCTTAAGAAAATAAAAAGTTGACAGTAGTCCTTATGCCTGCATGGTGACTTCTCAGGTAATCCCAGGGAATTGGATCCAGAAAGTCAGCCTGCACAGATAGGAGAGGGAATTCTGGAAACTGAATCCGTGTCACTGGCTGTAGGGGAAGGGTTTCCAAATGGTAAGTTTTTGTCTAATTGCTGTTTTATATTATTAACATCTGTGAGGAAGAAGCCAGCCCTGAACATGATTTCCCTGGAAAAGATAATGAACACTCAGGTAGCTTGCATTGTGTTGTTATCAGAAGTATGAAAGATTTATATTAAGATGAGAAAAAGGAAGAGAGCAAAGGAGAATAGAGTTTCCAGAATCTTTAATTCCAGATGGTGATGCAGAAGATACCAAGAATGAACAAGCAATGTGCTGCTATCCTATACCAACCAATATATTACCAACAATGGATATCATTTGAAGCTTATATGTAAAGACCATGTAGGTTTACTGGGGAGCCTCTTAGTTAATATAGAAGGACAACAAGCTCCCAGTCTTAGATTTATCTTCAAACAATCACCAGTTCCCTTGTGAGGATTTTCTATGAATTTAGCCACAAAGAAAGGTTGTGTGCAACATATGTTAAGCAAATCTGTGCTGACAAGGCTGCTTGAATCCTTATAAAAATGGTTCTGAATGGTAGAGTGGTGGGGATGGTGAGAGGAACATATCAAAAGCTAACAGGATTCATTTGGAGGTAGGAGGAGAGGTTAATAGCAGTGACCCTTGAGGATGAAACCCCTGATTTAAATATCAGTCTCATAATTGCTCACAATAAGAGGCTAGAGCCGTATTGGTGAGCCTATGACACGCATGCCAGAGATGGCATATGAAGCCATTTTCCCTGGCATGCTGAACAGTGAAGAGGAGGAAAAAGCGCACTCCTGTTCTTTCTTCTCCTGGGCCTTCAGCTGCCTCTGGAGAGGCAGCCGAAGGCCCAGAAAGGGATGGGGGGGGGGAGAAGTCCTGCTCCGGAAGTCCCATTCTTCCCAGAAGTCCCGCCTCCGGCATGGGGTAATACCTGGTTCTAGAAGGCCATTTCGTTTGGGCACTCAGTGCCTAAAAGGTTTCTGATCACTGGACTAGAAGACAAACAGGTCTGAATGGCCCTCATATGAATTATGGCCCCTTTATAGTTTACTTCAGGAGAGGTAGGAAAGGAAGCTCTTTGCCATACAGGACATATTATAATGGACTTTCATGTGCTGTGTTGCTTAAAGTTGACTTGCCCTTCCTGGCCCCTGATAGACATTTCATGAAGCAGTTCCTTCTGCCTGTTACCTGAGGGAGAGGTCTTGCTAATGATTTAAATTGAATTGGTTTTAGTTAGTATTTTCTGTGCTGCTTACAGAGTGTGTTTCAACTCCTAGTGCATGAAACTTCTGAAACAAGTGAAAAACTGAAAGTGACAGAAGTCCCAGTGTAAACACTGACAGAGGACTACCCTAGACATATATAGAAGCCATTCCAGCTGTTTTCATACTACAACTATCAAATTCACCTCACTTCTTGCCTGCCAACATCTGCCATTTGATACGTGAAGCTTGTCACCAACAAAAGTCATAAACCTGTCTAAAGCATAGCATCCAGCAGTTTGAATGAGTCTCAAACTTACTTCTGTATTTTCTGTATGATAAAATGTCCTATAATAATAAGATAAGAGGCTAGAGCCATGTTGGCACTTTTTTAGTGCCATTATCTTCATAATCCTCACTAGATCTCACAATTAAAGTGAATGATGGCAAGGGAATGCAGAAAGATGGGAAAGACAGAAAATGGGAAATGGCAGTCCTAAATCAGGAGTCTGCAGTTGATGACCCATGGGCCTTATCTCCTTGATCACATGCTTCTCCTACTGAATTTCTGCCCCCCTGTCAATGGGACCAGTGCTTTTACACTTTTAATGGCTGTTTGCGGAAGAACAATCACAACTGGGTCTCTGAAAGTGTGAGGCTTTAAAAGACTCCTTCCCCACTTCACTCATTTTAACCAGGATTCCTGGGATGGGGTAGGTTGAACCCCAACCATCAGTCCCAAGTCCCCTCACCATTTGTTCTAATCTGTCTGTTAACAGCCCCCATTCCTCCAACTGAGGCTGGCTATGACCATCAAAACTGAAAAAATAGTGCACCCCTGATCTAGATAGAGCATAGTCTCTCCTTTAATTACCCCTTTCTCTTTCCATTTTGAATTTTGAAGAGATCTCCCTCTCATTTACTGTCAAGAGTCGTTCTGGACAAGGCCTCAATCCTCAGCTACAGGAAGCAGCAAGAAAAAAGCTATGGGCCCTGGAAAATGACGATAAAGATGTCTGTGCTCTTTTCAAGGTAAAGCTGTTATCACTATCTACTTTGAACAGCAATAGTTCTTGAATTTGTCAAGCAAAGATGCTTCTCAAGCCTCAGATCTGAGATCTTTTTAGTTAAAAACATCAAGGACTGGACTCTATATAATAGTGCTATGGCAGTGTAGGGTGAGATTGACCCTCGTCTTTAGTATTTGTAGTTGTGCAAAGCATAAACCAGCTAGAGATATGCTGTCATTTGCTTTCATTTCTTCTTTAATGTGAGTATGTGTATATATTCCTTCAAATTGTCTGTCGACTTATGGTGATCCCATGAATTTCATAGGGTTTTCTTCGGCAAAAAATTCTCAGAGGTGGTTTGCTTGTGGGGATCCTGAAGTACCCCCCCCAACCCCCGGCCTCACAAAAAAACAAGGGGCCAAACCCAGTCCAGCTGTGTGTCCAACGCATGGGGGGGTTGATAGTGAGGAGGAAAGGAAAAACAGGATGCAAGGATAATGATGTAAAGTATTTTGAAAAAGGACTGGGTTGGTATATTGAAGAAGAGCTCTCAGCATGACAATATTTGGTTGTAGGCCCCATTTCTGAGAACGAATTGTTACTTTTCCATTACATGGGGCTGGACTGAGCTGCATTGTCCCTGCTGTAGCTCTAACCTTGGACATAGAATCATGGTGTAAAATCCATGTTCCAGATATGAGGAATCAAGAAAAATTGGATTATGGCACATGATAATTATTCACAAATGTGCCAAGAAAAGTTGTTTCAGGATCTCTCTGCTGAACACCTAGAACTTCTCATTGGTTTTTCTTTATTTTACAGGAGCTGTCAGCCAGGCTGGTCAGCATCCAAGCCCAGGAAAACCACTTTCTACTCTCCTTCAGGACTGTAGAAGAAATCTGGAAGTTTTCGACATATCTAGCGCTTGGTAGGTCATGTCAAACTGAGAGATAACTGACATTCCAATAGGTCAGCAGGAGCGTGGTGAGTGCAGGGGAAAGTCTTATAAAATAAGACTGGTCCCCTCTCAGCTCTCATTCTGCCTCTTGGCAAACCCCTTTTTATTTAGGGCCTTTGCAGACTGCCAGAAATAGTGCAAATTGAGTCCACTTTAACTGCCCTGGCTCAGTGCTAGGGAATAATGGGAATTGTTGTTTTTTTCTGAGACATTTAGACTTCTCTGTCAGAGAGCTCTCATGCCACAATAAACTACAGTCCCCATGATTCCCTAGCACTGAGTCAGGGCAGTTAAAGTGGACTCAATTTGCACTATTTCTGGCAGTAGTCAGGCTTTTGGCAATTAGCTGGTTCACTGAGAAGGTTTTTTTTAGGATGATGCTTTATTTTATTTTCATTGTTATGTTTTAAATGCTTTTAAATAATTTTAAATTTATGCTCTTTTTAAAGGGATGACTTATTTGTACAGTGATGGGGCCACTATTGTTTTATTATTATGATTATGGTTTTTAAGCTCTCTTTTCTTTTCATCTAGGTTGTGAGCATCCTTAGGCTCCATATTGGAGAAAAGTGGTATATAAATGAAATAAATAGAATAAAATAAAGATAAATCTATACTAATATCTGCTTTAAGGCAGGTGTGCAGTATCAGAGTCATGGGGCTTCTGTGTCTCTCTTTCCCTGGTTTGCCTTCTAAGGCCTGGTTTAGCAGGCTGAAAGCCAAGAGCCAGTAGAACAAAGTGACATTCTGGGTTTCTTGTGTCCCAAGAAGTTCTACAAGGTAAAGAGGAAAAAGGAGACTGGGTAACAGAGGGCTTCATCTATAGGAAACTTGAACAGAGAAAAAGGCTGATGGGCCAAGATTATGAGTTCCATCAAACAGGTCTATGAATCTGAATATTTCTTGATTGGTTAATTAATTGGATCAGTTACAGAACTGTAAAATGTGTTTAATTTTTTGTGATTTATCATTTATTTATGTTGTTTTTATTGCTATCCACTTTGGAATCTTTTAGTCTGAGAAATGAACAGTATCTAGTTTCAGCTCTAATGGTATGTGATGTGACCACTTACTATTGCTGACATTCTGTCAGATGTTTATCTCAGACCAGTGTATATATGAGGACTATAATATATGTTTGAGTGTGCCAGAACAGTGTAGTGGTTTGAATGTTGGACTACAACTCTGCCTTACCATGGAAAGCTATTGGATCATCTTGGACACATCACAGCCACTCATTGTCAGAGAAATACAAGAGCAACCCTCCCCTCTAAACAAATCTTGCCAAGAAAACCTCATGACAGGTTTGGTTTAGGGTTGCCATAAGTCAGAAACAACTTGAAGGAATACATCAGCAAGATTATATGTTTGCCTTCTTCCTTTGATGTGGTGAATTAGGCTATGTGGGCTGCTGCTTGGAACATCTTCTCTTCACTCCAGATTACTGGCTGAACTGTGCTCTGGTGGAAGACACTGAGATCACTGTCACTGTAGATGATGACCACATGACCACTATGTACCTGGGTCTTTTGCTCCAGGAAGGTGAGAAACATGAGCTCAGCCTCCTTCTTATTACCATATTACCCATTGGTAATAACTGTGGAGTCATTTGATGTAATTGTGATGTTCATAGAATCATAGAGTTGGAAAGGTTGCAAGGGCCCTTTAGTTCACCCCCTGTCATACAGGTATGTACAACTACAGCACTCCTGAAAGATGCCCACCCACATTACTTAGCTATATAATGGCTTTCAAATAGGGAGGAAGAATAAGGAAAAGGAGAAGAGAGTGGATTCCTGCTGTGGATCCTGTAATAGATTTTGTAGTGGGACTATATTTGTTCACAAACTTCCAAAGTGGGTCTTGGCAATGGGTGGTATGTGCACACTTTTCTCCCCTGCAGGGATTCTTCCTAGTAGCAGAGGACAGTTTAAAAATACTAATTCAGAGTTAGGAGTATGGCAGAGAAGAGATTCAGTTGGACATAGTTTACTTCCTTCAACTAACTGTATGGTGACTCAGCTTCAATCCCATAGCAGTATCTTTCAAGGAGAATCTGAACTGTCCTTTCCACTTTAAAGCAATCACTAAAACAGGATCTTCCTGACCGAGATGACTCTCTGGCTCAGATGGCTCCCAAATGCCCCCTCCCAAATGACAGTTTCTCTTTCTCCTCTGAAATGGTCACTGTGGGGAGATTTCCTCCTCAAGTGCTTTGTTTACAAACGGTTCTCTAAAACATTACTGCATTTAGTAATGCAGCTTCACAGTGCAGTATTCTGAACATAATTTGACTCCATTTTGTGCCACATTGAAGCATTAAAATCCACACCATCATGTATTGATACATCACCATCTCCCCAAGAACTTAATTTGGGGTGCGGTATATTGAATGTTCAACCATTACCACATGATGTCTGAATCAGGTTTTTGTTCCTGCCATTCATGTGATTGTACACATTTCTGTATCAACACAAATAATCCAGTAGTCTTTCTTGGACTATCCACCTCCTCTTCCACTGGCTGTTCAAAGGCTACTGAAATGGAGGCGTCCCTTTCAGAACCAACATTCAGTATGCATATGGGGTGAGAGGTGGGAAAAGATCATGGCAGAAGAGGTTAACCTTGTGTCAATTTTTTTTTTAAAAAACATTGTTTGTATGTATTTATGCAGATCTTCACCCAAGTGAGCAAATGTGAGTGACTCAGTGAGATTATGCAATCTCTCTCTTCCTTTTCTTCAGTTTATGCCACATTTAAAGTTCTCCATGTGTTCCCCCACATAAGCTTCCCTCAAGATTAACAGGATTCTTAAAAAATTTACTGTTGCTTTTGATGGGTAAACTGGATTTTAAGGCCCATTTCTTGTGACAACCCACTACTAAGCAAGTGGAAGATTGATCTCTCCCCCAGCTTTGCCCAGGTGTCTTTCCCTTCTGGCCTGCTCATAGTGGGGAGAAGACAATTTACTCCTAAGACTGTGCTTTCCAGTGGGGATAAAGAGGGAAGTCACTTTTCAGTGACGGGAATTATCACCTGACCACCTGGAGAAGGTAACACATACAGGGTTCGCCCACCAAGCACACCACTGACCATTTGTAATCTGGAACTCAATTTGGAATGCAGCACACTTCTTTTAAAAACCTGGGTTTTTGGCTAATATCTGGAGTATTAAGGGTTTTTTTAAAAAATGGTTTAGAGTTTGAAAGGAGTGGTTTCACCTTGAAAATGGCTGCACATCATGTGTTGCAACAAGACCAGAATTGAATTGTGTTCTCATTTTTCTCCCAAGTATAAACCGGACCATAGACTCAAAGCAGGTGTAAAACCAATGTAACAAAATTGCTATCCACTAATATAGTTATCAAGAATAACAACAAATAACCATAAACCATAAATGGTTTCACTTTTAAGTGACCATATCAGACATTTTCCAAGAGTCAAGTCTTCATGTTCTTCATGGAAGTCTTCATGGCAAGGAAGGGGAGGGGCAGCCACATGCTGGGCACCCCAACCCCTTCCTGAAGACATCGTCGTAGCAGCCGCCCTCCGCACAGCTGGTGCTCCGAGGATACCTTTCCGCTGCATTGTAAGAGGTGCCGAAGATGTGCCGGCAGCCTTTTGTGGTGCACCTTTGGCGATTTGTGGAAAGAGCGCTATTTTAGCGCTCCTTCCTGGGGCGGCGAAGCCGCGCCGTGGGACCGAAGAATGCGGATGCCTCGGCCCTGATCCGCAGCTTCTTGGGGTGGCCCCATGCTGCCCGTCTGCTTCCCCCCAAAGTTAGGGAATGTCAGAAGGAATGGCAGGATTTTAAAGAACTATTACTGTTCTTTCTTCCCTCCCCTTCTCCTTCTCTTTTTCTGCACAGGAAACTTCTTTGCCAGGGCAGTGTTCAGTGTCCTGGTAGAGGAAGAGGAGGAGGATCTGAAGCTCTACAAAAATGAGCTAGTCCATGTGAAAGACATTGGTCATGAAACAAAATGGGAAGGTATATCTCTGTTGACCGATCAGAGGGGCCTGGTCCCTGTCACCTCCATAGAGCCGTTGGCCCACCCCTTTTACCAGTAAGTAAGCTAGCTCTTTTAGTGTGTAAATGGGAATGATGTATTGAACCATCATGGCCATATGTGAGGTTCACTCCTTCTCAGAGAATAAAAAGAAGGTACTTATCTCTGATATTAAGATGAGCTGCTTTTCAGCTTAATTTATCAGTTATGGTTTGGGGATCATAAAATTGTTTTATTGTAAACTTGTTTTAAAAACTTGTTTTCCTCTTCCATTTGAGGCAATCATACCCAACACCTTCAGCAACTGTGTTCTTAGAGGGGTAATGTTGGACTTTGCTTCTATACACAAGAATTTATCTAGGATTTTTTGGTGCTGAGTTTCTAGCTCTTCATCTCAAATATGCAACCACGGACTGCCAGAAATAGTGCAAATTGAGTCCACTTTTAGGGTTAGGGTTAGGGAATCATGGGAACTGTAGTTTATTGTAGCACCAGAGTTCTCTGACAGAGAAGGCTATATGTCTCAGAAAAAAAAAACAGTTCCCATGATTCCCTAGCACTAACCCTAACCCTTAAAGTGGACTCAATTTGCACTATTTCTGGCAGTCTGCAACCCCCCCACAACACAGTAAGAAGAACTTCAACAGCAGGCCCTGTGGTATTCCCAGAATGAAAATCCCTCTTGTAATGTGCCAGATTCATAAGAAGTGGGGAATCTCTGTGCAAAAGACCATAGTTTCTATATCAATTGATAGCACATTCTCTTTTCTCTGAATCGTCACAAAGAATGTGTAGAAACTACCTTGCCAGGTCAGACCAACATTCTTTCCATAAGGAACTGCCTCATACCAGCTGTAACAGTTTACCTGTCTAGATCAGCACTGCCTATTCTGACTGGCAGCTGCTCTCCAGTACAGGTCTTTCCCTTTCTTTGCTACCTGATTTTTCTTTAAATAAATAATAAAAAGGAGATGATGTGAATTGAATTTGGGACCTTCTGCATGAAAGGCAGACTCTAGGATTTAACTATAGTCTGAAGCCAAGGGTCTTTTCACACTGTACAGTTATGGCACTTGTGATTCCACTTTAATTGCCATGGTAGTAACATCCTCTGGAATCCTGAGATTACAGTATAGAGAGGCATATATAGGATTTTTAGCCAGAGAGCTATAGGGAGACTTACCAAACAACAAACCGCAGGTTTCCATAGGATGCAGCCATGGCAGCTGGAGTAGAAACATAGTACAGTAATTGTGTGAATAGTGTGAAAGGGTCCTGCTGCCTCAAATAGTGGCAAGCCAAATCTTGCTGGGAAGCTTTTAAGCTGGGTGTGATATTTATGTCCATTTATCACCATTATCTTGATTTGTGTAATCTATTTTTTAAAAGACACATGGGCTAATTTAGTGTTTTCATACACCCTGTGGCCATGGATTCCATGTATGAATTATAAAAGGTGTGGCATGAAAATTGGGAAGCACTGAACACATAAAAAGATCTGTTTCTCTCTAACATTGAACTCCAAGCAAGTTGTCCTCTGAAAGAATGAGATGATTCACCACTGTTCATCTTTGCAGGTGGTTTCTGAAGAACTATCCAATGAGCTGTGGAATCTCCAACCAAATCAGCGGAGTTACTTTTTTACAGATTGGTGAGTGAGGCTCATTGAGGCAGTGGTAGTGGTAAGTTCAAGCTTACCTTGCTTAAGACAAAAGGAGATCCAGAGAGTACCTCTTGTCTTTACTTCATGTATAGGCAACCCATTGCTCATGGCATGCAGATAGCCCTCATAAGCCTTCTCTGGGGGCTAACTGGGGCAGGTGCCCAAATTGCTCCCTGCTGCATTCCTCACTGCCAGTGAAAGTGAGAATAGTCCTTAGGGAAGTCATTTCTGTACATCTTCCAGTGAAGATTGCACACCTCCTCTTAGATCAAACACTTGTTCTTTTGTATGCCAATAGGGACAGCCTTTGAAATACATTACACTGGTTCATTTCAGTGTACAAGGAGATTTTAGATGTTCCTGTTCCTGTGTGCTAAGATGTGGAGAGAGGGAGGGTAGAGGTTGAGTGTGTGTATGTGTGTGTGTGTGTGTGTGTGTGTGTGTGTGTGTGTGAGAGAGAGAGAGAGAGAGAGAATTTTCAGGGGGCAGATGCTGAAGAGGAAAGCTATTCATGCATGTGCAGCCCCTAATCCAGAAGAGAGGAAAATTAAGCAATTAGGCTACATGTGACCCCTTGACCCTATTTGTGCACCACTAACCCCCAACACCTTTAAAACCCATCAATTTGGGGGGAGGGAATCAGCACAATTTTTGGGTGAAAGACACAGAAAAATTCCACTCATATTCATCCAGATCTGTGCAAACATGCAAAAAACAAAACAAAACAACAACAGCCAATGCTCCCCAAGCCCAGCAACTTCAAAATATCCACTGCCTCTCAAATACCTCATTTTCTCTCTATTCTTTTTTCAAAATGGTGACAGAAAGTGAGTTGATGTAATTTATGTACCATTTTGAAAGAGACGTGGACAGAGAGTGAGGTGTTTTGGTACCGCCTGGGAGGTTGTGAACTTGGGGATGGGGGGGTGGGTTAGTGGAGGAAAATTGGACCATGCAAAGTTGACCACTCCCACCCTAATCCAGTGCCCATTACAACATGTCACTCATAGAGGCAAAAATATTGCATGCCCCAGTTTTGTTTGTGTTGAAAAAGGGAGTGGAGTTTGTAGAAGTTGTACAATATGGTATTTTGAAGTTGCATAGTATGTAATTTGCATTATATTTTGCATTGTGGAAAAAGGGAACAGATACTGTAAAATGCTTTGGTCTTGCACAATATGGAACCAGCATGTTTCATTTCTTTTCTTATTTTTGGTATTGTTTAAACTAAAAATGGACCCTTCAGGATAACCACACATTTACCTCACCTGGTTTTAAGAAAATTGAGGATTCTTAAAATTTATAAAGAATCTGAGAAAAAAAAATCCCAAATAATCTGCTGATTTGAACATACATTTCCTACTGTGTATATTTGAAATTTCTGGAACAGCCCTGCTGTTTTATTGCTTGCCATTAGGGCTGAACTGAAGAAGAAGAAGAAGAAGAAGAAGAAGAAGAAGAAGAAGAAGAAGGGGGTTGTGAATATTTAAGAATTATTTTAGAAGTGTAGTAAATATTGCCTTGAACTGGATTCCTTTTCCTTAACATTTTAACTGGCTTCAGCAATCCATTTGATCCATGTGGGTATCCCCATTGGCCCTCTCTGCATGGTCAGTTAAATCACACTCCCCCTGCCCTGTCGGTGGCCCAAACTCTGAGTCTGCCACAAACAGATTGGATGATGTCTAACCTGTTCAGCGCCAAAACTGGGGTATACCCCTCTTGAAGTGCACTTTTAAAGCACCTTGTTTGCTCTGAAACTTTCCTGCAAGATCCAGAGCCCTCCATTCTGACATGATGCAGCTGTTTGAAATGGATCAAACTGTGCCACCATGTTGCTCACTCTGAGGCCAGAACGAGACACCAAGCCATGTGATTTATGTTGGGCATCTCCCTCTGACCTCAGAATGAGTTGTGTGTCATGGCAGCAGCTGCACTGGGCAGCAGTGTGGGACACATGTGCGAACAGCTGCCCTGCAGAGGAACAGAGGGCCTGAGGTAATGGGAAGTATCCTGGCCAGTGCAAACAGGACCATTGTCACTCCGAACCAGCTTCATTTTTTTTCAGTGACATCAGCATATATTGAAATCTGATTGTCTAGATAGTGTCATGACATCATTACATTTACCATGTATTCCCAACTGACTGTGAAGAAAACAGACTAAGGGGGCAGATGGTGCCAAAATAGCAGAAAAGAGAAGTGCCATAGGAAATAATTGCAATAAAGGGAAAGAATTCTCAGAGAGGTGGGTTTTTTATTTCGTTTTGTTGTTGTTGTTTGGAAAAGGAATAATTCATCCTACTACCCATGCTATTTTGACCATGAAAACTGAAATAAGTGCCTTGTTGCTCCTCTCAGAAACCTCAATTGTCTATGGAGCAGCCAGCTGCTTACTATTAAGAAAGACAAGCTGTGATTTCAGGTGAAGCCCCCAAACAAAACAAATGTTATGTGACACAAAGGGACCTTGTTTTCATACTGAAATCATAAGCATGCCCTTCCTTGTTACTATGCACTGTGGTTCCAGCAAAGAATGGTCCAGTTGTTCAGGGTGCTGAAGCAAGGGCTGTTGTGTTTTTTCAGGCGAAGGGAGGTACACGGCCATAGAGGATCACAGAGGGAGAGGATGGGACGAGCTGAGCTTCTACAAAGGCGACATCATAGAGATCATTGGCTTTCTCATTCCAGGCCTTCAGTGGTTTATAGGAAAATCAACATCCAGTGGGACAATAGGCTTTGTCCAAAGCAAATGTGTGATTCCTGAGACTTCTGATTCAATGTAAGTATGATGCACCCATGCAAGATGGCAAAAGGGAAGTGGGTAGATTGAGATCCAGGCAGTGTTGGTATTAATTGTATGTAGAAGTTCCACTGGGTTTTATTTTTGGGGGGTATGTTTGTGTGTATAGTGGTTATGGGGATGTGGGTAGGAGGCATGAAGATAGTTCTTGCTTCTCCTTTTATTTGGTTTAAAGCATATAATTACAAACTGTAATATAGGAAGAATTTGTTTTGACCTGAATGTATGTTTGTTTGACAGAGATACCCTAGTATTCCCTCTTCTTCTCCAGCCACAATGTGACTTAACAATCCATTCCTATCATTGAACATCTCTGAGAGAAATCAAGTCCTTGAAGAAACTGAGAATCCTGGGCAATGCTCAATGAATAGCTATTTACTTTTTAATCTAGTCAGTCATATTTTTATTCCCTCTCCCCAGTTTTTGGCTGTTGTTTACCTGCTCCCAATGTAAAAACCTGGGCTCTGGTTTCTTTTGTTGTGGGAGATTTTATTTTCACTCGTGTGGGGTTTTTGTTTTTGTTTTTGTAGTCTCAGTGGTCTCTTATGTTGATCTGTGCTGCTCAGAGCTGTATTTGGGACATTCTAAAGCAGGGTTTGCAACCTTTCCCCTTTAAGGGCCGAGGGACTTCAGCTCCCAG
>CM034703.1:223892746-223923956 GCA_020142125.1 Phrynosoma platyrhinos
CCATCATTATGGGGGGGGGGGCAAGCTCTCTCTCTTTTGTTGTAAACAGAAAGAGCTTCTACCTTACTCCACTGCTCTTTAGTGACAATTTTCCCTGTGGGTCAAAGCTGCATGACACATGGATGCATGCCTTAAGTGTAATTCTAGGCACAGCTGAGCCAGTGTGGTGTAGTGGTTAAGTGTTGGAATAGGACCCTTGAGATCATGTTTTAAATGTTCGCTCAACCATGGAAACCCATTGTGCAACTGTGGGCTAGTCACACTTTCTCATCCTGAGAGGAAAGCAAAGGGAAAACCCCTCTGAACAACTCTTGCCAAGAAAACCCTGTAATAGGTTTTCCTTAGAGTTGTCATAAGCTGGATATGACTTAAAGGCACACAAGAACCCCTATTCCCACTGAATTCAGTGGGGCTTCTCAGAAAATGAGTATAGGATTATGCACTTCAACTTTTTTTTTTAAAATAACTCTGAAGACTGAAAATTTTCTTTGTTAAAATGTAGATGGAGGTTTAGCATGTTTTTGAAATTATAAATAATATCACTTTAGGTAATGAGAAACCAGATTTTGAGATAAAGCAATCACAGTTAATATCTGTCTTAGGTTGTTTTGAGGCAACTTTAAATCATCAAGATATACTGGTACATCTAATGATGTCTTTTGCCCACAATTCCAATTAACTAACAGACAACAAAATCTACAGTGTACAAAGCCAGCAGCATCTGCTCTGTACAAAAACTGGCATAAGGCCACCATAACACAAAGAGGACTGGGATAGTTGCTCCAATCCAACACCTCTGTTGTTGATGTGGAAGTGTTCTATATCAGCAAATTACACCTGTTTCACTTCAGTATTGGGGACAGTTCTGTTTTTGTGCATTTCCACTGAATCCATGTCACCTGCCCCAATATTGGTCAAAATGCGGGAACTTCTACCCATGGAGGGTCATCCCTGGTTCAATAGACTCCATGTGGCTTTGGCTTAAAGTTAATTGTTGTAGTCAGAACAACTCTCAAGAGTAAGTATAACTACAATTAGGCTGAATATTTGGAGAATGCCTTAAGGATGCCCTTGCAGCTGAAAAAGTATCATATAGTTTAGGGATCTCCCAAGCTTTTGAAAGTGGAACTAGAAAATAAGGATATCGGGGGGGGGGGGGGACTACTTGGCATGTGGTAAATGTTAATATGGTATGGTGTTAGATATTGGACCAAAAGGTGCTTCCAAGCCATAATTTGCTGTAGGATGCTTAGGAAAATACAAAGTACACCATGATGATAGTATCATTTAATAGCAACAGTCTTTTGTTTGTAAGCCTTGCAAGCTTATGTGTCTGAAGACTCATCATGAAAAAATAAGAGTGTGAGGGAGCGAGATAGAGAAAATGTTGCTGTAGATCAGGTGAGAGGCTTATAAAAGAGAAAAGAATGTAGCTGGTTATGGGAACTTCTTACAGTAAATTCAGTCAATTTGATTCAATCAATTTCAGTATTTTACTTTCTGCCCCAAAAGTCTATAAAATGGTAATAGAGAGTGGGAATGGTAATAATAAAATGGAGATATCTTTCTTTGATGGATCTTTAACTAGCCTTTGTGTCTAGTTTATGGGATTGGGGAGGAGCAAGATTTGCCAGAGTGTTCCAGTTAGAGCAGATATGCACAACCTTAAGTTCTGGGCCTCATGCAAGCCTTAAACCTTCACTCTTTCCTTCTCAATTGCCCATTCCACTTTCCCTCTGGAACTACTGTATCCATTAAAGATTGCTGAAGGACTGCAGAAGAGACAACCTCTTTCAATTTCTAGTAATCCCACTGCCAAGGTTGCTGTTTTCCCATCATTTCTACAGTGCATATTTGTGTATTATGTGCCCATGGATGCAGACTTTATTCATTGAGAGGGAATGTGGAAATGGATTTAGTGTAGGAAGTCAGCAAGTATTTTAATGTAGATTCATTTATA
This sequence comes from Phrynosoma platyrhinos, assembly GCA_020142125.1. Lineage (NCBI taxonomy): Eukaryota > Metazoa > Chordata > Lepidosauria > Squamata > Phrynosomatidae > Phrynosoma > Phrynosoma platyrhinos. The sequence continues at coordinate 223,894,707 of CM034703.1, forward strand.
AATCATTTATATCTGGTTTTTAGCTTTTCTTCTCTCCTATAGGAAAATGTGAGCAGTAACCTTACTTTACAGAACTGTCATATGAGACTCCAACAGAGCTTCTCAAGTCCAGACAGATGAATCTTATTTTCTCCTTCTCCTTCCCTTCATTCTTTTCCTCCTCCTCTTCTCCTTCACCTTTTTCTGCTTCTTCATTTCAGATTCAATTAAAAATTTGGTAGATAATATATAGATTTCAGTTAGGCTTTTTATAAGGTCCATGATGGTATTCTTCCAGATAAATTGGGAAGATGTATGCTAGAGATTCTAAAGTTAGATGGTATTGTATCTGGCCCATGGATAAAACCCAGTGAATGTTCATCAGTGGTTCCTTGTAATTCTGGAGATAAGTGACTAGTGGGGTGCCATAATTCTGAACCTAGTTTTGCTTATTATCTTTATAAATATTTTGGGTAATGAAACAAAAGGCATATTCATCAAATTTGCAGATGACACCAGAATGGAAGGGTTAGCTAATTCTTCAGAAGACAGAATCAGGATTAAAAATGACCTGTTGAATTAATTTCAACAGGGATTTGGGTAAGGCAGTATAGTCAGCACCCCTTATACATGGATTCTTTATCCACAATTTCAGGCATCCACAGCTTGAGATTTTGCCATTTTATATAAGGGGTAACAATTTACTGCCCCATTATATTTAATGGGACTTGAGTATCCATGGATTTTGGCATCCATAGCAGATCCTGGAACCAAACCCCAGCAGATACCAAAGGCCCACTGTACATTTGTCCAGGAAAAATCAGATGCAAAAATATAAGGTAGGTGACAGCTGCCTTTGATAGCAGTGCTAGTGGAACACATTTAGTGTCTTGGTAGACCAGAAGCTAAACAGGAGCCAACAATATGATGCAATAGTGAAAAAGCCATTACAATTCTAGACTCTTTTAACAGAAGTATACTGTCCAGATCAAGGGGAAGTATTCACTCTATTCTGCTTTGGTCAGACATCACCTGGAATATTGTGCCCTCTTATGGGTACCACAGTTCAAGAATGATATTGACAAGCTGGAACATGTCCAGAGAAGGGGAATGGTAAAAGTTGTGGAAATAGCCCTATGTGGAATGGTTGAGGGAATTGGGTATGTTTATTCTAGACAAGAGAGGATAAAGACGTGATGTGATAGCCATCTTGAAATATCTGAAAGACTGTTATTTTCTGCTGTTCCAGTGCATAGGAGGACACAGACTAATGCAGTGATACTCAAACCTTTTATTCTTGGGGACCCCTTTCACATCTACATGTGGACATTGCATACCTCCCCCCCCATTTGATGTAGTATATGAATATTTTTTTTTGTTTATTTAGTGTGAATATTTTAATTTGCACATTCATGTATATTCACATTTTATAAAGAAATAACATTGTTCAAATTAGAACAATTTTATTCATGTAAATTCAATATTTAATTCAACATATGTGTAAATTTTACATATAAATAAGTTTGGGAAGAGGAAGAAGAGGGGGATCAGTACCTCCAAGTTTTGTTTTCCCCTTGAGCAACTCTCTCACACACCCCAGGGAGCCTGCCCCACAGTTTGAGAACCACTGGACTAGTGGATTCAAATTACAAGAAACAGAAGACTGAGAATACATTAGGAAGAACTTTCTGTTTGACATCGTTATAGATTACCCAAAAAAGTGATGGACTTTCCTTAATTGAAGTTTTTAATATAGAGGATTGGTCATCTCTCAGGAATGCTTTAGCTGTGGATTCCTTAATGTCAGGAGGATGGATTTGATTATCCTTTGACAAAGGGAAAAGGCATTCATTTTGCACAGAGCTATTTTTGTAAAGATTACTTAAACTGGGCTGGAAATTATGTCTCACTCTTACACTTGAGAAAACATTTGTGGAGACTGCCAGTTTCTTACTTAAAATTAGAAAATGTATGAATATTCTTCACATCCCTAATGGGAGACAAAACTCCAAAGAAAAGTAGAATTTATTAGTTGCTTGACTTTAGTTGCAGATTGTTACCTTTTACTTAATTAAAGTATCTTATTTTCTTTGTAACCACTTTTTCCTGTTGGACTGTACAGAATCTTTCCAGAGTAGAGCTATTATGATTTTATTTTGTGTTACATGGGAACAATGTTAATACAGGAGATTGATCAGAAGAAGAATACATATACCACCCAAGGCAGGTGCTGGGAAGTGGTCTTAGTTATTATGACTTCTTTGTGAAAACAGTCACTGAGTATATACATGTAGGGAGATATGTGTAAAGTTGTAGTGTCCACAAGATGTCACTATTGCCTTCTTAAAGATTTCAACCATGCTAAATATCCTAAGGCTTCATTCACAGTAAGATTTAACCTGTTTTTTGAGCTGAATAGATTTGGATCACATCATTGATGTGAAACTGAATCGAAGTTCACACTACATTTGCCATGATTGAAGCTCTCCATGAGCCTCTGCAGTCCGGAGCGCCGCGGGGCCATGGCAGCCTCACCGTGGCGCTCCTCCGGCGAATCTAAAAGGAGCGCCAAATTGGCGCTCCTTTTAGATTTCAGGGAAAGTGCGCCCCAAAAGCGGCAGGCGCACTTTCCCTGACTCAAACACCGCGGCGAGTGCGGTCGCCGCAGCGTGAGGTCAACCCGGAAGCTCCGGCCGTGCGGATGGCCGGCGCTTCCAGGGGCGACCTCAGGAAGAGGAAGGGGCACCGAACGTGCAGCTGCCCCTCCTCTTCCAGGCCCAGAAGATGGCCCAATTAGTCGTCTGCCGAGGCCCCTCGTCAATTTAACCCAGTTCGTGTTCAGATTTATGTTTGAATCAATGCAAAATGGATTCTCCATCTCGGACGTGTTCAATCGATGCATTGTTGTTTTTAAGTGTCAATCATACAGTGTGCATCTTCATCACCGTGATGTATCGTAGATCTTGTTCAACAATAAACAGCCATGAATCCATGCATGCCAGAGAAGAATCCCCTATGGCACCCACGAATCCATCCCTGCCAGGGAAGACTCTCCCATGGCACCTACAAATCCATGCAAGCTAAGCAAGACTACCCCATGGCACCCATGAATCCATGCAAGCCAGAAAAGACTTCCCCATGGCAGCCACAAATCCATGCATGCCAGGGAAGAATTCCCCCATGGCGCCCACAAAGCCTTTCACCTGATCTACAGCAACATTTTCTCTATCTCGCTCCCTCACATGCCAGGGAAAAGTCCCCCATGGTATCCATGATCCCCCCCTCCATGAAGCCACACAAATGTAATGGTGCACAGAAACTGTCAAAAGTTAAAAAAAAAGATGCTGCACCATGACCCCCCCAAGAAACACCCCCTGACTTCCTTGACCTCTGGCCAACTGGGAAAAGGGAACAAGTTCACTTGCAGAAGCTGAAAACAGCTGCCTGGCAATTTAAAGGGACCACTTGACAGTGTGGGAAATTCAAATCCACAGGATTTAAAGAGCCGGTATCTTTGTCCACAGAACATGCAGGGGAAAAACAATGGTGATTTGCCAAGACCTGTGGGATGTGTATGTTCCGCTCCTCTGCCCACCCTCTGCCCATTACCTCTAACTCCTGGGTGTCCCGAATGGGATCAGCAGTGCATTCCCATTGGCAACTCCCTAAAATAGCCCATTTCTTTTGAAAAGACTCGGCAAATGTTTCAAAAGAACTGGGTTAAGGGGAATTTCAGTGAAATTCAGTTTAGGAAAAACTGGAGCAAGTGTGAACCACTCCCTTTTAAACTGGTTTCCAAACTGGTTCAAAACATAGTGTGAATGAGGCCTAAATATCTGGAGACCAGTGTTCATATCCCCGTTTGGCCATATAAACTCCTGGGTGACCTTGGGCAAGTCACATTCTCTCTGCCTCAGAGGATGGCAATGGCAAACTTCCTCTGAGGAGACTTGCCAAGAAAACCCTATGATAATTTTGCCTCAGGATTGGCATAAGACAGAAACAACTTGAAGGTACACATCAACAAAAAGCACAAGATCCCATCTGAACTTGGAAGCTTAGCAGGGTCAGCCCTAGTTTAACTTGGATGGGAGACAGCCAAGGAATAGCAGGTGCTGTAGGTTATGTTTCAGAGGAAGGAACTGACAAAACTACCTCTGAGAATTCCTTGCCTGAGAAAACCCCTATGAAATTAATGAGGTTGACATAAGTAAACAGGTCTGTCACACACACAATTTTCTTTTCCTTCTTCGAATTATACTTTTCCTGCAGTTTAAATGAGTAGTGGGTGACATTACTACTGATCTCATTCCTTTTCTGCCTACTTAGGCTTGTTGAATTAGGCAGGAATTACTCCCAGTTGAGTATGGAATTGTAGCCTAAATGAATGATGCTGAGAGTTTGAGATTGCAATCCTAATATATATATATATATGGAAGTAAAGGTATTCCCCATGGACAAAGTTGTCAAGTTGTGTCCAACCATAGGGGGCAGTGCTCATCACCGTTACTAAGCTGAAGAGCCAGCGTTGTCAGAGACTATTCTGTGATTATGTGGCCAACATGAATACACAGAATGCACAGAAGTGGTACCTATTTATCTACTTGCATTTGCATGCTTTCGGACTGCTAGGTTGGCAGAAGCTGGGACTAGTAATGGGAGCTCACCCCATCATGCAGCACCTGGGCCTTGAATTGCCACTCTGCTGATCTTGCAATCCACAGAGTCAGCGTCTTAACCACTTGAGCCACTGCAACTAATAAACTCAGTGGGACATTAAACTCAGTGGGAATTGCATAACGTTGTGCTGTAAGGGTGTGATCCTTCAAGAATATGATTGGACACTATGGGATGTAAAATGGATAAAAAATGTGGAACACACTATGCATGCTCTTTCTGCTGCAAAAAGGGCCATATATATATATATATATTCATAGTCATTTTAGTTGATAAGGTGTTTTAACAGATTGTAATAAAACACAATAAATAAATAATATGGTATCTGCGGTATACTCTTCTAGATGATGTTTTGCTGGTGCACTAACAATGCAAAATTAAGGAGGTTTTTGTTTTTTGCTTTGGAGAAGGTGTTTGAATGGACCTTAGTGTATGAAATTCCAATTGTCCCAGTTTTCTACTCCTAGCACTTTAGCCATGGTTTTCAGCAACTTCACTTCCTGGAATATCAACAAGAAGGCTGGATACTTTGTTCACAGAAAAGGTCATACTGGAGTTATACCCCAGAGGCTTTCATGCCAACCTCTTTTGTATCAGACAGGATGCTAAGTACATCATTTATTTGCTATATTTTTTATGCTGCCAATTACAAAGGAATTCAGCTTACCACATATATTGTCTCTTTCCTATTTTATTTTCACAACAACCCTGTCTTGGTTAGACTGACAGATAGCAATAGGCCTCAGATCAAGGACTGACCTTCATAGATGTGTGGGAAATTTGAACTTCGAGTTTTCACCCAGTCCTAGTCTCACATTTTCTAACACTGCTGTTCGTGATACAGAATTTATCCATTAGTTTTTCCAGAATACAGGCATGCTGTTCCTACTATGGTCAGAAGAAAGACCTGTTGCTAATTTTATGAAATGCACTTTTGCTGTCTGAAATAGAATTGCCTTGGAATGCAAGACAATTTCATTATATATAACATTTCATTGTTAGTGTTGAATATTCTCCTACTTGCAGTTTCTAGCAAGAAATAACTAGACAGGGTATGACAAGATTACAGACCTCAACCACTGACTGGCTTTCACCCATGTTTCAGTCACCAACATAGGAGAAAGAGCCCAGTGATTTTCAGTGAAGAAGAAGTCAGCACCTTTTTGCAGGTTCCTTGCAATGGCAGTGAGATACATTACAGTAATCTTCTCCATGAATGGGCACAGACAGACATTACCTCAGTGTACAGGCTTGGTGAGTACAGGCTTGGTGGACACATGCTTGCTTCTAGTACAGTTGTGTACAACTCTCTGGGACTGTTGTGGAGTTGTATTCCCATTTGTCCAAGAACCTTTGGGAAGCAACATTCTCTTGCTTCTTCTGCAAGCCTATTGCTGCTGTGCTTCCAGATATACTTAGAAACATGGTGTGTGAGGAGTATGCTCCTTATTTCTCAACAAAGTCATACTGTCAACAGTCTGCTGTAAGTGTGGTTCTTATGGGAAGCAAGGATCTGCACACCATGTTTCCCAGGAAAATCTCTTGAGATTCTTGTGGTGGTGACAGAAACTTTGATGTCATAGAGGACTTGTGGGGGAGGAATTATAAATACTGAGCCCTTGTTCTAATGTTTAACTGCTCCCATTATTCCTGAGTTTTCTGCTTCTACCTGAATGTTCATTCTATTCTAGTTCAATATCACTAATTGTTGTTGAACATGAGAATTAAATGTATAAGAAGTCACACTGAAAACTTACATATGTAGTAGCTGTACTCTTACTAGTACATTTCCATTGAATAAATGGATTTTTGAGGCGAACCTGTGTTTTGAAAATACATTGTTTTCTGAACAAAACTTGCTTCTTGTGCAAAAAGGATGCTTGTTGCTCCATTAAAACTTAATTAAAATGTCCCAAAATGTTGACTATTTCTTCAGTAGGGTGTCTCCTTGTATTGAGATGCACATTTTCTTATCAAGGCTGAAAAAAGTTGTGTGTAATCTTTACATCCCTAAATTTAGAGGGCTAATCAAACAATGTGAATGAGTTAAAAATAGTTCTCTTATTAAGATCCAGGTAGAGGTGGTCTTTTCTTTTTCTTTTTGAAAAAATGGAAGTAGTTGCTCTAATTCAGAATTAGTGACACATTCTCATTTCCTATAAGCAGCTGCTGTACATTCTTGAAGTTCTCAGTTCTTTATGAGCTGTGTCCTTTCCCAAATTTAAGTTGAACTTTTGTTCCTATAGTCACATAGTGTCTTGTAGCTGAGTCACCAGAATTTGTTGTTGGTCATGCAAGATTTGATGTATGATTTTTAATTTCTCATGGCTTCCTTTTCCATGTTTTCCCCATTTCTCTTTATCCCATAGATGGCTTTGAACCTGTGGCCATGTACCCACAGACACCATCAGGTGAGTATGTATGAAGTGGATAATGAGACACTTTTTGTGTTCCTGCAGTGTGTCATCCTGAGCAGAAGCATCTCTTTGTGCCTTATTTGTCTCTTTCAGATGCAGTTGTAGAGGGACTTAAAGATGGCTGGATGTTCAAGGGTTGGGGGAAGCAGTCTAGTAATAGCTTGTCCATTCCTAGTGATTCCGAACAGTCCAGCCCAGTGGGTGAATCTTCACCTTCTACCCTGGAACACTTACTTCTCCCAGAACCAGATGACCTTGATGACCCCAAGTTCTTTATTGACCTGAATACTGGCCACATGGAAGACTCTGATGTGTTTGATCCTATACTGACTTTCCTCAACCAAGGCAGCTATGTGACCCATTTCCAAAGTCTCTATGACCTCTCTTTTTCCTTTCTCAGTTCCACCTTCTATGGCTTCTCCAGTGAGGAGGAGCTGGTCTTATACCTGGAGACATCCAGGAACTGGGCCAAGAGGGGTCACCTTGATTGGGCTCACGTCCGGATATGTTTTCTCTTGGGCCGGCTTTGTGTCAAGAGGGCCAAATTTTCCCAAGCTCGAGTCTATTTTGAGGAAGCCATGAGCACAATGGACCATGGATTTGAAGATCTGCCTCTTCTCACCTCACTGCACACAAACCTTGCTGCAATTTACCTGAAGCAAAAGATGAAGCAAAAGTTTTTATCTGTGGTTGGGAAAGGGGTGGCCCTCCTGGCCTGCTTACCAGGACACTGCTTTAGCTCAGACATTGAGCTAGAGATGGTGCTGTACATCCTAAGGGAAGCCATTACTGTGGGCAATACTGCTTTGGAAGCTCGGGCCTGCCTCCTTGTTGTCAAACTCTTCTTGCAGCTGGGCAAGTATGATGAGGTCTTGCCTTTTGCAGAACGTTTACAGTGCCTGTGTGCCAGTTTCACCAGCCAGAACTCCACTACAGCCTCCTTAGACACCATGCCTGTTCTAACTTACCTGTATGACAAGAAGTATTTGCCACACATTGCCTTGGCATCTGCAAGGCTGTTTTCCCCCAGCAGCATCAAGGGGGCACTGACTCCCATTTGGAGAGCTGGATTCATCCTTTCAAATTCCTCGAAGCTTCTTAAAGTCCAAGAGAGAAGCATGACAAACACCAGCATCCCTGCTTTGGCTTGTCTTTATTTAAATCATGCATTGGCATTCTCCCATGAAAGTGGTGCTATGTCCACAGAAAGAGCCCTGTGTGCAGTTTTATCCAAAATGTATCTCAAGCATGGCCTGCTGCAGGGAGCAGTGCATTATTCAAACAGAGCTGTTCTTCTTGGCAAAGCAATGGGTGAGGAGGAAGAGTTTGAATCCTCGCTTTTCTTGGGGTGGATGCATGCTTTGAACAGTCAGCCAGAAAAAGCAGTGGAGATCATGATGCACCTCCTGCATTCTTTGCAACAGACAGACAGTGTCACACAGGATGGGGTGGTCCACAACCTTTTAGCCATTGCCTTTAAAGGAGAAGGGCAAGTACAGAAGGCAGCGGAAAACTACTTATGGGCCTTAAATAAAGCCCGGGAGACTGGCAACAGGCGGAATGAAGCCATTGCATTATCCAACTTTGGGTGTTTGGCTGTCTCTCACAGGGCAAACTGCTTAGCAGCGCACTATTTTATCCAGGCCATTCAGTTGTACTTTGAACTCCAGGGTGGAGATGATGTACAGTTGGAGCTGGTGCAGATTCTGCTGTGGTTCGCCCAAACACAAGTGGAGAGGCATAAAGTGGAAGAAAGCAAACTGTTTTACGAACTGGCCTTAGCAGTTGCCTTGAAGACACGGAGTGTGATGAGTGAGTAGTTTGCTTTTAAATAAATGTGGGTTGGGGAAACTGGCCCTTTCCTTCACTATGTGTGTGTGTGTGTGTATCATATAATACAGTGTCTTACTCCACACAGGTCAGCTTTGTGCAACTGAGTCCCTCTGCCACTTCTATAGCAAAGTGTGTCCAAATACTGAAGCCTCCATTATCTACCATGAACACCAAGTTCTTCTAGCTCAACAACTCCAGGACAGAGAAATGGAAGGGCAGCTTCTGCAGTCTCTCAGCCAGCTCTACCAGAGTGTAAATACAACCAAGTGAGTGTGCATTGTGTTCAGCAAGAAACTCTGGAAAGATGACCAGCACTAGAGGTGAATGAGGCATTTTGGATATCTGTTCCCAGATTTCAGGGTTGTTTGTGTTCTTTTAAAAAATTCTCAAAATTCATTTTTTTAAAAAAAACTTTTCTTCAGTTAAAAATAAATAGATAAGGGTCCAAAACATACTGCAAAAATAATCCAGTTTGAGACCGCATTAATTGCCCTAGTTCAGTGCTAGGGAATCCTGGGAATTATAATTTATTGTGGCCCCAGAGCTCTCTGATAGAGAAGGTTAAATTTCTCATAAAACTACAGTTCCCAGAATTCGCTAGCATTGAGCCAGGGCAGTTAAAGCGATCTCAAACGGGATTATTTCTACTGTGTATTTTGGACCTTAAATACCAAAATGCCTCAGAGACCAGAATGGTATAGTTATTTGAGGGTTGGACTAGGACTCTGGGTTTGAGTCCCTACTTGACTGTAGAAATCTAGTTGGTGACTTAGGCAAGTCACACTCTTTCAGCCACAGAAAAAAGCAATGGCAAGCTCCCACTGAACAAATCTTACAAAGAAAACTCTATCATAGGGTTACCATAAGTCAGAAATGACTTGAATGGACATAACAAGAGCAACAAAATGCCACTGTTATGTTGAGAACCATGTCACATGGTTCTGCACAGTGCATTACACAATATAATCTAAACCAAATCAAATGCCTGCTTTAAAACATATCCAAGCACATTTTTAATGTCTATATAATTTTCTGTGTGTATAAACTGCTTTAAGCATTTGGGAAATGCTGTATGAAATAACTTTATAAAAGGAACAATACTGCTTCATTGAAACTTTACTAATATGTGTTGTTTTAGAAAGATGGTTGATTGCAAAAGGGGAGCATCTTGGTCTCTTTCACAACCAGCAAAGACTAGCACCTCTAATACCTTACATACGTTTTGTTATTCTGATACAATTTTTGTGGTTACCTAAATAGATAAATGGAAGGATATATAGATCTTCAATGCAGAGAGAAAGGGAGAAAATATGCACAGCAAACTCTTTGTTTTAAAAATGTTTGATGGATTAGATGTTTTCTCAATTTCCTTCAGGTACATAACATCTTAAACCCAGCCCTGCAGGTCAGATGGGTGTGTTAGACATGCCTTCAGCTTGGAGAAGTGTATTATGAAACAATGGTATAGAATGGCCCTTAATTCAAATTATTCATTCTTGCCTAGGAGAGGAGAATTAGTGAACACTTAATCTTTTTAGGAGTGGGTGCTCCAACTTGTTTCTCCAGGAGTGACAAAAATGTGAGGATGTAATATTGTTATTGTTATATTGATTTATATTCTACCTTTTTCCTAATAATGGGATTCAAGGTACCTTACAAATTATTAAAAACCAGTACAGAGCCAGTGTGGTCCAGGTGTTTGACTAGGACATTTGGAGACCAGGTTTGAACCCCTGCTGGGCAATGGAACACACCCTCTGAACAAATTCTACTGAGAAAACCTTGTGATAGGTTTGTCTTAGGGTCACGACAGAGCAGAAGTGATTTGAAGGCACACTGCAAAGACAGATTAAAAACTTCACGAATATATGTAGTACATGTAGGTTATTTAAAATACAATTAAAATCTATGGAGTTGAAACCATTGAAAATTAATTAAAATACGCTATTTTGTAAATCAACAAAACAGCAGACCATAAAAAACCCATCACAGTCAATTCTGAAAAGCCTGCTAGAATAGGAACATTTTCACTTGCCAGTGGAAGGAAAGCAAGGAAGACCCATTGTGGCTTCTCCAGGAGGAAGTTCCAAAGTCTGGGAGTAACCACTAAATAGGCTCTTTCCCTTGTTCCCACCAGCTGAGCCTAAGCTGGTAGGACAGAGCGAATGGTCTCTGAAAGACCTTGGAGCTCTAATAGGCTCATATTACACTTTCCATGGGGTCAGTTGCTGATAAAATTTGAAGAGATGACAAACTTGGGGGAGGGGTTGCAGACTGCCAGAAATAGTGCAAATTGAGTCCACTTTTAAGGTTAGGGTGAGGCTTAGGGAATTATGGGAACTGTATTTTATTGTGGCACCAGAGCTCTCTGACAGAGAAGACTCAATGTCTCAGACAAACAAAAAACAAACAAACAAACAAAAACAATTCCCATGATTCCCTAGCACTAACCCTAACCCTAAAAGTGGACTCAATTTGCACTATTTCTGGCAGTCTGCAACCCCCCTTGGTGAGGGTATGTTGCTCTGAGGTCTTTGGAGAAAATGGTGAGTGGCACATAATCTTATATACTGTATAAGATCTTTTAGTGGTGTGTGTGTGTGTGTGTGTGTGTGTGTGTGTGTGTGTAAAGCAGTAAATGTGACTGTCCATGCAAGGTGTCACTGCCCTGCCTGTAACACTGGTTGTGGTGGCTCAATCATCTAGATGCTAACCTTCCTCAGCAAAGTCAGAGTAAGCTCAGAGGGAAGGAATGTAAGAAACAGGTGCCTCTCCCATGAGCTACATTTTAGTACTGCCTTAGTCCTTGAATGAAAACAACAGCTGGAATCCACCAGCTTTGACACCTTGTGACCAGACAAGCAAACAAGCAAGCAAAACAAATAAATAAATAGAGCAATAGGATAGTCCAGCACACCATGTTGTTTCCTCTCTGGATGAACATATGTATCCACTTGACTTTAGTGAACATGAATGTTACACATTAGGGACTAATACTAATGGAAGCTTTTTGTCTTTGGGGAAAATTAATTAAAAATGATGGAGGAAGGATATAAATGTACACAATAAATTAATGAGGACAAATGACTTTATGGTCAGTTTCCATGCTTGATTCAAGGTGTTCTTGCTTAGCTTTCAAAGGCCCAAATAACTCATGACTCAGTTGTCTGAATGCAAATGTCTCCTACATCAGCCTACCTTGCATTAATGTCATTTTCTAGTGTTCTCATCCCAGTGCCCCACCATCTGTTTTTTGTTGTGTTTTTTTGTTTGTTTGATTGTTTGTTGTTTTTTTTGCTTTCCCTCCTCATCTCTAGGAAGGCTAACTTGATGCTCATGCTTTTTGGCACCAGAATGAAAAAGCAAAGATCCCTTCCTTAGGCTTTTAAAACTGACTGTTAAAATTTATGTCGCTTTTAGTTGCCACTTACGCCTTTTACATTGAAGGGTAGAGTTTTTTTATTGTTGCATTTTATTTTTATTTCCAATTTTTAAATGTTTAAAACTAGTGTTGATTAGAGACACAGAAAGACTGTAAGAAATGCAAGCATAAGAAGACAATGATCCTTAGCGCACTTGGGTGGCTTAGACTGTTTTGGGGATTTAGAGCAGGTATCAAATCAGGCAGAGGGATGACATGCATTCTTCTCATACCTGATATTGTTCAGTTTTTCAAATCCAGCTACCCAATTGATACTTGCAAAGTGGCATTGCTCTGCCTGCAGGGCTAGTTGTGGTTCTTTTGGCATCGAGATGCTAACTTTACTGTTCAAGGTCAGAGTCAAGTGAGAGGGAAGGAATGTAAGAACCAAGTGCCTCTCCTGTGAGCACAAATTTTCAAGATTACAGGTTACATTGTAGAAATTGCAGTATAAAGCTCTTACCTATTTCAATCTGCCACTTCATTTTCATCTTTCTACCACCTTACTTCAAATCCTACCCTGTTTCTTCACTGTTGTCTGATAAAGCTTCCTGTGAAGGATCTGTATCTGTTCAGTGTAGTATACCACAGTTATTCACAGCTTGTCCTCAGATGTTTTGGACTTGAACTCCTGGAATCCCTGACCTTTCCCATGTAGGTTGGGGTTTCAGGGTACTGAAGTCCAAAACAACTAGAGGACCAAAGACTGAGAACCACTACTGCCCAACACTTAACACTATGTGAAAGTCCAGTAGTCATACTCTCAACCAGTATTAGTGATAGGCACACCCTCATAGGCATACCATTTAAAGCAGGAGTAGGCAAAGTGTGGTCTGTGGGACACAGGCAGCTGTGGTGACCCGAGTATGTGGCCACAGAAGCCCCCAGACCTGCAATTAAAAATGGATTTAGTTTCACGCTGTTTTGATGGTGGGGTTGCCTGAAACCCTGCCAAATACACCCCAAGCCCACTCCACATAGCCTTCAAACCTCCAAACACAAAAGTGGCTGAAATTGTCCAAAACACAATGGTGCAGCCCACTGGGGAATAGGTGTGGTGGTGAAATGACCCCTACTCCCTCCATGGTTGCCCTCTCAACTTAAAGGAAAGAGAAAGACTGACTGTCTCTGTGTCCATGTATAGCTACCTATCTCACTGTAAAAAAGATGTTGTACCCAAGTCTTCTCACGTGGAAGTAATAGGTATGTCCATGTGCTTCTGGGTGCCTAGTGAAAGAGGGCCTCTGTTTCTTTATAAGAAATGCAAACAGCTGTCTGCTTCAATGAGAAAGGGGATGGGGGAAGAGAGAGAGATTGCTGTGCATCTGTGTCAGTGCTGCCTATCTGAAAGATCGAGACAGAGTGGCCTTTGAACCTCATGCTGATGCTGCCTGACTGAAGGTGAGAAGCCAACCATTATGATCTCACATTAATGGTTCCTGGCTACTGTGCTACCTGTCTGAAAGTGAGACATTCACTATTTTGACCTCATGCTGATCCTGCCTGCTTGCCTGCCTGTCTATCAGCAAGAGAAAAATCAACCATTTGCAAATATGGTGATACTTGCCACAGAGAGAGAGACTGACATTGTGATCTTATGCTGATGATGTTACCTAAAGGAGATTGGCCACTGTAACCTCATAATGATAATGCCTATTTGTTATAGAGAAACTGTTCATTGTGACCTTTGCTGATGTTGCCTGCCTGCTATAGAGGAATTGGCTAATGTGGTCTCATAGTGATGTTGCTCATAAGTTAATACAGCCAATATGAAGAACGTTCCCCTCTGCCAGTATATTACCTATCACTTTGTTGAGAAAGTGTCCTTTTCACCCAAGATCAGATGACATTCTTACCTTTTTTCTTAGGCCAGAAACATATAAGCCAAATAGAGCAGCTTCCTGCCACTTTAGGGGCATGGCATTTATATGACGCATGCCCATGAAGCGGCCTGAAGCCACTCTGAGACCAGCTAAGGTGGCCTGAAGCCACTGGCAAAAGGAGCTGATTAAATTTGCTCCTGCCAGCAGCTCATTTGGGATCGTGGTGGAGGCCAGCTTCCGGAATGGGACATCTGGTCACTGTGGTCCTTGTCTGATCAGGGCCAGAGCAGCCTCTGACTGCTCCTTGTGGCCCATCTGCTTTGACCCTGTCACCCTCTCATAATAATAATAATAATAATAATAATAATAATAATAAATTTTATTTATATCCCGCCTCTCTGCATAGCAATCGAAGCAGCATACATCAATTAAAAAGAACAAGTTAAAATCACAACCCTGACCCCAGCTCTCCCCCCCATAAAGCAGAATGAAACTAATTTAATTATACCTTGGATATATACTATGAATCACCAATTTTTTTAAGGATCTGGGATGAGCCCCCTTCTGCTGACTGCCTGTAATAGTCTTTCTCTGTGTTCTGACTTCTGCCTATTTTATGGGACACATGTTAGCTGTCACTGAGGCAAGGAATTTCCACATGGTTGGGTCAAACTAGACTCTAAGGGATAAACATATTTCCTATGATTGTTTCCCCTTCCGCGGTAGAATTTCCTTGAAGATATGTGTCTTGGCAATTCAGAATTGCAAATTAAGTTGAATGACCAACCACAAAACAAAATAAGCACATGAGGAAGATCATGTGTTGTGACAGACAACTTTCATCACTTTGGGAGCACTTCTGTAAAAAACACGACAAATGTATTGCCTAATTTGACAGTTAATCTATCACAGTAAACAAAGAAGCTTGTGGCACTTTCAAGACAACACATATATTACAGTATAGACGAGATGGAACCAGTACACAATGAATAATAATTATCTCATTGAGGAACAATGGAAAATTTAAAACAAAATTTTACTAGACATCATAAGTTTTAAAAGAAAAGAAAAGTCAAATCTTGACTAAATCCAGACTTTTCTTCTCCATATCCTAGTATAAACCCTTCCAACTATGTGTATAGTTTCATCTTTAACCCTGGACTTTTATGCATATGTTGTGTAGCCTTGATCCACTTATCATGATAAAGAGGTAACAGATCCCATGACAGTGATGCACCTTCATATTCCTTCACATGTAATGTGCAGTTTTTGTCTGGGCATCTGTCAACCTGAGGTTCACTTCCTTATATATTGAGGTTACTCACTATGGAAGGTATGTGTGATAGCCCCAGTGTGGAGAGGAGGAGAGACAGATGCTCCAGAGTGATGTTCCTTGAGGAATAAAACCTCAAACAGCAGCCCTTGTTTTTCTTGCATACAAGTATAGCTGCACACATATGAGAGTGGTTGATTATGACACAACTGGCCTGTTCCATCTGTTTTGTATGAGCTTCTGTATTGGATTATAAGGCAGTCTAAAGGAAATCATTCAGACTGGATGGTAGGAATGCTTCCAGAAAAAGCTTTTTATTTGTGCATGGATTAGTCATATAATTTGTTGGGGGCTGGGGGTTGGATTCAGCAAATTCAGGCAATACTACCCACTTGTTACCTTGTGTTTTCCCATTTTCACTCCCTGTCATAGTTGCATCTCTTTGTTTCTTGCTACAACAGAACTGTAGGATACATACACAACAGTCTTGCATTTTTATTTCATTTTGAGAGCAAGGAATGGAACATCAGGAAGCATCCCAACTTGCCAGAAAGGGTTGGTTCATTGCAGCGGCGTCATTGGGGGTGTGCAGGGTGTGTGAACTACATTAGGTGACACCCTAAGAAGGGATGACACCACTACTCCTCAAACATTTGAATTTGGCAAAAATGAGCTATGGCATTTACCTGTATCTCTTTAAATTGCTGAAGAGATGGTGTGAGTGGACTGAGGCTCAGTGGGAAGAGAAAGGAGAATCCCCATTTTTTTTTTAAAATAAAAATTTAATTATTTTTGATTTTTTAAAAATTTCTTTAAAAACATTGCATCTTACCAAATATTCACTTTAACCACATGAAACTATGTATATGTAAACACATTCATTCTGTATATAGATAGATCTTTTTAGCACCTTTGAGTCTAACTGAAAGAAGTTGGCAGCATGAGTTTTTGTGCTGCTAGCTTTCTTTCAGTTAGTCTCAAAGGTGCTACAAGATCACTCTACATACTGATTCTACAGACTAAAACAGCTATATCTTTGAATTCTACATTTATTCTGTGTGTATGATATTGTAAATTAAAGGTTTAATTTTAATTTTGCTAGTTGTTTATGTCACATCTATTACCATTACATTCAGTGATATGTGGGAAGTATGATTTATGAGTAAATTAGTACAAAAACATTATTAAGGATTCTGTATGGGTGTGATATGGGAGGAGGTCATGGGGTGGGGTGACACCATGAGTTACTGCACTGGGTGACACCAACCCTAGTGACGCTACAGGTTCATTGGCTTTCATTTTATATCTGAGCTTGCATGTGTTCTTTGTAATAATGGAGCTTTCATTTTATATTTGAGCACCCGTGAATCCCACAGATCTTTGAAGCAGGCACTGGATTGTACCAAGCAGAGTCTGAGGCTCTTCATTGACATGGAGGAAACAGTCAAGACAGCACAGGCCTGGTTACAGGCTGGGCAGCTCTACTATCAATTGCAAGAGGATGAACTTGTGGAGATGTATTTGCAGGTAGAGTAAAAACAAGATGACCCACTGGGTCTAGCTATTAATATTTCTGCAGAGTTTTCCATTAGTATTTGTACATTCTGAAGTGTTTCAGAAAGCTATTTTGTGCAGAAATGCATATCACTTTTTTTGCATGAAAATAATGTTTTGCTTTGCAAAACGCACATTTGTCATGCAAAAAAGCCATGTGTAGTTCTGCACATAATAGTTTCCCCAAATGCTTCAAAATGTGCAAATGTCAGGTTAAAAACTGCAAAAAAATCTTGCTTCTGTATTACTTTTCCTGTCCAGTTTTCCCAAGTGTTGATGAAATGATTTTTCATCTAGGAAGCAAATATGAGCAAATGTTATTTCCAGTGATACTTTTTAAAAGGGAAAGAAACCCTCTGTAGTTATTTACACTCGTCCCTTGCTGTTCGTGGTCTTGCCGTTCATGTCCCTCGCTCCTTTGCAGATGGCAAGGCATGAGGGACAAATTGGTGCATGTGCAGGAGCGCCCCCCATTGGAATCAATGGGTCTCCAATATTGGTGATTTTCCCAATTTGCAGGGGGTCCGGAACGGATCCCCCACAAATTGGGAGGGGTGACTGTATTTAATTCATTTGTAAGCCACCTTTTTCCCACAGTGGGACCCAAGGCAGTTCCTTGCTTGAATAATAGAAAGAAAG
The DNA here is from genome assembly GCA_020142125.1 of Phrynosoma platyrhinos. Taxonomy (NCBI): domain Eukaryota; kingdom Metazoa; phylum Chordata; class Lepidosauria; order Squamata; family Phrynosomatidae; genus Phrynosoma; species Phrynosoma platyrhinos. Next base: position 223,912,323 of record CM034703.1, read on the forward strand.
AGAGAGAGAGAGAGAGAGAAAGAAAGAAAGAAAGAAAGAAAGAAAGAAAGAAAGAAAGAAAGAAAGAAAGTCTTTGCCTGCTTGTAAAAGGAAAGCATGGAGGACCCAGACTAACCTCCCAAGGAAGGGAGTTCCAGAGGGTGGGAGCAACCATTGAGAAGGCTTTATCTAGTGTCCTCAACAAGTGAGACTGTGATGGTGGCAGGATGGATAAAAAAAAATTTCCTAGTAGTTCTGAAGATTCTGGCAGTTTGTATAAGGAGATATGGTATTTCCGATACTCTGGATCTAAGCCATATAGGGATTTATAGGTCATGACCAGTACTTTGAATTGTGCCCAGAAACGAACCAGTAGCCTGTGAAGCTGTTTTAACAAGAGAGATATGCTTCCTATCAGCATTCTGGCTTTAGCATCTTGCACCTGCTGGTTTCTGAAAGCTTCCAAAGTCAGTCCTATATACAGTGTGTTAATAGGCCAAACGGGATGTAATGAATTCATGTATTACCATAGACAGATCTGACATCTCAAGGAATGGTCACTGCTGGTGGACTAGTTTTAGCTGTGCAAATGAATTCTTGGACACTACTGAAACCTAGGCATCCAGGCTCAAAGCTGAGTCCAGAGGTTAAGAGAATGACATTAAACTTTAAAAGGTCCTGCCAACATACCTCTGAAAGTGCCTTAAAATCAAATGTTGGTCAGTAACTAGAAACTATTACTCATCAATAAAATAACTTTGCTCTAATATATTATATTACTTTTGAATGTAAGATGCCTTCATTAATTCCCTGTTCTCATTACTTATAGTTAAATTTGGTCATTGTAATTCATTACTTCCAAGCTGTGGATTTCAGTCAGTGATAAACAGCAGGCTACAAACATGCCAGAAAAAAGAATTTTCTTAGTCATTTAGAAATCTGTAAAAAAATAACTTTGTGCAAGTGTTTGCCACACAGTGGGTGCAGAATCAAAAACAGTGTGTAATAATAGAAAGAGTACCACCAGCAGTGGCAGTAAATTTGTTCTCAGCTATTAGATAGATAAGCTCAGAGCTTCGCTCGAAGAGAAATCTAATTCCTGTATATTGAATTGGTTTGCTCAGACTTAGCACTTAATTTATGCAGGAGATTACTTTGGCACATTGTTGGGCTCTAAAATACTGTAAAAACTCCAAATTCCATGACATAAGTTAATAAATTGAATACTATGACTGCTTTAAAACAGGCAGTTATGAGCTAATGTATCTATAAATCTTTTTCAACTTTTTTGAATTGATTTGTAGTCTATCAGGCATCTGGATGCTAGGAAGGAAGAAGGGGTTTGTATAAAGTTGGTCCTTCATACCCACAGATTCTGCATTCACAGATTCAACCGTCTATGGCTTGAGATATATATATATATATATATATTCCTAAAAGCAAACCTCAATCTTGCCATTTTATATAAGGGACACCATTTTACTACATATAATGGGACGAGCATCCACAGATTTTTTTATTCATGGTAGGGTTCTGAAACCAAACCCTGGAAGATACCAGGAACCCACTGTAGAACAGTATCGGGCAACATATGTCAGTATAAAAGGTGAAGTAGCTGAGTGCACCAAGCACCAATTTTGTCTGATGAGTACTGCATAACCCTTTATTCTAATTGGATCCATTTTGCAGGCAGCCATAGAGACAGCACTGAAACCTGAAGAGCTTCACTTGGCCATGGAACTGTATGAAGAAGCTGGTGATGTCTTCTTCAATGGGATCCGGAACAGACAACGGGCAGTGGATTATTACAGGGTAGCCACCATCACCACAAATGTGCACCAGTCCATACCCATGCAGATTTCCATTTCAAGACTTTACATGGATACTGTTTGCCATTGGTTGAAAAGACTATACAGAAGTAGATGGAGGAGAGTTAAAAGACATAAAAATGTCAGACAGTGATTGTGGGCAAAATCCATAAACTGCAACTGACATACGCATGTCAGTATACTCTCTCTCTTGTTTTCTCTTATTTTTTTAAAAAAAGTCTTGCCCCTATTTTAGGAGACAGTTTGGGTTTTTCTCCTCTGGAAAAAGGGGAGAGACATTTCCAAGTGTTTAGTGGAGCACTTTGGAAAAAGCCCAGTGAGTTTCAGCCTATCATATATTATGGATTATGGACTTTGATATGACCCATGGATAAGTTGAAGGCAAAACCTAGGGGCATGTAACAAAGTATGTAAAGGATAAAGGGGCAAAACAGATGGCCCCAAAGGAGCGACGTCATGCCTGCCCTTTGAGCACCAAATGCTACAATCTGGCATTTTTATGTCCCAAAAAAGAAGTGACAAAATGTTCCTTTCTTGGATGGAAAAAAGGTGCCCTTTCCATCACTGTAATGGTTTTTCAGAATTTCTGCAGTGCATATAAACACCATGCTAGCAAAACACCATGATGCTGCCTGCTGTGTGGTCAGCGGGGTGGCATGATGCCAGCTTGGGGGTGGTGTTGGGGTGTGCAGTGTGTGTACACCATGCCCCATGCCACACCGAATCTGGCATTTTTTGCTGGTCTGTTTTGAGCTAAGGCAAATGAAAATGATGCCACAAAACTTCCTAAATTACAACAGGCATAACACTTTCTGCTCACCTTAAAGACTGGATGGATGGAAAGTGAACTATGGTAAATGGTGGCTGTGCAATGTGTGGGGAAGACAACTAGGCACAGATGGGGATAAGAAAACGTACAGATGTCAAAAAGGATGAAAAGGCAAAGCAACAAAAATGGTGACTGTTAGCAGTTATTATAGGCTTTAACTTTAATATGATAATGGTGCCTGATTTTAACCTAGAAATGCTGCCAAACCTACACAGACATCTTATTCAAATTCTTAAAAGCCCAATTCCTCTTGGCACTCCTTTCAGGGGAAGTGCCAAAGAGCTGCCACTGCTGCCATTTTCCTGCCCAGACATTCAAAAAGGTCAGAAGCAGCATCACGGTGGAGAGAGTAGAGTGGGTTGGTGCTTCTTGTAGGTGCTCCCAGGATGGATTAAACTCTTGCCTATTGCCAGTCTACTTAGAGAAGAGGATGGTTCCATTTTGATAGGAGTTAAAGTACAGTACTTACATTTTACTTACATTGACCCATGGATAAGTCGACCCAGATTTTTTGAGTCAATTTGTGGACTAAAATTCCTAGACTTATACATGAGTACATATATTTCACTGGCCTTCTTCTGGAATTGCATAAAAATGAAAAAATAACTTTACAGTTAAAAGGACAATACATAACTATAATTATTCATATATAATACATCATAATAAATATCATCATAATCCTTGTAAACTGCTTCAATTCTATCCATACCAATATGGAACCTAACTACAGAAATTTCTGGAGCTGAGAATCTGACCTGATCCAAGCCAGAATCTGACCTGATCCTGGATCAAAAGAAACACATGAAATGGGTTCAAGGTTTATTTTATGTTTGCAGGTGGTCAGGAGATATCATTCAGGTTTTGTCTGCTCATTTGGGAGTGTGAAGCCCACACCTGGAATAGTCTTACCAAATACTGTGTTGCTTTATCTTGCTGCCTAAGCCTTTCTCATTGACTAATAGTTTTAAAGCAAAAGGTAGAGAATGTGACAGAATTAGCTTTATGCTTCACTGCAGTATAGGGTGAAGCTCCACCCCAGATGGAAGATAACTTTTGATAGCAGTCTTATTGAAAACCTTGAATGCATAAAATGGGTTGCTCCATCTGCCACCTTAGTTGGTTTGGTGTGTTATCCTAAATTATTGTTTTCTGTTCAGAAATGCACACACATTGTGTTTTCCTTACAGTAGCAGAAGATTGAATTGAATTGTGGTGATGTGAAATCTGAAGGGAAGGGCTTGTGCTTTCTCAACAAAGGCCAAATGGGCAGAATTTGCTGTTACAAAAACCAGTACCAAAGAGTCTTTATTTCCTCCAGACTCAAGGGACAGGGCACGTTAAGTGAATAGTACTGTGTTAATGCCCATTAGAATACAATAAAAATTTGTAAGCTTTAAGACTTATTGGTTGGAAATGGTGGTTGTAGAGAGAATATTTGAATGCAACAGTGGCTGCTACTATACTTCAGAATTAATGCAGTTTAATACCACTTTGTCATGGCCCATGTTATAGAATCCTGGGATTTATAGTTTGTTGTAGCACCAGAGCTCTCTGACAGAGAAGGATAAATATCTCACAAAATTACAAATCCTAGAATTCCACAGCAAGAGCCATGACAATTAAAATGGTGTCAAATTACATGAATTCTGCAGCGTAGATGCAACCAATAAGTGCTGGGAATAGAGATGATGGTATATCTCTTTTGTTTTTATTGTCTTTCCCCCCTTTTCTTCTGAAGAGCTTTTAGAGGTGATGTGATGTGATGGCCGGAACTTTTCAAGTAACATGGAAACACTGTTCCCTATTTTTGCCAGGGAGGAGCTATACCTTTGGCTAGGAAGCTGAAGGCCCCACAGACTGAGTTGAGACTCTTCAACAAGCTGACTGAGCTGCAGATTGGACTCCAGAATTATGAGAATGCACTTGAATTTGCTACCTTGGCAGCCAGGCTCAGCATGGATGTAGGTAGGAAAGAACATCAGGTTAATGGCCTAGTCATATCAAAATCCATAGTGTGGAAAGAAGACAGGAAATATTGTAATGGGCCAACAATGTAAAAGGTGATAATTCCTAAACAGCTGCTATCACAAAAGCCAAAATAATGTTCTAAATGCCCAGGGCATAGAGTCATAGAAGCATAGAAGCTATACATTCTGTTTCTCTGTAGGTATTAAGGTCCCAGAGTGGAAGTTGCCTTTTAGACTTTTATTAATTTTTCTCTTCCTTTCTTTCACCTCCATTCTTTATAACTCACAGGGTGATCACCTATACCACAAACCCCTTTGTGTTTGTTTTTTTTTTAAAGCATGCAGTGGTATAGACAGTTGTACTAACAATTCTTTAAATACATGGTATAGATTCTTTGAATTATGGAATATATATGTATATCAGGTCATATATGTATAATATTTCAGTGCATATTTCAGTTCAGGTTGTTAATGCATGTGTACTTTCTGGGCAGCAAGGGAAGCCTTTCTCCCAACATGGGACCCAAGGTGGATGCATTGGTATTGCAACACAATACAGTCACACTGGTGTTGCTCTGACACCAGGACTGTAGCTTGAAAGGGAGGGAAACTGAGATGCATCCTGAATTATTACATCCATCAAAGTCACTGCACACTCATTCATGCATGATTTTTTGTGCTGTTAGCTGCCTTGAGTCAGAGCTATGGATTCCTTGACATAATTTATCCATTTGAAACGTGATCTTCCCTTTTTTCCTACTGCCTTTCAATTTACCAAGCATTATGTCTTTTCTAGTGAGACATGTCTTCTCATGGTATGACCAAAGTACCACAGCACCAATTTAGTCATCTTGCCGTCTAAGGAGAGTTCAGACCTGATTTGTTCTTGGACCTATTTGTCTTTATAGCAGTCCATTGTATCTGCAGAACTCTTCTCCAGCACCACAATTCAAATGAGTTGATCCTCTTACTGTCAGCTTTCTTCACTGTCCAGCTTTCACAATCATACATAGAAATAGGAAATGTGATGGCATGGACAATCCTAACTTTCTAATCAGTGAAATATCTTTACACTTCAGGATCTTCTTTAGTAAGCTGTAACGTTGCTCTTTTTTCTCCCCAGGAGACCAGTGGCAAGAAGTGGTTGCCTTCCACCGCCTGGCAACTGCATACTATCTTCTGCAAATGTATGAAATGTCTGAGGACTGCTACCTGAGGACGCTCTCTCTGCGCTCATCATTGTTGCAAGGCACTCAGGAAGCCATGTATTATTCTAAGGTCTACTACCGCCTGGGAGATCTGACCCTGTGCAAATTAAAGGTGAGAAACAGCAGGCTGTAAAATATGGCCATGATGCATCTCACTAAAAATCTGACAAGTCCAGATGCTGAGTTTAGTCTGACCTTGTGCTTAAATTAAGACTTTCATTAAATGAAGACTTTCATTTAAATCAGCCTTCCACAACCCATCCCTTCCCATCCAGATAACCAGTGGTCAAGGATGGTGGGAGCAATATTCTCACACATCTGGCTTGGATCAGGTCAGGCAAGGCTATGTTAAATTATCTGATAGCTCTATAGGCATCTGGTGACATGAACTGTACCACTAAGGGGCTGTACAGAGTGGCACTTAAGGTTGGCCCGGGGGTGGACTGGGGACATGGTGACCACACGCCGGCCACCCCAACTCTGCCCTGATGCTGTTGACCAGAAAAGGCTGTGTCTTTGATGCAGCATTTAGATGCGCTGTGCCAAAGAAACACCAAAAAGCTACCACCACAGCAGTAAGGACAGCTTTTTGCTGCTCTAAAAAGGAGCAGCATTTTGTCTGTTCTTTTTAGAGTGGCAAAGCGCCTGATTGGGCCCATGGCATGCGGTTGCCGTGGCCCCAATCTGGTGAGCAAAGTTTGCCACTGCCCCTTTTGGGTGGTCTGTTCAGTTTCTCTTATCTGTAGTGATGCATATGTCTGGCTTCTGCCCCACTCCAGTACCAGAGCCTGTTCTGGCTTCTCTGAGTATCTAAAACTGCCACCCTTAAATTTCTGCCCTTTATTTCTGTTTACAACAGGGGTGGGAACTGTGCCTCCTGAAGGCAGCCTGCAGCCTGTATGGGCCTTTTGTATGGCTTCTGGTCCTCTCCCACATCACCCCTAGAAAAATTTTATGTGCAAAAAATGAGAATCACATTTCTAGAGACCTTCAGAGGATATTGTTGTTGTGTGCCTTCAAGTCATTTCTGACTTATGGCTACCCTATCATGGGGTTTTCTTGGCAAGTTTCTTCAGAGGGGGTTTGCCATTGCTATCTGAAGTTAAAAGAGTGTGACATGCCCAAGGTCACCTAGTGGGTTTCCATGGTCCAGCGGGGATTCTAACCCTGGTCTCCCAGGGTCCTAGTCCAACATTCAAACCACTACACCACGTTGGCTCTCTTCAGATTCTCAGTTTAAATGCAACCCACCACCCACATCTTGTTTAGGCCCAAAATGCCAGTTACTAATTAGAAGTCTTTTCCAGTTTTGCAATGAGAGGAAGATGCAGCCTGCAGGCATCTGTGCGTGTGTGTGAAGAGAGAAGGTGTGCCCCACAGAGCTTCTACAAATTTACAATATACAGCCATTTTTTCTTCTTGTTCTCTTTTCTTTCCTGTGCTATTAGTGTGTGTGGCACCTCTTGCAGAAAGGGGAAGTTAAATAATAAAAAGTTGGTGGATAAATAAATAAATAAATGCAGAGTTAAGTGATCCATGTTGATCAGCTGAGGACAGTTTTGGTTTGTTTGTTTGTTTGTTTGTTTGTTTCAAGCAACTGATGGACTTGCATGGGTTGCTGAAGCATTCTGATTGGCATCCCATTCTCTTTATGGGCCCTGAGTTGCTACCTGAATTCACTCAGTCTTTACTTTTTGTCTCCTCTTTTATTCTCAGGACGAACAAGATGCCACCAGCTATTTCCTCTTAGCCTTGGCTGCTGCCACTGAGCTTGATGACCAGGCCTGGGAGGGCAGGATTCAGGCCAGGCTGGCTGAAATATGCAATGCTTCCCAGTCAGATAAGAGCTCAAGGGGATGGACCACATATCGGACCCGATGGTTAAGTGAAGGGAGACAGGATGTATGACAAATCACCTCATGAGACTCAAGAGCTCCAAAGAAGAGCAGTGCTCATCTCCTTACCTCACTGCCAAAGAGCTTCCAGGTGCTTCCTAAACCCTGAATGGAGGGAAAGATCAGGGCTCAATACGTCCATGTTCTGTGTTTTTAAATTCATTGGTGAGAGAAAATTGTCTTTTGCCAGTTGATATACTGGCAGGATAATGTGATGTAGGTAAAAGGCCAGACCATCTTCTCTTATTAGCCTAGTATTTTGACTGCAATCCTATTGGTACCCTTTGCTGTAACAACCTGTTCTGCTAAAATAAGGCACCTATTGGACTGATGCATAGCATAGCTGGTAGAGAATAAAAATAAATAAATAAATAAATGTTACTAGAGAACACTGGCCTGCCAGCCCCTAGCAGCTTAAAAACTGGCAGCTTTTTTCCTGACACAGCTCTTTTGCAGTCTTTTCTCTGCTCCTGGCAATCATTGCAGCAATTGTGGCCATTTTACCCCTGCTGCCACCTATGCCAGCATAGTCATGCCAGTTCACAAGATCTTGGTCTTCTTTATCAGTCACTGTGAAACCTACAAAAAGAAGGCTTTATTCAGGTTCCTGATTATTGAAAAATCAGAGCAACCAAAAGACTTTCCCCTCTCCCTTAAACTAACCTGCTGAAATGAAAACACTTGGGGCTGCTAGGAGGGGATTTTTGTGAAGACTGAGAACTTTATTCAGTTTTGGTCCTCACTGCAAATTCTTGGGCTCAGTAGTTCTTTAATGTCATTTTCACCAGCCACTTCTCTGTGCAGTCTCAGGGTTCTAGAAAAACAAGCAGATTAGGTAGACCGTACAAGAATGAAGTATGCCCTCCCCTCCTTGTGGAAAGAAAGCACTGATGAAACAAAAAGTGTAGACACAGCTTCTGTTTTTCTGTTTTTTACCCAGGCACTTTCTAGAAGAACTTGGACATCTATCCTATTGGTAGATTCATAAGCTTCTCCAACATTTAGAGTGGAACTGTCTCCTGTGGAGACACTGATAGCTCATTTGAGCATTTTTAGACAGGCATGAGACTGAGTGACAAGGGATATATAATGAAGGAAACAAAGGAATGAGGATTCATATTATTTATGGAAAACCTCTACTTGCCTACACCATATGCCATTATGAATCAGAATCCTGAGCTATGCCCACCACTACAGTGGGCAGATAGAGGTATCCAAGATGTATCTCAACATAAATGCCCCAGTACCTCAGTGGCTAAAGATGAAGGGCCATAATTCAGTATAGCACACATATTTGGGAGTCAAAAGATCTCAGGCTTCAGTCCTTGGAATCTCCTCCCAGTAAAAGGCTCTGAAGCAGCACAATGGAATATATTGCCTAAGACTGTGGAGAGCCACTGACAGGCATCATCATCTGCTAGATAGGCAGCTGATGGTCTGACTCAGTATAAAAAGCCTTTTCATATGCTTTTACTATAAAAACCTATCTTTTTGTACTACAGCTCCCATGCTGAGGACATTACCACATGAGGCCCGTTCTCACTGCAGTCATGTCAGTTAATAAAAATGGAAATACACTGGTTTCAGAGCAGCCATTATCGCACATCTTGTCAATTGTATGACTGGAGCTACTTCTGCCATTGCACTTTCTTTCTAACTGCCCCTTATTCCCGTCTCCTATTCCTTACTCAGCCTGCCTTTTGGGTCTTTTTAAAAAATCACCCAATTCTGGAATTCTACTAATGTGATTTACATTTTCAAAAGAAGAGGGGGAATAGGAAAAATATAAAGGCAGTCAGCCTGCTTGGGATAGTAAAGAGGAGTGGGGCCAGGGGTTGAGGAGGAGACACTGACACCACCTGACTGCCAGTCTTGCAACCGCCCTGGCAGTTAAGTTTCACACATGGGGTCTAGTGCGATTGTGAGCTCATTAACAGGTTTCCCCCATCAATGGAAAGAGACCCCCTAATGGTGCTTTGGGGATACAGCTGTTATGGGTCAGAGGTGTTTTCATGTGATAAATATTGCCAGAGGGTCCCCCCCCCCCCCCGCAGCTGAAACCACAGATTAAGAGCCAGGCAGCATTAGCCAATGTAAGTAGCTGTCCAAAAAACGTAAACATTTCCAAGCTATGATTCTTATTATGATGATCAAGAGTTGTAATACTGATTTACCAGTTTGCAGTGTATAATTTTGCTTTTCCCTTGTACTGTAAGTGGACTCACCACTAGAGGGCAATAAAGAAAGTACTTCCAGATAATGTTTATTTATTTATTTATTTATTTTGGTACTTACTATCAGAAATATTCAATTTCTAAACAGATGACAGCTTCTTAATATTCTGAACTTTTTGGATTCATTTATGGCTGACTCACTGGATGGTCAGACACCCCACCCTCAACCTCTACTGTAGGTGTTATTCTACTTTGATTCTAAATCCTGAACAGGACAGTTCAATAATCCTAATATTCATATTTATTTATTCATTCCCAGCCACCCATCTGTCAGTTATATTTAAAAAATAGTTGAAAAAAACCCCGATGCTTACAAAAATGGTAAAAGTGTTGGGTTCTGGTGTTTGAAGGAGAAAGTTTGTAAATAAATCTTGGCAGGCTTTCTTTGAACAACCTTTCAGATTATTATAGAGAGAAACTCAAATAGCTAATGATACATTACGGCCTAAGATGCTAGAAATTAATTTGAAGCTGAAAAGGTGTTATTTGAATAATAAGATTCTTTATGAAACACATCTGATTCAGTATTCTGAAGAAAACACACAATTGTACACTCCATCTTTTTTTTTATGGGCTCAAGAAAAACCAGTTAGGACAATTTGTATGTGCTTTCCTTGTTAAATGATAATGCCTTGCATATGCCATATGAGTTACCTGGATAAGTGGCAGGTACTAATTTGTTTCCCTCTGCTTGTTTTAATAGCTCTTATTTTTAAACAAACGCATAGTGTTTTAACCTTGATATATGGTTTCTAAATATGTAGATCTGCTAGTGCTAGAGCTCTTTTTATAATAGCATGAGGTTGCAGTTGTCTGCACCTGGAACAGATAATGACCTGATCAAGAACAATGTTCTCCTTCTCTCTTGACTTCATAACAGTTCTCTTCATGTGTATTTCAGCATACATCCCAGCAGTAAAATTAAATTGAAGATTTTTTTTATTCTTCCAGACATTCAGTTCTCATGAACGCTAAAATTATTATAACAAAAGAAAATGGGGTTGAAAAAAAATATCCTTTTAAGACTGGTGTCCAATATGAACTCACTAATAAAACACATGAAGGAGAATCCAAATCATGTTTACTTAGAAATAATTGCTACTGAATTCAGTGCTCCTTGCTTTCTAGCAAATTTGATTTGGACATGCAGCATTTGCTCTATTTAAATACACTCTTGGTTGTTGGAAACTGGCATATCTCCAGTAGAGTAAGTGGATGCAGACACCAGCTGAGAATGTAACCTAAGAATATTAACCTTATGTGGCCCCTTTAATTCACAGCAAAGTATCCTCTATAGCCTGGGAAAAATCAACAACATGAATTTCTCATTTGGGAATGTACCACGTGGCACTGTTTCCCTCTCTGTCTCTCTTAACATATCTGAATTGCCTTCATAATGTGATCTGAGTTCTTAACTGACCAGGGACCTGCACATGTGATAGCTATTATTATTGCTTGAAAACAGATTGGACATTCACTAAGGCACTATGTCATGAATGCTGTTTCTCCAATCACTGTTCTTGAGATGGAAGGTTTGGTAGCATGAAAATACTGGGTTCTTTTATGTGTCATTTGACATTCCCTCCCCAAAGGAAGTGTGGAGGTAAGGGTGGTATGAGCCTCATAGCTCCAGGACTGTGAAACTTAGGGCCTTTGCAGACTGCTAAAAATAGTGCAAATTAAGTCCACTTTA
>CM034703.1:223961389-223984338 GCA_020142125.1 Phrynosoma platyrhinos
CTGGAAAAGAGTGCTGAGGATCCCATGGACAGCCAAAAGGACAAATAACTGTGTTCTAGAGCAGATTAAGTTGGAAAGCTCCTTAGAAGCCAATATGACCAAACTGAGACTATCATACTTTGGACATATCATGAGAAGAGAGGACTCATTGGAAAAGCCAACAATGCTGAGAAAGGTGACGGGAAGTAGGAAGAGACGAAGGCCACATACTAGATGGATGGACTCTATTAAGGAGGTCACTGGTATTAAGGGGTTTCAGGAGTTAAGCAGCGCAGTGGATGACAGAAGGTCTTGGATATTTCTCATCCATAGGGTCACCATGAGGCGAGATCAACTGAAGGGCAGTTAACAACAACAAATAGAACAATATCCTGCAGCGCAAAGTTAGCTTAGAGATACAAGGCAAACCACTGGACTCCCTGAATTCTGTCCCTCAGCACCTCACTATTCCTAGTGATAGGGCTGGGCCTGGGTCAGGATCTTTCTTATGTTTATACTACTTACAAGTAGAGTATAGCAGAAACAAGTTCCTACAGAAGACAGAATAATCAACAGCATAATCACAAAGAACAAAGAAACTCTTTTAGAACATGTCCACACAGCCTGAAAAACCCACAAAAACCTACAAAGAACAAACATTGCAGTACCTCTTCCAAGGCCACAATCTTAATTTTAATCTAACTCCAGATGCTGATGGGTGTGACTTTCCAGTGACTGAAACCAATAAGGATCATTAAGTTGTTACATTATGGTATCACCCAATTGATTAGGTAAAACAAAAGTGAAAGGGCTATTGGCAATAACCTAGACAGTCAAACTTGAGATGGGTGAACTTTTTGCCTGTGCCACAGGACAGGTGATTTTTCTAAGCACCCCTTTCATATTGCCTTGGCTCTGTGGCCCCTTTCACCTTTGAAGCTTGACATTTGAGGACTAGGTGGCTTGTAGCTAGTAGCCTCCTTTTCCTATCATTGTCACCACCAGATACTTTTTGCTTAACCTTGGACTTTTTCTTGATGCCACAGGTGCCTTCCTCATTGTCAGTAGCATATCTACATTGGTATAGGCAACAAGATCCCAGTCCTAGAAAACCCATTTTGATTTTTGCATAGTATCATTTTGTATAATCATTAGTTAACCTTCAAATGCTTTCATTTTCAAAATATTCATTATACGTTCTTGCATCTGACACTGGAAAAAGGAATCTGGCATTCTGCCAGCTAGACAAATAAAGCTCAGCTGGCAAACTTATTCTGCACTCTATAGATATTGTACAGACTATGTGTTAAAACAAATAGTTAAATCTATTTTAATACTTTATTTTTTCTTCAAACATATACATATCTTTCCAGTAATGTACATTAGAATTTGCTTACCTACATAAAACACTACCCCTAAAACTCTACTTCCTCAATGTCTCTTGCTGGGTCATCCTTTCTTCCCAACCATATCTATTTGAATTTATTGTTCTTTTGTTCTTTTATTATATATACCCATATATCTACGATAGTCACAAAGTTTTGTATTCATGTGATGCACAGTTCATCTTATTTCCCTGTCATCCTATTACACTACCTATAGTTTAATTCCATGTGTTCTTACAAAATTCATTTACCAGAAACCATTCTTTCTCAATTATCCTTCTGATATGAATTATCCTTCATATCCTTCTGATTCAGACAAGCCATCAAAATATCAATTTCCATCATTTCTGATAATTTTAGCAGCCAATAATCTAATGCAGGAAGTTCATTATTTTTCCATTTTTGGATGCTACCGTTATCATATAATATAGAGTAAAATTCTCCAGTGTTTCCTTTCTACATGAGATGGGATCTTATTTAACATACTGAGTAAATAAATTTCCAGTCTTAGTTCATAGTTTATTTGAATATCTTTTCAATCGTTATGTGAATCTTTTCCCAAAATATCTTTCGTTTTGGGCATCATCACCACATATGGATCCATGTACCTCCATTTTCTTGGCATTTCCAACATTCATTAGAATTCATCTTATATATCTTCTCAATCTTACTTGGTGTCAAGTACCACCTATGCTCCATTTTGAAATAATTCTCCCTCAAGTCCTGTGCTCTTGTAAATTTATTTGTTTTATTTCTGGCGTAACTCCAGCTGTCTAATCCAATGACCCGGTCACAATCTGACACACGTTTTATCATCTCATCTGAAATCAAATCATTTTCCTGTTGTTTTTCCTTAAATATTTATATAAATTTGAAGTTCTTTTCCTTGGATCAAACAGAATTTTATCTATTTCCAAAGTTTCATATTCAAATTCTTTTATGTTTTGATCTATCAGAAATCTTTCTTTTAGTTGCAAATAAATTTTAATAAATGGTTAAATCTAATTGCTAATCTCAAATAGAGTTGCTGTGTTCTTGTTGTGTGCCTTCAAGTCATGTCTGACTTATAGTGGCCCTAAGATGAACTTTAGGCTGCTGTACTTTGGCCACATTATGAGAAGGCATGAATCACAGGAAACGTCAATAATGCTAGGAAACTGTGCAGTAGAGAGAGAGGAAGACCACATGCTAGATGGTTGGACTCAATCAGAGAGGGCATGGGTCTAAACCTGCAGGACCTGAGCACAGCAGAAACAGGTGATCTTGGAAATGTCTCATCCACAGGGTCACCATGAGTGGATGTTGACTTGAGGGCAGTTAATAACAATAACAAAGGTGAACCTATTATCAGGTTTTCTTGACAAGATTTGTTCAGAGCAGGTTTGCCTTTGTCATCCTCCAAGAGAGAGTGACTTGCCGAAGGTCACCCAGTGAGTTTCCATGGTTAAGCAGTGATTCAAACCCTGGTCTCCAGAATCATTATTCAATCTATGCTGCCTCTAAAGTAGAGAGTGTCAGCTCCACTGATTAAATGAAGTTCCTTAATGTGAGTTCCAGGCATTCGGTGTGTCTACTCTAAATGACACTACCAAGTGGATTTGGGTGTCACTGCTCAATGATACTAGGAATAAAATAAAACAGAGAATATATTAAACTAATATTGTTAAGAGGATTACATTTCTGTGTATTATGCTTTTGAACATCTGTCTGTCAGATTGTTTTTCTGTGCAGAATTGGTACAAATGACCTAGGTGGACATTGTAGAAAGACGCTGAGAATTTAAGGTGATGGAGAAAGTTACAACAAAGCCCATGAACAAAAAGAACCATGAAATTAGTTCCACATGTACAAGGGGACTTAAGACTTGTCCCCCCCCCCCCCATAGCTGTCCCCAGATACTGGAAATAAAATCAGTTTTAAAAGTGAGTGCAATTGCAAAAAAAAAAAAATCTTCTTAGTCTATGCAGAAACTATGATATGTTATAAAAAAAGAAAAAGAAGAAAAGATGGTTAACCTCCATGGAAAGAATCAGCCCTTCCTGTTGCCACACCCCGACAGCTGGTATTCACTGTTTACTGCTTTCCTCAATGCAATATTGTGACATATAAAGTAGGGATGTGCATCAGGACCAAATTAGGCAAGAAGAGCATCCCCTGTTAAATTAATCTTGTTTTACTGAGCTCATCATGGATGAAATGTTACTTTTTCAGGAACAGAAGTCAAGGAAAATGCCTGTTAGAAACTTTCAATACGATAGGAATTAGAAAATGCTCTGAAGAATCTTCTCATATCATACAACTCATAGTATATACAGAGACATTAGGCCATCTACATAAATGTTTTTAATGATTGCAATGACACAATCAACAGCATTTTCCTCAAAGCATTTTCTCAGCTTTCTGAGACCTTAGGCTTGGGGTTCTTTCATACTACACAATTATAGTGCTAAGATTCTATTTTATCTGCCATGTGTTAGCATATACGGTTTCAATAAATTTTTGGACATATGGAATTCCCTCTATGACCCCGAACTGACCTCTATGGGATGTCAGCCATAAGGCCCAAGATGGAAAGTCAGGTAGGCACAAGAAAAGGTCTGCCAGACAACTGGAAAATTCCTTGCCAGACAGGTTTGGGAGTTGCTAAAGAGGAAAGACCATCACCCTTAGAGGACAACACAATAGTGTTTGTTTGTCCTGAGTCTTACACCTAATGGGGCAGTGATTATATTTAATGGCACCCTTTTTCCTCTAGCCTCCCTCCTTAATTGTGTTAAGATTTGAGTGCATTGTTAAGGTCATCCTCACACCTCGGCTTAACAAAACCCAGGCAATCAGCACTTTTGTCCAGGCTTCAGCCAAGTCATCAAGTCTCTAGCCAGAGGCTAGATATTTTCTATGCAAACCCCTAGATTTTTAAACTCTATGTGCTATCCTTAGAGTGCATCCTGACTTCACATCAGTCTATGCTCTGATCATACCTCCTTCGGCCATCCCTTCCCCCCATTTCAGCAGCTGTACATCATCATCATCATCATCATCATCATCATCATCATCCACATTGGATCCTGGAGAAGCCTTCGGAAGTGAGTATCTCCTGTAGTCCAGCCCATCTTGTTCTATTCCTGCTTTCACTCCTTTGCTTCTAGTGTGCTGTGTGAGTGTGTGCGTCATATTTGCATGTTTGCAGTTTTCCCTTTTAATAAATATTTAGACCTTAATTGAAGAAGCTTGTCTCAGCATCATCCATTGTGGGATGTTTTAGTTCTCTGGTATGCACTACGGTACTCTGGTTTCGCAGGGTGTTGTTAGGCCCCCACTCTTGCATATTTTGAGCTAATTATAAATTCCCCTAATTAGATCCTTCCTAGCAATGGCTCCATCCTCCTATGGAATTCTGGGATCTGCAGTGGGGGGGCATTTGGAATTATCAGCCAGGGAGCTCATCTGGTGCTCCTGACCAAACTACAAACCCTAGGATTATATAGGAGGCAGCCATGGCAGATAAAGTGGAATAATAGCACTATAACACTGTAGTGTGAAAGGGCCCTCTCTTCACAAGCATATTTGGTGCAATGAATTTGAGTTTATTATAAAATGAAAGCAAAACTCAACTGAATCTAAATGCTCAACAGGGCTATTCTTTGGTTGGTGCCCTGGATCAAGCTGTAATTTTAGAAACAAATAGAACCTTTGCTTCATCTACAAGCTACATTCACCTTCTGCTCACAGCCATCTGATATTGTCTTGATGATGATATGCTGAGATACTTATTATAGGGAAACCTGGACTGCAATGCAAAACCAGGGGCCTAAATCCAATGTGACACTATTTGAACAGCTGCTGGTACAATTGAATTTTGTCACTTTTCTTTCTCTTCCTCTCTTCCTCCCACCTTCTGCACCATCCAAAAATCTGCCATGGAATGTTTCCCAGCCCATTGGTCTGGGGCAGGAATTGAGGCTGCAGTGCATTCCCTTTATGATCATATTTTTTGGCACCCATCCCACCTCAAAGAAACTGGGACTACAGAGTGAGAAACAGCCCGAACCTACAAGCTTACTTGAATATTAGATCCTCCAGGTTCAATAAAACATCCTTCTTAGTAAGCAGGCAGTTTTCCATCTTGATGGTTTGTCAAAGGAGAAAGAAACACAAATCAATGGGCCCTGTGAAACATATTAGGTAAAAATATCTTTAAACAAAAGCAGAATGTCTTCTCTCCCATCCCCTTGGGGGCAGATCTTTCCTTCATTTGCATGCCAAATGGACAGCAAATGAGGGAAAGCAGTTGTATTATTTCTCATGGAAGGACTCTATCCATGCAGCCACAACACACTTCTCTAGACTGTGTTGCAACTAATTTCATGTAATGTCAAAAAGCCTTGTCTCTCTCCCTACCTCCCATTCCATGATTTTTCCCAAGGGTTTTGGCAGAACTGAATTTTCTTCTTTAATGTGGCTGTCTGTACTATGCAAGAGGAAGTTATTGCTTCTTGCATTTTAATTTCCATGGCAACAAATTCAAGATTCCAACCCCACACAAACAAGAGACCATGAGACACAAATGTGTTCCTTCACTACCACTGCCACACACAGCAAGAAGAACTACTGTTTGCCTTGGGAAGACAAAATGATAATAATTCGCAAAAGGACTGGGGATAGATTTCATTTGATTTCACCCTTCACCATAAGAAGATTTATACATATAGAAATGTCTCTGTTTCCAATTGGATAACAGCCATCTGCAATAATAAATGATGCATCGTGAATATAAAACCAATATATAAGTGGAGATTGCTTCTTCCTTGTGCTAGGTAATCAAACAATGACAATTCTGGAACTATCAATTCCAGTTTTTTTAAGACTGGTAAAAGTGCAAGTCTTATTGAAGATTAGGAAGTACATTGGACCTCGTTAAAAGACAAACCCAAGAAATCTAATCACAGTATATACTGATAGCCTTGCACAGTACTTATTCCCAAAGCAGAGTCTTAAACTAAATTGAGAAATATTCCATCTTTATGCTGAACTGACATATTTGTGTTCATATAGATTATTACACCAGAACCATGCTGCAGTTTTATATTAGGGTTGTATATAAGTGCTCATCAATTTTCTGGGCTGCTATGGTGAGCAAACTGAGAAGAGAAAGCACCCCTGTTCTTCTTGTAAAAATCTATTCCCTGATGACAGTAGTCACAACAATGTCTGGCAGGGACCTTGTGGGGAGGACGGACTGCCCCTTGGACTGGTTTTTCGATAATATTTACTCTTTGCCTGCCTCCCAGTGACATCAAGAGGAAAGAATATCCCTAGGAATGATACAATATTCTTACAAGTATAGTCAAGGACTTTAGTCTTATTATTAGTTTCAGGTAGAGCAGACCTGTTGAATCAATGGATTTATCCAGCTGTTGACTCACCTGGATAGTATAAAATGTGGGTGGTACACCATGACAATCAACACAGCAAAACAATATAATACAATAAATTCCCAAGGTAAAAAAAACAACAACATACCCATAGGAGATAGAACAACTCAAACTAAAACACATCGCACAGGGCTGGGCAGCTGCCATGGCTTATATTGCAAAGATTATACTGCTGGATTTTTAAAATGGATGATTCAATAAGTAAACATGGCTTTTGCCCAGTACATAAAATAACACAGTGTTAGTACTAGATATGCTTCCACGGGAAGGGTGTAACTTAACTGGGTGCTACAGCCCACCCACCCAAAAAACTCTTTTTCACCTAACCTATGATGAGGGATGTACATGGAGGAGATACTTTCAGAATATGGGCAGATTTATCTCCAGGTACATCTTTGGCTACCTAAGCCCCAATGCCAAATTTCTCGGAATATCAGAACATGCGTACATATAACATGGAGACCATAACAATGGGCTTCATGTGGTGACTTAGCTAAAGACTAGAACTCTTGTGGATTCTGGAACTACATCTCCCAGAAAGGCCATGTTGTCTAGGGGCTATGAGAGCCCATAAATTAACTATTATCCAGTCTAGACTTTGCCATGACTATTTCATCTTCCTAGTTCCTAACTGCATGGGATGTCGACATGCATGCTAGGCTATTTACCTCCTAATAACAGAGAAACTGCAACATTGCCTATTGCTGAGCTGGGTCCCATTTTCACTTTCCAACAATTCAGAAATGATGTACAGTATATTGATAATTTCCTCTCTCCCTCCCTTTTATTTTAAAAAAGTTCTATGCTTGTTGTATATGTGGCAAACTAGATCTGCTTCCAGTTTTGTCCTCCCACCACAAAAGTCATTTTACTTTACCAAGTAAACTTTATCTGTCACATCCACTCACAGTATTAAAATTACCAATTGTTAACTTCAAAGAGAGCCTTTTTATTTGTCTCCTTTACTTTTTACCACTCAAAGTAAAACTTTGCAGGAGGTAATATCACTTATTATGTGCAACTTTCAAGCTCTTTTTTTTCTTTTGGTTTTAAGTCTTACAGAACTCAGGGTTGCTGTGTGTACCTCCCTCTTGGGGTGTGACACATTTCATGCCAGCTAAGCAATAGGGCTCAAAGAAATGAACTGAAATTAAAACGTTGTTATTGTTGTTGTTATTGTTGTTGTTATTGTTGTTGTTGTTGTTGTTGTTGTTGTTGAGTGCCTTCAAGTTGTTTCCAACTCATGGTGACCCTAAGACGAACCTATCATAGATTTTCTTGCCAACCCTGGTCTCCAGAGGTGTAGTCCAACACTCAAACCACAACACCACACTGGCTCTCAAAATTAGAATATATGATGATATAATACAGATGAATTTATAATTGTAACTGGGCAGCTGTGAATAGATTGGTGAGAACAAGCACAAAGGGACCTCCTGTCATTGAGGCTGGCAGTGGCTTAGAACAGGGTAGAGGTGCTGAGCCAGCCATGGGCAGGCAACGTCCTGGAAAAGAATAATCACTCAAAGGTGATGGAAAGATCATCCATCATCTGCAAAGAGTTCAGAAGGTAATCCACATACAGGCATAGAACCACTTTTGTGAGTCATGCAATGTTTTTATTTTGACTTCCTCTTGGCAACATCCATTTCTAGCCCAAAAAAGCATTAAAGAGAATTTTGCTTTGGGTTAAGTTAGGTCATGGACAGCCATGAACAGAGACAAATAAAATACAGAAGTATTGGGAAAAATTTTTTCATTTATTTTGCATTGTTTCTTTTATACTGATTGTTGTCTTCCACTTGAAGAAAAAGGAACACACACACACGCAACTGGAGCAGTGGCAAAGATTGGCATAAGGGGACACTTTTGGGATCTCCAAGGCACCCATTTCCAATCACTAGGGACTTCTGGCCCCACAGATGCTCCTTCTTGCTACTGCTACTGATTCACTGCCATCTCTGATCAGTCAAACAGAGACAGAAGCTAGGAAAACTGTAGTCACTACCTTGCTACCACCCTACAGGACCCAGAGAAAGGGTGAGTGAAACAGTACCTTGGGGAGGATCTGGGAGGAATGTTCAGAAGTGTGCCCCCCAATGACAGGCCCATTTGCTTCCCCACATCTGGAACAGGCACTGAGGCTGGGACAAAATCAGCATGAAAAAATTGAATTATCTTTTATGTATACAGAGTTGGTCAGATGACCAACAGCAGGCTTTGCTTGTGCCATTTTGAAAGAAGTGTTAGGATAACAGAGACCTGTTAATTCCACCTTCTTTGATAAAATTCTATTTTTGTGGTTAACTGGCCTTGAGTTCGTCCTGACTCATGGTGACCCTGTTGATGAAACATCTCGAAGCCCCCCTGTCCTCTACTGCTTTGCTTAAATCTTGTAGATGTGTACCAGTGACCTCCCTGATTGAATCTATCCATCTGGCATGTGGTCTTCCTCTTTTTCTACTGCCTAGCATTATTGTCTTTTCAAGTGAGTCATGTCTTCTCATGAAATAAATAAATAAATAAATAAATAAATAAATAAATAAATAAATATTGGGTTTTAAGGCAAATGTGGTAGTACAGAAGCAGCAGCAGGTAGCATGTGGTTCCAATGTCTTGAGATAACCAATACACCCCCACTCCTGGAAGTTGTACATCCTGGCTGCAGATGATGAGAATTCTGGGCTCCAAACTGAAGGCTTTTGCCTTGCAGACTGGATTCCCAAAGACACCTTTTCTTGTGCAGCAAATTTGTTTTATTTAAAGAGCTTTATGGGAGCCAAAGAAAGCCAATATGGTGTTAGTGGTTTCAGCATTGTACTATGACTGCACAGACCAGGGTTCAAGTCCTTGCTCAGCCATGGAAACACAGTGAGTGAACTTGGCAAGCAACATGCTCTCAGCCTTAGAGGAAGGCAAAGGCAATCCCCCCCCTTTGAACAAATATTGCCAAGAAAATCCCATGATAGGTGACTAGCCTATGCATTTAAAATATTCCTCAATCCAGTTGAATAGAATGTGATCTGGCTATCCATGAT
Organism: Phrynosoma platyrhinos; assembly: GCA_020142125.1. Lineage (NCBI taxonomy): Eukaryota > Metazoa > Chordata > Lepidosauria > Squamata > Phrynosomatidae > Phrynosoma > Phrynosoma platyrhinos. The sequence continues at coordinate 223,971,227 of CM034703.1, forward strand.
TCACAGGAGTTTGGGCTTTCTGTGTGGTGAGAGGGGGCTCTTTGAACTCTGCAGGAAAAGGTTTCATCATTTTTACCAGAGTATCTGCTGAAATTAGCAGAAATTCACATTATTAGATGTGTGGACATCTATCTGTTTCACTTGTATTTGAACGGTTGCCCATAGATTAGCCCAGGGTCACCTTGAGATTGTGTTACCCCACATAATAGCCCTTCTTCACCCCTAGTCAACCTTTGATAATCAACTTAATATTAAAAAGGAATGTTTTAAGCAGGTAGGCAAGAGGACACCTCCAGTGCAGGAAACTAGCCATGCCATAGATCCCGCTTGGCTCAGCATGGGGGAATCCCAAGAGCACTTAGCTGGGATGGATCAATTAAGATTGGAATCTGCTTAATCCCTTCACATAGGAGTGTGATGGTGTTTGCCATTAACCTAGGGATCAAAGGACACTTCCCTCTGGAGATGACACCTCTTTGTGTAAAGCATTTGCATTGATTGCCTTGTCATTTCCACAGTCTCTGGCTATTCTTCCTCTTGGAAAATCCATTCAAACTCCTGAGAAGCTGCCTCAGGATGCATTTTACCAGGGGCAGGCAACCTTTCCCCTTTAAGGGCCGAGGGACTTCAACTCCCAGAAGCCTCAGCCATATTGGCCAATAGTCCCATGTTGGCCAATAGCTCCTGGGATTCTGGGAGCTGAAGTCCCTCAGCCCTTAAAGGGGAAAGGTTGCCTACCCCTGCATTTCACCCTATAAATATGCCTACTTGGGCAATTCCAAATTGGTCCAGTTGAAATCAGGCAGAAACTCTGTTGTATGGTAGTCTCTTGCAGAAAAAACAACAGTCTTCTGGCACCTTAAAGATTAACATGTTTTTGTTTTTTAAGGAAACTGCTGTAGTCAAGGATGATTTTAATTGCTGCCAAGTATGTGTATTGGTTTGTACTCTATGAAGTACAGGAAGAATAGAGGTTGGTGGAAATTGACTTTCTCACCCTATACTTCCCCCAAGAATCCCTAATGCCCACCACTCCCTAAGCCTTTCCTAATGGAGAGAGTTGCAGTATGAAATTCTGAGGGGAAACAGTGTGTGCAGCTGTGGTTTCCTGCAAACAATTCAGTTCCTTGTATGTGCTGCTTATGATGCCAACTAGATCAGTCTGTGGGGTTTGAAAGTAGAAGCCCTATAATAGCTGGCAGATTGCCAGCTGACGGTTCTTCTCACTATACTGAGATATCTGCAGCTCACATTACAAAGAGAAAGAGTGGTGCTCCTTCTGCCTCTACGTTCCTCTATAATCCCACCTGAACAAATGCACCTATTTCCTGTTTGCCTTGTACAAGTCTCTAAATTGTGTGGGCAGGTGGTAGTGTCTGGTGACTTCCATGGTAGGGGCCAGTGAATCCACTCTGGGTTTTAAGTTGAACTTTAAAGGTGCTATCCTAGGATCTGAATCCTACAACAGGTACAGTACTTTGTATATATCCTTTAATCTCGGAACTAAAACTCAGAACTCATTCACCAGCTCACTAACATGGGAGCCACCCACCACTGTGCACAATGTATAGGGGTACAGCAGGCAGCATGCTCTTGATGTTCATTCCTAATGCATGAGGACAGGCCATAAGGAACATTACAGAGGGAGCAGGGTCAGATGGCATGTTCATATTCTCTAACCTCACACAGTGGAGAAGCACATGGGGAATGATGGAGGAGGGCTTGTCGGGGTGCAAAACACACAAAGACTAAACCTGTGCTCCCTGCTGCTGTCTTAATAAGAGAGGCACACCATTGTGTTCTTAGGCTGATGCCATATGTGAGGAACAGCCACTGTTCTCTTGTTTGATGTGACTTGGGGGTAACAAGAGTCCAAAACACACTGCAGAAACAATCCAGTTCAAGACAATTTTAAGTGCCCTGGCTCAATGCTAGGGAATCCTGGGAATTGTAGTTTATTGTGGGACCAGAGATCTCTGGCAGAGAAAAGGCTAAACATCTCACAAAATTACAGTTCCCAGAATTTCCTAGCATTGAGCCAGGGCAGTTAAAGTGGCCTCAAACTGGATTATTTCTGCAGTGTGTTTTGGACCCAGTATGATCTCAGTCTGTTATTGCCTAATGAAAAGTGACTGGCTGTCATGTCCTAATTGTGATGGTGTCTATCAGCAGAAGAGAAACCAACCACTGTAACCTCATCTTTGATGCTAATTGGCTGAAGGAGAATCATACAATTGGAAAGGACCACAAGAGCTCCTTCATTCAACCTTCTGCCAGTGCAGGAATCTACAGCAAATGCATTCCTGAGAGGTGAGCATTCAACCTCTATTTAAAGACCTCTAAAGGAGAGTCTACCACCCTCTACAACAATCATGTATTGAACAATAACATTAGGTTATTGTTCCTAATGTTTAGGTTGAATTTATCTAGATCTGTATTCTTTCTCTCTCTCTTTGACTATTTAATTTGAATCTATTGGTTTGTGTCCTAGTCTTTGGAGGAGCAGAAAACAATCTCATTCCATCTTCTACATGGCATCCCTTCAGCTATTTAAAGAAGATTATATCATTTCTCATTCTTCTCTTCTCCAAGCTAAATATGCTCATGGGGCTTGGCTTCAAGACTGTGTACTATCTTGGCTGCATTCCAGAGAAACAGGTCATTATGGCTTCACAATGATATGACCTGCTGAATGGTGAGAGCCTGACCACTGGAATTTCATGCTGATAGTGCTTGCCTGTTGTGTCCTCACACTGGTGCTGTATGCTAGTAGAAAAGAAGCAGTAGCCATTGCATCTTCATATGTGATGCTCCCTGCTTGAAGGAGAGGAATAAACCATTATTACCCCACATAGATATTGTTTGCCTGAAAGAGACAGAGTAGCTGTTGTATATATCTTTAAGCTGATACTGCTTTCCAGCAGAAGATAGCCCTGGCATTGTTCCCTCGTGTATGATGTTACCTGACTTAGGGTGGGAGACTGGCCATTCAACCTGTCGTGAGAGACAGACAATTGTGAGCTCACATTAATACTGCCTGATAGTGTGTAGGATATTGGCCATTTAAACACCACCAGCTGGTGGTCCCCTTGTCAGGGTGACATGAATCCTCTCTGGGATTTAGCCCAAACTTTGTAAGAGCAATCCAAGAAAGTGAACTTTATCCCCCAAATAGCTTCAGCACCTTGGAAAGCTCCTTTAAAGCTTGAAAATAAACCAGATTCATCCACCCAGTGACAAAGGACTTCATTTTAGCCTTTGTTGTTTGTCAAAGCATCTGGTTTGAAAACTGGGCCCAGTAAAACATCTGCTGAAGGCAAGATCCTCCCCTCTCTGGAAGTATTTGGAGAAAAACTGTTGCGGGGGGGGGGGGGGGGGGGGGGGGGGGGGGGGGGATATTGCTTTCTCTCTCTCCAGTACCAGATCAGTGCTTCAACACAATTGAGGCATTTTCCTTTGCTTTGCTAAGGAGTTGCTTTCAGGGATCCCATCTCCTCACCCCACCAGACTCCATAAATAGAATGATTTCTTCACAAAGGTAACCTTTGGGCAAGAGGGTCCTCCTGGTAAAGAACTGGCTCCTGTCCCACCCACAAGAACAGGATTTTTTAAAACCATTTTTACCACAAGGGGAATACTTTGAAGGGCTGGTGTCCCCATGAAAGGTTAGTCAGTTTATGTTGGCTTCTAAGTGAATAAAGTTCTTCACAATTCTTGGGAAGAACAGGTCAGTTCATTTTTATCCATGTCTAATCTCTTTCTCCACTACACCACTTATTCAGACACATTCTGGAGACATTTTCCTTTGCTTTGCTAAGCAGGTGGAAACTCCTAAGATTGAATGCTTCTCCCTCCATGCACAATATTCCCTGCACACATAAGCAGCTAAGTGTGTTGCAGTCAAGATTTTGCCTGGCTCAATTAGATAAGATGTCTATTTAAACAAACAAACAAACAAACAAACAAACAAAACAAGTTTTCATATTTGACAGGCAAGAAGAATCAATGGTTTACCATTCAGAAAAGCTCAAAGCAACATGTACTTAATATTTTACTTTAAGTAGTGCTGTTTCACAGTTTGTCAGTTTGCCTAAGCCTTCTGGACAAAGAGTTTTGTAGAGATTAAACAGAATGTTAATATGCACCAATATTATACTAGTAAATATCACTGGGAAAGTGAAATCAGTATTTTTTGAAGTATCAATAGACAGGTTAACAAAAAGAACATGACCCATGTTAGCAGGATGCATGACTATCCATGTTTGCATAAATGAATATCTCAATGGGAGAGATCTGTTTGTTCCACACCCTGCTGTACAAAACAAAACTGCAGTCATAACAGAGGCATAAAGATCTCCACATGCTGTGAAAACAAACAAGTGGGATCAGTAACAAAATGTTGCAGCATGGAGAGCTTCTTGTTCTGGATCCAGGCACACTATTTCATTCTTTCATACACATACTCATTTCCTCCCTCAGTTCAATAGTCGGTCAACAGTTCATACTCACTGAGCATGCCCTGTCCTAGTTATACATTGCACACACTGCATTAGTTACAGGGTTTGGAAAGTTACTATTAGAAGCAATTTATCATGTGATTCATTGCAACCCCCAAAACTAATTGGCTACCACAAACTTTGCAAAAAAAATTGATTCGTTATATTTGTTTTTTGTTATGTGCTATCAAGTTGACTTTAACATATGTTGACCCTTTGAACAAGAGACCTTCAAGAACTCTGGTCATCAACTGCCCTGTTCAGGTCTTGCAAACTCAAGGGTGTGGTTCCTTGATTGAATCAATCCATCTATTTTTCTACTGACATCCACTTACCCCAGCATTATTGTCTTTTCTGGTGATTTATGTTGTCTCATGAAATGTCCAAAGTACAAAAGCCTCCTCTTTGCTCCTAGCTGGAGTAGTCTGCTCTACAACCCATTTATTTGTCTTTTTAGTAGTCCATGATATCCATAGAACTCTTCTCCAGCACTAGGTGTCAGATGAGTTTATTCTGTTCCTGTTGGCCTCCTTTACTGTCCAGCTGTCACAACCATACATTGAAACTGGAAATATATGGCCCAGATAATTCTGACTTTGGTATTCAGTGATATATTATGAGAATTTTATCTAGTTCCATCATGGCTGGTTTTCCAAGCCTTAGGCTGCATTCACACTGTAGAAATAATGCAGTTTCACACAGCTTTAACTATCATGACTTCATCCTATGGAATTCTGAGATTTGTAGTTTGTTGTGGCACCAGAGCTCTCTGAGAGAGAAGTCTAAATATTTCACAAAACTACAGATCCCAGAATCCCATAGCATTGACCCATAGTAGTTAAAGTGGTGTCAGACTGCATTATGTCAGCAGTGTGGATCCAGCGAGTCTTCTGATTTCCTGACTACAGACTCCATTTTGTCTGAGCCAAGATATTAAAAAATCTCATTACATTAGACATAACATTATTTGTAACTTTTTCATTACTTTTTTAAAAGCAGAGGGGACCCTTAAGACTGGTAAGAAAATAGCATAACATTTGAATAAATCACCTCAAAATGTCTTTTTAAATGCTTTAAATTGCCCTTTAAAAATAATGAAAAGGCAATATGAAAATTACACTCATCACACAAACAAGTAGCATCATTTATTTTTACTCTCATCATGCTAATTTTGAAATGTGATATAATGACAATATCATTTTTAAAAAAACTGGTAACCACATCACTTGTAACATGCTACTTACAAGGTCTGATAATTAATTAGAAGTAACTTGTTTTTTGTAATTGGTTGCTTCCAAAATGCATTTGAGCTAACATGTTTGACACTCTCCTTCAACACAGTAGCTAGTTCTACAAAATGCAGGGATAGACTAGCTAGTCAGAAATACATGATGCAAAGTAAATAAGATTTGAACTCTTCAGAGGAGAGACATCAATTTAATTGATTCATATTTATTGACCAACAGCTATTTCACACTGTGGGCAGCACAATGTCTATTGCTTGGAAAACTCAAAGCTGAACCAGGTTCCAGAGTTACTGAATATATATGTATATTTTATATGCTGCTTTGCTAGAAGAGTAGAATTGCTTTGGAGATCAGCAATGAAGTAGTGAAAAGATATCCTCTAGAAGAAAGAACACCCAGGCCTGTCCCCTTCCCAACTTCTCTCTTGATCCTGTATAACACTTTGCTCAAGGGCAGCATCAGTGCACAGCCATTTTTTAAAATATGCTTTTCTCTTGTTTTCCAGGACTGAATTACTATAATTTCTTTTTTCTTTCTTGAAAATACTATTTTCTTCTGCTGGTCCTTTCCTGACACTGTAAGTTTGGCAGATGGTACATAACCAACTCTACTGCTGCTTTTCATTTCACCATAGGAAAATGAACAAGGTCACTGCAAAACAAAACTGAAGGGAAAATGCTCTTAATAATGCATCCATTTGCTACCATGTTGCACTAAAAAATAAAAATAAAAACAGATGTTTCTTTTTTCTTCTTCTGTCAGTTGTCATAAAGACCATATAAAGTAACTCAGACCTAACATTATTTCATAATAATCAACACTGACATATTAAAAAATAAAATAAAATAAAAATTCCAGTGTATGTAGCTCCTTAACCCCATGTGCTCTCAATGGGTGTTTAGGAATTATAAAGTTAAAACAATAACAAAGGAAAACAGTAACAGTGTGAAGGAAGAACTATTGCTTCCCATGTTTGAAACAAAAAGAAAAGGGTGGCATCAGAAAGAAAGAAAGAAAGGGCAAGGTTAACTCTTGATGTGCCCAGTAGAAATGGTTGGTTGAAGGTCTAAACATGTCAGACTTGTAGACCTGTGCTAAAGGATTGGCTTCAGGTCTTTTGATTGTTGTTCTGTATTCTAGGCCTTGATGCATGTGTCTGAAAGGGATTACCTTATTTTCTGCAGACTAGACAAGACTACATAAACATAGCTATTGGTGACCTAAGGGAACTAACCCCCAAATCCCACCTTAAAACTCAGTGAGCTGCTCCAACAAGATAATAAAATGTGGGCTAGACAATACAACTGTTAGATGGATTAGTAACTGGTTGACTGACCGAACCCAAAGGGTGCTCAGCAATGGCTCCTCTTCATCCTGGAGAGAAGTGACCAATGGGATGCCACAGGGTTCTGTCCGGGGTCCAGTGCTTTCAACATCTTTATCAATGACTTGGATGAAAGAATAGGGGGCATGCTTACCAAATTTGCATATGACACCAAATTAGGAGGAATAGCTAATATCCCAGAAGACAGGATGAAAATTCAAAATGACCTTAATAGATTAGAAAGTTGGGCCAAAGCTAACAAAATGAACTTCAACACAGAGAAATGTAAGGTACTGTACTTAGGGCAAAAAAATGAAATGCATAGATATAAGATGGGGGACACATGGCTTAACGAGACTATGTGTGAAAGTGATCTAGAAGTCCTAGCAGACCACAAGTTGAACATGAGTCAACAATGTGATGCAGCAGGTAAAAAGGCCAATGTGATTTTAGGCTGCATCAATAGACGTATAGTATCAAGATCAAAGGAAGTAATATTACCACTGTATTCTGCTTTGGTGAGGCCCCACCTGGAATACTGTGTTTAGTTCTGGGCACCACAATTCAAAAATGATGTTGAAAACCTGGAGTGTGTCCAGAGGAGGGCGACTAAAATGGTGAAGGGTCTGGAAACCATACCCTATGAGGAACGACTTAGGGAACTGGGTATGTTTAGCCTGTAGAAGAGATGGTTAAGAGGTGATATGATATTCCTGTGTAAATATTTGAAGGGGTACCATATTGAGGAGGGAGATAGCTTGTTTTCTGCTGCTCCAGAGAATAGCACCCAGAACGGATGCAAGCTACAGGAAAAGAGATTCCACCTCAACATTAGGAGGAGCTTCCTGACAGTGAGAGATGTTTGACAGTGGAACACACTCCCTTGGAAGTTGGTGGAGTCTCCTTCTTTGGAGGTCTTTAAACCGAGACTGGATGGCCATCTGTTGGGTATGCTTTGGTTTTGAGTTCCTGCATGGCAGGGGGTTGGACTGGATGGCCCTTGTGTTCAGTGATGCACCCATTTTCCTTTAATTGAACACGCTGCAAGAATTAAGGGCTAAAACCCAGAATAACAAAGGGGTCCAATAAAAAGAGGTATCAGATCTCATTGCTGTGTATAAACTAAGGCATTTGCATTTGGCAGGAGGTCATCTGGGTGGGGACCTGGTGAGCTTCTCCCTGTAGGGGACACCAGAGTTCAGGCACAGCCGCTGAGAAGGAAGTTGGGGCTTTTGATCACTGCACAATCAGAACAGAATCCTGTCTATGCAGTGACCAAAAAAAGTAAGTTGTAATGTTGTAATTCAGACATTGTAACTTACTAAAAGGTGTATTTTCAGAGTTCTCACCAAATGCACATCAGATGTTGCTATGACAAAAAGAAGGACTTCTTCTGAAGATAACTACAATTAAGACAGGCTTACATAGGAAAAAGCAATCCTTTTGAAAACTGTAAAGTCATGTAGGACTATATAGGTTTTAACCAGCATTTTGTATGGTGCTTGGAAAGGGAGCAGCAACTAGTTTAGCTGTTGCAACATAGGCATCATATACTTCCTATAACTGACCCTACTCAAAAGCCTGGCAGCACCATTATGAAGGAGTCATAGTTTTCAAACAGGCTTCATATAGGTAGCCGCACACAGAGTATGTTGCCATATTCAATATGAATATGGAATATAAGCCTTGTGTCACCATGGCTAGATCAGACATCTAAGAGATATAACTGGCAAGTTCCTGAATGCTGCTGAAAACTGAGCAACCAGGTCTACAAATACATTAAGGAGTGCCCCTAACTACAAGTCTGATTTTTTCATTATTATTAAAAATCACATTAAAGCCAAACTCCCTGATAGTCTTTCTGCTAACCAGGAATATATCTGTCTTGTCTGAATTAAATGTAAATTTGTTGGTTTTCATCCCGTACAGTAACAACATGACTTCTTCTATGGATCATGATAGAAAGATGGTAATGTGAAAAGCTATTGGAGAAGGATACAAAAATTAATGCAATCTGTGTTTAAATGAAAACTAGATTTAATACTGGAGCTGTTTTTGTTGGGTCTATCAAAGGAGAAATTTAAAGGTATAAACTATAAAGTTATGCACTGTATGATTATAGCAGCGAGTCTGATGTATGCCCAGAATTGGAACACTGATTATCTTCCTACAGAAGAAGAGTGGACTGTTAAAGCCTTTGCGTTGTTCAAGATAGACAAACTGACAATGCTAATCAAAGAAAAATTGTTGATTTAAAAAAAAAAAGACTGGGAACTGTTGCCTTATATGAAGAAGAAAGAGGGAAGATTGTAGTTACAGAATTTGAAACCTGAAGCATTTTAATTTTTAGGTCAAAAGTAAAATAAAAATAAGTTAGAATTATTGAAAAAAATATATATGTCAACCATTAATATTCTTAGGTTTGGGAAATGGAAAGTCAATTATAGTTTGTGTTTCAGTTGTGTTAATTAGGTTTGTGTTTATTATGTTTATTGTTATATAAGGAAAGGGAATTGGAGGATTGGGAGTAATTTAGTTTAGTTTAGGGTTATGTTTGTAGTTTAGTGTAGAATTATGATTTTATATATTATGTGTAAATAAATGTTTTTTTAAAAAATAAAATTAAAAAGCTTAATAAAAATAAAAATAAAAAAATATATAGGTTCTTCTAGACTGGCTTAAAGAAGTGTGAATTCTCATGATATGGCTTCTTGTTTTTTTCTGGTTGTTGTCACTTCCACATCCATTTGTTACATTCTTTTCAGAGGCTGCTGGTATCATTTTCTTGGATATGCTTTAGAGTTCTTCCAAAGCATCTTTTAAAAATAAATAAATTATAGAATATAGTTTACTGAGGTGGTTCTGCGGGCTGATGGTCAAATTTTCTCCTCTGTTTATTTTATTTTAAAAATTCTTATGAGTTATATGATGCAAAAGAGTCATTTTAGTGATGCATGATTCAGTATATAACTAATTAAAAATTAAGAGAAGAGAACAAGATACTTTTTTGTTCCAATATGATTCAGAATTAAATGAAAACGCACTTGAGAGGAATAAAATGTGGCAACTGGTAGTGAGAATTGTTGGAAAATAGTCCAGGACAATATAAATATTGTTTGAATATTTTTAAAAGAAACCTCAGAGCTACACTAACAAATATGACAGCCTCTAGCAATCTCCTGACACATTTACCCTGTTTGGTGGAAGCCTATACAGTTAAAGAAAGCCAGCATTGTATAGTGGTTTGAGTGTTGGATGATGGTCCCAGAGACCAGGATTTGATCCCCCCCTTAGCCGTGGAAACCCTCTGGATGACTTCTCAGCCCTAGAAAATCCTATGAAGCCTTAAGGTCTCCATAAATCAGGAAATGACTTGAAGGCACACAACAACAATGTGTTGGAAGTCATCCATTTGTTGGTGGCAGCACATGTCAAAACAATGAGCAAACTCTTTCATTAGTTTAATGTGAGTGTAAATTATGTGAGGGACAGAGTAAAACCCCATGGGTCACACAAAAACCAATGGCCAGGGTGGTAAACAGTAGTCCCACAACACTTGTAATAATAAATAATAATAAATAATAAAAATTGTAATATCACTTGTAATATCATTTTCAGAAACAAAGCCTGGAAAAAAACACTTGTTTGTATTACAACTTTGGAATCCCAGTAACTACTGAACAGGATGCCAGTCAGATGTGCCTCACATAGCTTTGTCTCTACAGCCACATTCCTCAATGATGCCCCTCAACACCCATCTTGTAAGCCACAATCCCCATCACCAAATGACCATATCTAGTTTGTCAGAGAATGAGGAGATCAGCAATAATGTGTCCAGCTATTTTCCTTTAGCTGGACATGTTGCAACAGGTGCCAGCAGGGCCTCTGAGGACCCCTAAGATGTCCCGGCAGAGGACATTCTTGCAATGTGTTCAACTAAAGGAAAATGGATGCATCACTGCTTCTCTCCTCATTTTCTGACAACCCAGGTATGACCATGTTGGGGCTGTGTTGCTTACAGGGTAGGTTTGCAAGGTGGGGTGCTTTTGGTCTCTATGTGATCAGAACAGACTCCAGTATGGTGTTGTGATTTGAGCAATGGACTATAACTCTGGATACCAGGACTCAAATTCCTGCTCAATCATGGAAACCCACTGGTTGATCTTGTGCATGTCGCACCCTCTCAGCCTCAAAGGAAGACAAAAGCAAAGCTAAGATGCCAAGAAAACCTTGTGATAGGTTTGCCTTAGGGTCCCCATAAGTTGGAAATGACTTGAAGATATACAGCAAGAAGAAGAAGAAGAAGAAGATCCCCAATGCAATGACTGAAAAAGTTAGTTGTAATGTCATAAGGCAGACTTATGACATTGTAATTTATTAATAGGATTCCAGCCAATATTCTAAGAGTGGGAATGATACAAGTTTATATAAGGAGTGGTCTAGTGACATTCTCTATTTATTTCCAACCATTTCCCTAATAACCATGGACAATGAATTCTTCTTTTTCAATGCCACAGCAAACTGAACTCACATTTCCCAGAAACCTCCTACTGTGCTCTAAAATATCTCTTTCACAGGAAAATGCAGCCAGATGAAGACTTTGTTGACAGAAAAACTGTAAAGAATGGGCGGGTAGTGTTGTATGGTTAATAGTGTACTGTTTTTAAGCTTTTAAAAATCTTTTTAAACTGTATTTTATTCTTTTAATGAGTGATCTGTTTTAATATTGCAATAGTTTAATTCTAGTTTAATGCTTACTTTTGTATGCTTTTAATTGTACTGTTTTTTAAAAAATTGTAGGCCACTCTGAGTCCCAATTTTTTGGGGGAAAGTGAGATATAAATATCTAACAACAACAACAGATGTGAAGTCATTGGATTCTTCCCTCCTTTATTTAATTTAAAAAAAATATCAGCATGCTTTATTTTGCTCTTGCTTTTACTGACTTATTCAGACTTCAAGTTGCCCAATCATCCTGTATGGAAAGGAAAGTTCATGTATTGTTCTTTACAGTCTGCTTGGGATCTCAGCACTACAAACAGGTTGATAATATCTGCAAACATGACTTGCCTCTGGTATCAACCTTGAGTCTGGATTATTTATGAATCCATTAAATTGCACACATCACAGTACAGATCAAGGGATAAACCCATTCTTTTCTGTTATTAAAAACTGACCCACTTGTTCCCATAATTTAGTGTCTGGAATTCAGTCAATGATCCATTAATAAAAATGTTTGTTGGCCTCTTATAGAGATTGATAGGAAAAAGAGAGAGGCGGGAAGAGCGCGAGTGAGCAAGGAAGTGAGAGGAAGAGACAAGGGCAGGGAAGAGAACAGAGGCTAGCTGTATACCGTATTTTCCGGCGTATAAGACGACCCGGCGTATAAGACGACACCCCCACTTTAACCACAGATTTTGCAGGTTAAAAAGTAGTCTTATACACAGGAAAATAAGGTAATTAGGGAGCGTGAGTGGACTGATACATATGGCAGACTGTGTGTAAGGAGTGGTGGCAAAGTGTTGAAGATCAGAGTTGCACATGCCACTTACTCTATTCTGCACTTCCTAAGCCAGTGAGGAACCTCAGGCCCTGTGAAAATTCCATTCATGCTGGGTTCCCAATTTAGCCACTGGGAATTCCCTGGAAGGCAGACCTTCTTCCTCACGGCAACATTGTTCAGAGTTTTTCCACCTTTCACATTCTGAAATGTTGCTCCTAACCTTTGATTATCAGGAGTAAGAGTTTTAAGCTAATGTGTGCTGGTATTTTTGGTTCTACTCCTTTGCCTTGGACTTCACTCATTAGTAGAATGTGGCTTAGCACTTTGGACTTAGCACTCATGGTCAATTTGGTCTTCCCTTACTCACATGAGACTATTTTCTGGTATAGTGGATGATGCTGTTGGCTGTCCTGTCACCAGAGTCGAAGTAAAAGACTGAACTGACTTCCCAGTCATCTTCTCTACATGGGTGGCACAGGAGCAGCCAATGGCTTCTGTGTCATAGAATCATAGAATCATAGAATCATAGAATCATAGAGTTG
>CM034703.1:224012981-224036777 GCA_020142125.1 Phrynosoma platyrhinos
GGGGGGGGGAAGTCCACCATTATACGTGAGGAACAGCTTACCCAGTCTGGTCTTGCTACATGTAAGTAATCATAGACAATCATTTGTGTGAATCTCATGATACATAGGTGGCATTTCTTTTCCACATTACATTAAGTAAAGTGCTGTTTGGAAAGGTATGGAAAAGTCCCTGCCTCCTAGCTTGAGACAGAAGCATAAGTGTTCCATATGAAATTCTTATTTATCTACAGCCATTCCAACAGTTCTGTGGTCAGAACAAGGAGGATCTTCTATTCTGTTTGCTCTGCTCACTTTGTATGGCTGGTTTCATGTTTTGAGAACTATGCATTAAGCAGTCATTTCTTTAATTCCTTCTAGGAGACATTTTCAGGGGTAGCCATGAAGCAAAATGGCCAAGAAGGGGAATGGCCTCTGCCTGAATTGAGATACCTCCATTTTAACTGACATCAGAAGTAACATTTGAGACAAAGCATAGGCCTGTGACTCTAACATCATAACTTTTCTTCTCCTGTATGACTTTTGACATCTTTGCCTTTGATGTATTTTGTGCATTTTGATTGGTCAATAAAGTTATCCATGAGTGGAACAAATGGGCAGGAAAAAGTGGCTGGAATCTGCATTTTCTGGAAGCAGGTCAACACCCTGAAGTCCACAATGGCCACTCCCAAGGAGGTCTGAATGCACATTAAGCCACATTGCTGAGTTATTTTTTTTGTCTCCCACCATGTGTGCACACCGTTGCATAAACACATCTCCAGCAACTGCCTACTGCATAGATGCCATCCCATTGGATGGCTGCTCCTTTGACCCACCACACAGTCACACCTGCAATCCTCCACCAAGTACAGGACATCAGAGTATCAATGTGCCCAGTAAAACACTGGCAAAGCACAATCATGCCCCCTTCATACCATGCCCCCTCTTGGGCTGTCTGGTTTGTGTATATTGTACTTATATCCATTGGAGGTATCACACTTTCACTTTTTTGCGTTGCAACCCTGACCGCTTGGGTACACTGGCTCTGTTCTTTTTAAATGCACACCTGCACCAGTGTGTTTATTTGCATCTTAAGGGTTAGGATTAGTATGGATCACTCCTTCAGAACTGCTCTTGTGTAGGGGCATTTATATGCAGGGTTGAAGGTTCCCATTTTCTGGGCTACGTTGCAATATCCCGGTTTCTTTTTGATCCATTTTTTAACCCCGGAGTGAGGCTTCAATCCTGTTTCCACCCGCTCTGGGAGACATGCATCATCTAAACACCCTGCCTTCAAACCAGGTTGAAACCACTTTATTTGGCCTGTCTGTTTCACCCCAATAAATCAATAATGGGCAATACAGGTTTTATAGATTTTGTTGTATTTAATTCTGTCTAGTCATTTATCATTAATTATATAGTAGAATAGAACATCACCACTTGGTGGTGCCACTATGCCAGGAAACACACCCACATATAACTAATGACTGTAGTTCCAAGAAGGTGGAAGAGGTTACTTCTTTACCAATTTTGAATACTGGAAGTACATATTTTCTCTCTCCCATTCTTCTACTCCCAGCAATGAACAATTCTGCAGCTTACTTAGAATGTTGAATAACACAGCAGGAGCTGATGAAACAAAGTTATAGTATTCCCACTTCCTTGTTCCTAGCCAAAAAACAAAGGAATCCTGTGGTATGTTGATGCACATGAAGTGCATTCTGGTCATCTAAAGCTTATGCCATAATAAAACTGGTGGTCTTTAAGGTGCCACAGACTCCTGTGTTGGTGGTGGTTGCCACTGCTGCTGTAACAAATTATCCCTATGGAATTTATCCCCAAAGAAATTAGTGTTCATAATGTGAGAACAATAATTAAGAAAATCTAGTACTCTCTGCATGTGTGACATTTTCATGACTCTCCAACCCATCAAATAATGCATTTCCCAACTGTGAATTTGGTGCATGGAATTGAGTTGGTGAAATTGGATTTCTCTACTTCATCCTCCCCACTGCAGTCCACCCAGACCCCTGTAAATGCTATCCAGAGGCAGAGGTGGGCAGTAGATCTGCCACTGCAGAGCTGGCAAACCTTTTCTGGATTTTACCACAGCTCAGCTCACAGCTGTTCCAAGCTGAATAGGAGCTCTGCCAGTGTCAAACTAGGGTCCCCAGTTGATGTACTGGCCAGAGGTTCCAGCTGATGTTTCACTCAGGCAGGCAGTGGTTTCTGGAGAGGCATTGGAGGCCATGCCACCTTACATCATATAATCTGCAGGGATGTCAGTGGGAAGGGAATCTATCTCACTACCCTGAATCCCCTTGCCTCCATTACATTGAATTGATGCTTGTACACGGCAGTGGGCAGGTTCCTATATCATCAATGGGCACACTGTATGGTGCAAGTGACTGGTGGCTTCCATGTTGGTGGGGCGATGAATCCATTTCAGACTTCCAGCAAATATTAAAGGAGATATCTAAGTGAGAGGGTTTAGCTCCTTGAAAAACTTGGATTAAAATTTAGATTGGATTCATTGCCCCACTGACATGGGAACCAACAGCCACCACTGCAATGTAGAGCATAGAATAACATTTTCCTTGGGTACCAAAATACTGTCATTTGGGTGGCTGTCCAATGTTACAATTCCTCAACAAAAAAGCATGTTCTGGTGAAGTAACTCTGCTACAGTTTGCTCATCTGTAGAAACCCTAGTCAGCATGCAAGATGAGTAAAAGCTTTCATCACATGTGTGAAGCCTTAATTATTTTTATTCTCTTGAGATGTTGAGTACTAGTGTTCACATATGAATTCAAAAGAATACAGATTTTCAAGGACAGTTATCAGCCTGGGTTCTGATAAAGTCCTTGTTGCATGGCTTTTCTACTAGTGATATGAAGAATTTTCAGGATGAGGGGAATTAAATCAATACTTTTCCCAAAGTGATGATTAATACTATTAGGAAATAGTGAAGAATTTTTAAAAAAATGTTTAACATTTAATCAATCTAAACTCCAACCTGCTTCCTTGAACAGGCCAGTTCACCTCCCACCTTCCACCTACATCGCAATGAGATCTAAATGTGAGAGGGAAAGAGGAGGATGCAAAGTAATTGATTCAATCAGTAATGACAGAGAGATTAAATGCATTACTTTCAACAACTGGGCTCTGGAATATTGTACTTCACTGCTGTCCTTCATATTCAGGAGGCTAATTGCTGCCATCTCCTCCTGCCATGGTTACACAGCCAGTCATTAAGTGTCAATTGTCACATTTAATTTCCTTTCCAAATGTTTCCCTTTGATTGCTGTGTGAGCAACCCTTAGTCATCTCATCTCCAGCCAGTCATTCACCATTATCACTCCCCCCTCCCCAATACTCATATTATATTACTCCTGAAGCTGGGTGGATGTCATCATTGTGCCAGATCACTCAGAAAGGTGACTGGATTAAGTTCTCTGCCAAGGGCTCCTGCTATTACTAATAAAACTGCATCAGCATTAGCCAGCATCACTCAGAATGAAGTAGGAGCACTGATGCTCTGTGACTTGGTTTCTGTCCCCTTGTTTAAAACTCTGATACATATTTTCTTTAAAGACCACACTATCACAGAGTTGGAGATCACTTAATCCAACTCTGTGACCAGTGTTGGATGCCAGCATAGCCAATCCCTCTCAAATACCCACCCAATATTTGCTCAAATGCACTCAGGGAGACCCTAATCCACTACCTTCTGAGGCAGACTGCTCTTCTGTTAGAATGCTAGGAGGTTCATATTCAATCACTAAGCCCAAGGTCTAGACATTAAAACACTACCCCAGATCTACAGTTACACTGAGACTCAATGGTTACAACAGCAGGATGTTCTTTCCACTTTTCTCCCTCCAAGTAACCCTCTGTGCTGTTCAAAAAAACTACCCTGGGGAGCTTCCCAGCAAACTGGAGCAGGTATGGATGGGACAGAGGGGGTCGTAAAGAAAGTGAGGATGACCCCAGCCCTCTCAGCTCAACTGATGGAAGCAGGTCCATCAGTAAAAAAAACCTTACTAGATCCTGGCCATCAACGGGAAGGAAAATGTGTGTGCATGCACCCACACCTGTTAGTAAATCCTGATTTCTTTCATCATTTGAAGGTAAAGGAGACAACCTGAAACCATTTCACTTCTAAACAGGCTGCTGAGAATTGCATGCTCCTCCTGCTCTTGAAGAAAAATTGTGCTTTTTCATGTCTGGATTTTGTGAGGTTTACCCATTTCCATTACAAGTGTAGTATTGCAAAAATACAGGAGTTGTTCCTTGAAGCAAAAACCAGTAGCTCTGGATGATGGGTTCTTCTTCTTTGTGATCAATCAGCCTGGTGTGCTTGTGCGTTCTCCATCTCCCTCTCTCTTTCTTACTCTTCCCATCTGTCTGTCTCTTAGTTTCACAAACAGCAAAACAGTTTCCCATATATAGCTCCATGCAAATTATATTTTGCACCATTTCAGAAATATTTAGACACACACATCCAATTTTACATCTGTGTCTCACACTGGAGGCAGGATTGATTGAGGAGCTGCTCACTAGAGAAACTCAAGAATTGTGTCTTGCATTTACAAGACAGCCAGGGTCAACTAGAATCTCAACAATGATGATATTTCTTCACCTCTCTCCCACCCATTTGTTGCTGTGGGAGATTGATGTATTATTTCACTCTTCATTACATATCACTTTGTATGCATCAGGTAAGGGCAGGCTGCACCTCTAGTAGGGGATGGGAATGTAGCAGTGAAATTTAGGCATGAAAGGGATTTTAAAATTAATTTGAAAATTAGGTATGGATATTATTTTATAATTAATTGCAAGGTTTACTTTAAAATTATGCATTGGGTAGAATTCGGAAAATATGAATATCTTTAGGTTTTTAATTTGGTGAGTAGCAATCTAGACTTCAGTGATATTTTGAATGGATAGCTATGCATCATAATGATGGATGTGATGGCGTTCATGATAAGTATTGCTACTGCTGTTTCTGCTGTATAACAGGATAGCCAGCATGCTTAAATCAAGACTTCTTTCTGAATATTTAATTATCTATTTATTGAGTTCTTTCTGAATATTTAGATTAGGTTTATCTTATCGTAGCCATGACAGAAACAGTAACAGTAATGAAAGCAGGTGAGGTAAGAGATCAAAGGTTAAAAAAAAATGGGTCACAAAGGCTTCCTTTGCTGGCATGTGAACACTTTAATGATTACAATAAATTATTTTCAAATATTTCAGATGAAATGGATCTAGGCTTTTAATGAGGAAACCTTTGTGGCCACTTGGCTCCATTGATGGAAATATTTCTCCAGATGCAAAGCAATTGCTTGTGGAATTTGAAAGAACTGTGATTCCCACCAGCTAGCTTGCTGTTTTGACTATTTCTGGGAAATGCTATTTCCTCATAATCAAACTCCTGGGTTTCTTTCAGATGACATGTTTATGAGATGCTGACAACCACCAGGATGTCTGTGTAAGACCTTTATAGCTTAATAGTCTTCTATCACTTGTTTGACAGTATGCTTCCTAGGGTCATGATAGCTGTCAAAAGATGTATGCATATTTGCATGGGCTTCTGCTACCACTACCCTTACCATTTATAGGCAACTGCAGAGATATTTAAAGCCACCTGTGACATGTAGCAAATTTCTCTTCTATGGGATGTAAGGTGGATATTGAGTCCTCTCTGGAAGTATGCTGCTTTCATTATATGCAAGTGTATGCCACCATATTTTAACAATTCCCAATAAATGGAAAGCTTCACTGAGGGACCTTTTACACTATACCATTATAGCACTATGATTCCACTTTAATTACCATGGCCGCACCCTGTGGAATTATGGGGTTTGTACTTTGTTCAAAGGCACCAAAGGAGCTCCCAGGCTGAGTCCTAAACACTCCTCCCCAAAGCGCAAATGCCAGGATTTCACAGGAGGCAACCATGGCAGTTAAAGTTGTTTCAAAGTGCTATAACAGTGTAATATGAAAGGGCCCTGGTTGACTATCAGGCATTTTATGTATCTTTGGAAGCTAGATTGAAGAAACTTAAGTGGGGGTAGGGGAATGGAAGCAAACTGTTAAATTTATTGGAAGTTTTAAGGCATCTACAGCATTTTCAGGCAAGAAATCACCTGGAAACATTTAAAAGAGTAGAGTCTGAGAACTTTAGGAATATCTGGAAATTTAAGGGACACAAAATGGGGCTGCAAGTGGTCCTCAACCTGCAGTTTTCCTACTTCTTTGTTGGGTAGCTAAGATGCCTTGGCCCTTGTTTTGCTTTCTTTTCGAAACATCTGAGGTCTGCAAATAGTGCAACATTTCCATTTAAGTTCAAACTGAAGTCCAAGAGTTCTTGGTTTTGGGGAAAAGGGCTTGGCTCAGCAGGATTATCAGAAAGAAGATAATGCTTATGTGAACCTAGTCCTCATCTCTGAAGCAACCGATTTACCACAAGTGCATCTTCATCCCAGTATTCTATAGTTGATGGTTTGACATTTTCATTGTAAAACTGGACCTGTGTCATTGCACTCACATGCTCATTGATCAACACTATCAAGAAAGTGGCTTGCAGGGCCTGAAATAAGATTGAAAAGCAATCCAACTTTTAACTCCTTTTACAAAGAGTGAAAGATGAAGATACTTATGGACCTAAATCAGGTTTTTAATTCAAACTGGAGTAGACCCACTGAATCAAAGGGAAGTTGGAAGGTCAAAATGTATATCCATCCTATTAATTCTACTCTAGTTGGGACTATCCTATATTTAGACTGTGCTACTGAATAGAGATGAGGCAAGAGAATAGTGAGCGGCAGTGAGAGACATATAGTTTAATGTTATCCATTTAGTTTATTTAGTTTATTTATATCCTACTTTCTTCCCTTATGGAAGTCAAAGTATACAGAAACTTGTTTCTCTTGGGGAAAAAAGGAACAATTATTAGCATGAAAAATGCATAGAAGAACAGTGTAAATAGGCTTGTGGCATGTCTCTCTTGATAAATGACACAAACTTAAACTGTGGGAAAAGCAAATGGACAATGAAAAGAGCAACCAAAGCACTCAAGCAACACCACAACCTCAGCGGTGAACAACTGACATATAGGTTTATGGAAAACAGTTTTACTTTTACAGTGACTGGATACTATACATATGCATAGTGTTAGGATAGACAACAACAGATAAGCACAGAGGTTTTTCCTGCTAAGTGTCACAGCAACATGAGGGAACATGGTGCAACCAAGAGCTATCCCAAAATGTTGTAGAAACTGACTTAGTTGATATGAATCATTAAACAACCACATAAACCACAAATCATGCACACAAAATGAGACAGACCACATTGATAGAATATGTCAGTAGAATCATAATAGCCAATGACACATTTCTTTTAACTGATTCTGGTAACCAGGAGCATCTATTCATCCTTGGACAATGACTTAAGTGCTTTGCTATCATCAGCACATGCAATTATTGTATTGTACTGCACTGTATTTTACTGAACGAAGCAACTTTCCTGGTAACTAACACACTTATTCAGGACACATCTAGCTGCTTGTTTTCACTGTTTCAAATTGTTATCTTGAAAGATATACCAAACCCAGACAGAGAAAGCATTTTAGTCCCCAATCTGGTTGAAAATGATTAAAGCACTTAGAAAAACCCAGTATGGAATCAATAGACTGGACATTTGGATAAATCAAGCTTTCACAGGGATGCATGTGAATTTAGCCTGAATGGGATTAAAAAAAAAAAGGGGGGGGAGAGACAGTACCGGTATCTTGGATTGAAAGCACACAGCTCAATTAATAAAAACTGTGTTCCAGATTTGTGGGGAGGAAAAACAATGACAATACACATTTTGCACTCTTTTCATCTAGTCTGTTTGCTCTTTGTGGAACCACAGCTAATGGATTTTTCTCCAGTTTGAACCTGCAACTTACAAATTTCCTTTGCTTGCAGGTGAAAGGATACAATTAAGCTAAACACTGCTGAGCGATCCTGCCACAAAAGAACTTGTCAGCATACTCCCTCTTTTCTGCCCCCTTCTAATATCTTCCGCATCCTTTTCCTCCTTATCCCACAGCTAGGGCCACTGGTTTCAGGATCAAGGCTGCAGGAAAATAGTTTCCAAAGGAATAGCTTTATCAGTATTGTTGAAGTAAAAACAACAAAGAATCCTCTGGGATCTTAAGTAGTGCCACATTTATTGTAGCCAGAACATTTGTGGACAATAATCTACTTCATCAGATATTTGAAATGTTATCAGAATTTCAAATATGCAATATACACAGTTGTGATTTTTTAAAAAAAAACTGCAGAAAAAGTGTGACAGAGGAACATAATTCTTTAATGAGAATGGGCCCAATGTCCCAATGTCCTTTGAATTTTATGTGGAACTCTAAGGAAAGACAATGTTCATGGGTTCCCTTGTGCCCCTCTTCCTGATCTTAGGGGATCTCTCCTGCTCTGAGCAGGTTCTCAAGGGCAAATAAGGAAACAAAAAGAACCTCATAGTTCACATATTTGGGTGGCAGGAAGAAGCAGCCTTCATCCACCAGAATAGGTCTCTAGAGCAGGCACCTTCCCATCTCTCACTGTTTTTCACAGGTTCCACAATGGCACTACACCCAAAATTGGAGCTATGAAATCTGTTAAGAACCCAGTGAAATAGCTGGGTTTTATCACACCAGAGCACATGAACCATGTACTTGCAGAGATTATAAACAAGTATTTTGCAGGAGTGCACATTCACAGCAAGAAGTGTGCATGCTGTACACATGTAAGCAAAACTTTGAAATGTTACTTTATGGATACAACTCTCAAAATCTATGGGGCTACAATGATTGGGGAATTTTGGATGTTGCCACCAAAAAAAGTAACATTTGAAAGTTTAGCTTGTAAAACTCTTTTCCTTGGTGGTTATCAACAGAGATTTCTGAAGCCAAGGAAGGGGCATTTTAAGAATAAGCTGGAAATAGAATTAACCAACACTGATTAATCAAGACCTTGCAGTTGCACAATAGATTCAAAAGAATTATTCTCCTAGGAGTTTGCCTCAAATGGAAACTCAAAAGGCTCAGAAGGGAACAAAAGATTTCCTATAGAGAATTAATGCTTTTAGAAGACCTGAACTCTTGAAAGTCTGAGCAGAACGTTTACAGAGTTAAGCACAAATCTTCTGGCAGAAGTACTTCAGCTCCTTGAGTCACATGGATTCAAATTTCTATGACTGCTTGCAGGACTTTAATCTATTGATGCAACAAGCAATCACTAAGGATCATTTCACCTGGTAAGACATTACATGACAAATTATGGTATGCATTCTCAGATGCTTCTGCTTATTGGACATTTTCTTTAACTGAATATCCTAACTGAGAACTCAAGTGATGATTTATGATAACAACAAAGCCAAATTGGGATTACTGAAAGATATGAGATAGGTAACAACATGTGCAAGGGAACTTGAGGAACCAAGAGATTTAAAGAAATGGGTGGGGAACTGTTCAGGAGTGGTGATGCAAAAACAGCCCAGTCACAGCAGTGCACACTGGGAGTGGGTTTAAAAGGAAGATCAGGGATGAACACATCCAGAGCTTGAAAAGGTTACTGTTTGGTAATATCACTCTTGGAATGCTCTATCATGGTCACTGGTCATGCTGGCTGCAAAAGTCTGGGAGCTGGAATGACTTACTGAACAGGAGCACACAACACTGCACTTTCTTTGGGTGGGGGCAGGTTATAAGCACTTTCTAGAAACAAAGGGCAGTGGTCCTGCATTGGGAGATATAACAGCCTCAGTTCTAACCCTCAAGTCAGCTGCAGCCCCTCAAACTTAGCCATTCCCTGGTTAGTGACAATAGGGGACTCATCAGACAAAAATTCAGCTGTTTTCCTATAGCTGGATACAGGATCCCTGGAGATCCTTGTGGGTGGCTGATGTCATGCTTCTAACCATAGGAAAACAGCTGGACACGTGTCTGTTGCTCTCTCCATTCTCCACTGAGCAGGAAAAGGCCAGGTTTGGGGTAGGGGATCAGCTGAGAAAGGGTGGGTGAGTGAGGATTTGGGTCATTCCATAATTGATAGAGAATTCCAGCCTCCACAATGACTAAAAAAGTGAGTAGTGATTATATAAGTCTAAGCTGTTGTTGTTGTTCACCTTCAACTTATTTCTGACTTATGGTGACCCTAAGGCAAATCTATCCTGGGTTTTTCTTTGCAAGATTTATTCAGAGCGAGGTTGCCTTTGCTATCCTCTGAGGCTGAGAGAGTGTGACTTGGACGAAATCAGTGGGTTTCCGTGGTGGAGTGAGGGTCTGCAGAGTTGGAGTCCAATGATTAAACTACTATACCAAACTAAGTTATCTAAGTCTAACTTAGGCCATCTTAATTCACTAAGAGGCTGCCAGCCAGAGCACTGTTGCACTTCTTTTCTTTTTTACTCTGTAATGTTTCCCACAACTTTATGGGAGCCACTTTAAATGGTATTAATTCAAGATGAGGAAAGCTTTTTAAATAAGCTCTACTAGGACAGGAGCTGGTGGACAACACACTTCTCCCACCTCCTACACATATCTTCCTTCTCTGGCACACCTCCAAGTTATCCAACTTGCTGAGGGGTTGGCACTACTCCCCCAGGCAAGCCACTATTTTTAGTGCCTCACATCAAGCTATCTGCATTGAGGCACACCTCCCACTTGCTCTCTACCATGCACTGCCAGCAAGTGGAGCAAAAGAGCAAACCCTCATGCTTCCAGTGCAGCAAGAAACTCCAGTCTCCCTTCACACAGGGGAAACATGGATCTCTCTTGCTAGTGCTGAATATGCATTTGCAACAGGATCTCACCTCTTGAATGCCTCAGGCCTCGGAGGTATGTATGGGCAGAATCAGGAAAAAGCAATAAAACAACAGAATTAAAATTACCTCTCACCCTCCCTCTCCCGGGGGAGGGGCACTAGGGTTAGAAAATTATTCTCCTTTGCCCATCTTCAAGAGGGCTAGAGTTTGAAAAGGGGTGAACTAACAACAGAATCAATATACAAAAAGTGAAATGTCTGTTTTACTCATATGCTTGGCTCCCACTCCAAGATTCTCATGCATACTAACAGAACAACAAATGCAGACATTTCCAAATAAATTGTGACATTTCCACATAAATAAAAAGGGTTATTGTCTAATTCATTTGAACTTATGCAACAGACAATATGGTAAGTAACTGCTCTAATATATTCAGCCTTCAGCACTGAAAAGACCATTATTTGTTAATCAAATACTCTGTACCTAAGCTACTCTCTGCGGCTTCCATTGCCTGTTAAAGAAATCTAATAGGGCAGTGAAAAATAAAAATTGTAATTAAAGCGGGGCTGGTGACTGACAGCAAGGATACTGAAATGTGTTTCTCAGACTAAGACAACTGCCATGGTAGCACAATCCCAATACAGTACCAAACTGCAAAGCAGAATCAGATTCTCTATTAGCAGTATTTTGGCAGAAATGCTACTCCTTACATAGGTGAGATAAAGAGAATGAAACCAAACTATAACATAATTATTCAATTGCCACAGGAAGAATAAATGAGCAAAAAATAACTCAAAATACATAAATGAGGAATCCTTTCTGTCTAAATGTTAAGAAAGGTAGATCTTTTTTGGTAAATCAGATCTTGAAAACATTACCTTTTTTTGGACAGCTCCTAGACTCCTTCATTGGATGTTTTGGAAGCTATAGTCCAAACAGGCAATTTTTCCAACTTTTGTCAAAAATTGGACGGTAAAGCAGGTTGTGTGCTAGAGCTGCTACAATAATGAGTTAATTATCATTATGAAAGTAGGCCTGCCTCTTCTCCAGACCCAATGACTGTTTCTAGAAAGGTGGTAGCTATTATTAAACACATATTTGTTTGTCCTGACAATGTGTCTGTTCTACCTAAACATTCCTTTTATCTCATACTCATATGCTGATTATGGGTGTGAAACAGCAACTATAATCTCATCTCCAGAGGATCAATCACCACTCCCTTCAGTTAGATTTTGTGTGGGCTTGTGTATAAGGCTCACCACCCACACTCAGAGCTGTAGTAACAAAAGTGGGCTAAAACTATGACAAAGAAAAGTAAATCTAGCACATTGTCTAGTGCCAGGACTGGGTGTTGTTCAAGGCGTCTCCAAGGGTTCTTTCAATACTCAACACTGACACACCTTACCACTATAAGAGAAGCATTATTGGAGGTAAATGATGCAGCAGATGGTCTACAGCAGAGAAGAATTCTAATCCTTTTGCTGATGGAGTGCAGCATCCCCTCACAGTCAGTGGTAAAAACAGGCCCTCCAAACAAATGCTACCCAGACCTTGACCAGTGATTAAATTTGAATTCCATTTGTTTAGATATTTGGGGAATCCTTGCCCTCCCAAAATGAGGCCAAAGGAAAATGGACTCTGAAGGATTATATATTGTATATTGCAAAAGCAAACAGAAAAACAACACATACAAGCATGACCCATCTCCTTTCAAGAGCTATGAGAACTGTAAAATCAGGTTAGCAAGAAAGGAGAATTTACTCTCCTAGCTTAATATCTTTCCCAGCCTCAAATTGCCAAGGTGATGCAAAAAGTATCCAAATTTATTAATACATATTAGCTCTGATGCCACTGGACATCTGTTAACATTTGGCCATGGTGCTAATAGAGACTCTAAAATCCATCTGCCTGATTCCAGAGGTCCAATTCTCTATGGAAACCTATGTATGGGCCTCTTTGTGTTATCCTTTTAGCTTCACTCTGTTCATAGCCTCAAAATTGTGGGCATTTTCAGATGGATGTCTCCTTACATTAGCAAGGTGAAGATGCTGTTCTGCTGTTCTGTCATTTTCTCCTTAATAGATTTTGCATTGTAAGAAAAAAAGAGGGAAGAAATGGTGGGAAAATAATGGAGAGTTGCAAGGAGAGAACAGCAAAAGTCTGAACCTCCTCCCTAACATCCAGTGAATGAGATGATGACGACGATGATGATGATAATGGGACAAAAGCCTCCTATGAAAAGTATCCCTATGAATAAAGGTTTGGTTTTTGCTATTGTCACTGAGCTGGTGGGGGGAGGGGGAATAGTCTTTGGATGCCAAGATCATGGAATTTCCCTTTTGTGACTATTTGTCTTCTCCACACCCATGCTTTGTTCTCACTGTAGAAAGAAACCCCAAAAACGAACTCTTTCAAACTCTGCCCTATGGCCTTCTGTTTCTAAATATGGTGTTGTTCTCAGAATTCAAAATGGCAATTGCTGATATGTGACTGAGGTGCAGCAACTGCCCTGTGACCTGCTCCATTAATTTAATTTGCTTTTTGTCACTGGATGGCACTTGAGGTCTTTTCCAGCTCTACGATTGTATCATTCTATCATTCTGACATTATAGTAAACCATGCAATCAAGCTGACTTTTAAAATACTAGGCATCACCTGTTATATAATAAACTGGAGACAGCATAATGTAACACAACTTTGCTGAGACCCTGAGTTCTAAAACACAAGTGCAAGACAAGTAATGACATAGAATTCCAGGGTGGAGCACATGTTAACACCCAAACTGAGGACTCTCTTTGACTATAATTGCACCATATTATTCCCACAACCTTTTTGGCAGAGACATTGCTTCACAGGGCTGAGCCAAAAGTGGGCGTTGCTTTAACAAAAATTTCTAACAGCTTCCAAAAAAAAAAAAAAATCACATTTCTGAAAGGGTTTGTTTGAAAATGGATAAGTTTCTCTGCATAAGTTTCTCTAACTGTCATGGTGACATCAAAAAGTTAATTATGTGATCTCTGATTGGCTGGAATCAGTCTAGGAAAAAAGAGAAAAGTTCTAATTCCTATAAATTTGAGAGGAAAGGGAGACCTTTTTTTAGAGCAACTGCAGTTGTTGTTCAGTGGGTTTTTTAAAAGGAAATATTTCCACTTCCTCAAATACATTACTGTTGCTTCAAAACTGAAATGATCAAACATTCAGCACATCATTGTTTAAGAAGAATCGCTTGCTTAATCTATGCAACCTTCTATTATGTGAAAATTAAGTGAATAGTGTTTCAGGCAAGACTTGTGTCTTAATGATATACTGTATAATGGTTTCAAGAAATGAGGAGGGAAGGGAAAGGTGCTGAGACATTCAGGACACTTTAATAGAAAGCACAACATGCTCAAGACATCTTGGTTTACACCATCTTCAGGAGTAAAAGAATATAAACGTGAGTACTTCAGCAGGACACCATGACACAGTCATTCCAGGCTGGAGAGTACTGGATTTGGGAGTGAAACACATCCATTCTAGCATTTGTTTTTAACCTCCTCCACTAGCTGTTATTCTATATAATATAATAATAATAAAATTTTATTTTTACCCCACTCCTCTGCAGAGCAGTTCTTCCACATTATGACCACAAAACCAACTTTTGTAGCAGACTGTGGGCAGTAAAGCCACATAGATAACATATGGCTAAAAATTAAACTTTCTTGGTATAGCCGTAAAGTCTTGACCTATCATGGGGTAGATCAAAGCATTGAACAACCTGTCTATCACCGGATGAAAAACCAGTTCCCCAGTACAATTGCTGGTTGGGGCCATGGAGTTGCAGAAGTGGGATTCACATGGATGAAAACCACAAATACCCATCACCCAGGGGGAGGAAGGGCCTGTAGCCCCAAACTGGACTTGTTCCTAGATGCCTTCATCCTAACATACATTAAGGAGACCCGCAAACTGGGGAGGACAGACAAACAAATCTCATTCCCCCATCCCCTGAATCCTGCTCCATATCAAAACAACCACAGCTTCATGCCAGCTGGGCAAAACTACTACAGCAACAACCATACTCCCAAGTGAATCCCTTGGGCTCAGAACACTGCCTCAAATGTAGGAATATGCCATGGTGTTGAATCAGGTGGCCACCTACTATGACCACAAAGTCATCCTGATTAGCTTTGCTGATGTACTTTCTGGCCTTTTCCATCAGGTTTTTCCATATTAGCATCGCTGTGCCAGCTGTACCATTCTAGCAGGTCAGCAGTGTCTGAGCAATGAACCCACAGAGTCCCAAAGGCAGCTTTGGCAGTCATGGGGTTTTCTGGGGCTAGGAGTGTGTGACTACTCACCTGAAGTCACCCAATGGGTTTCCATGGCTGAGCAAGGAATCAAACACTGTTCTCCAGAGTTGCAGTCCAACACTCAAACCTGTCTCTCACACAGTGTCACACTGACTCACTACAGTGCATACCTAAACAAATATATACAAAGCACACTTTTAATGTATAACAGGGGGCTGTGTATTGGGAATGTTTTATTTATCTTTTCAACATTATTTTAATGTGTTTTATGAGGTGATTTTAATTGTTTAAATTTTATTGTAAATGTTTTTAATTTACTATTTCTGGAAACCTCCTTGGGTGGGTCTCACTCTGGGAAAAAGGGTACATATAAATGAAATAAATAAAAAATAAAAAATAAATTAAACATTTTATACTGGAAGTCTATGATATCATACAGACAACTTTAGGCACTTCCCGAGCCAATCCCAGGTTGCCAGTAGGAGAGAAGGAACAGGTGCCTGCTGGCTCTGGGTAGATAGGCTGTTTCCAGAGTGGAGAGGCAGGAGACCCCATGGCAGTGCTGGCCGTTCCTTCCTTCTATTGCCACCAATTGAAGAGGGGCAGCTGCCTCACAAAGGCTGCTAGTCCCTGTGATTGCAAGAAATGGTTACCACTGCCTAAGATAATGAGAGAGAAACCAGAAAGGAGAGGGGAGTCTGCTACTGATGGAGATGAATCCGTGCTGTTCTGGCCTTGGAGTCAGTGCTCTCTCCTTATGAGATGCTTTATCTGGCACTCTGTTCTGGATCAGGAGTGTTTATGGTTTGCAGGCTTCCAAGCTCTTGTCCAGTTCCCAATGAAGCACTCCCGAGAACATAGGCCAAGTGCCTATCAGGGGTAGGCAACCTTTCCCCTTTAAAGGCCAAGGGACTTCAGCTCCCAGAAGCCTCAGCCATGTTGGCCAATAGCTCCTGGAATTCGGGGAGCTGAAGTCCCTCGGCCCTTAAAGGGGAAAGGTTGCCTACCTCTGAGCACTGTCAAGTGGGGGAATCTTTCAGTTCATAAAAAAGTTGCTAGCTGACCTCAGTTAACACAATTGTTGTATGACTATTTCTGAAGCATAGATGGAGGAATACACGTTACTGCTTCCTGAAGTATGTTGCCTATTGGGATGAGCTTCTCTGTCACCAAATTCCTTGCTGTCTTTGTCATTCTTCTGTTGTCTGTGCCACTGCCTCTTCTACATTCCATCCTCCAAGCTGTCCATGATCCAAATAAGGTTGCACACTGGAGGAGAGGTTTTACACACACACACACACACACACACACACATAGTCTGTGGATCAGACAAGGACACTCCCCTGATCAGGCCTGACAATCTGATTGACTAATTTCCCTTCCTCCCTTAGGAAGCCAATGGAACTGGACAGACCTCTTCTTTGCACACTGCCCAGGGAGAAGGAGTACTTGCCATGGTTTGGCACTTCCCCATAGGGCGCAAACAAATCTTCAAGCAAGGCTGGACACCTGAGCTTCCACGAACTACAGTTTTCTAGTTCAAATCCTACATGGACTGAATCCACACAAACCCCATGCAAAATAATTGTACCAACCTTGAGCTCAATTCTTTTAGATTACACAGTGTTGCTTCCGATTTGTATTGAAATTACTTTTTTGACACTTGAAGGCTTTAAAATGATATTTTAAAAAGCCCTTTTACTCTGCAATTTTTGGAAAAAATGTTTGGTTTGGGTTTTTTAAGCATGTGCCCTGTGCTCTAGATCAGGGTGGAATCAAGGGGAGGGTGGAGGATAGGGATTGCTTTGGCATGCTCATCTGGCAGGTGTGGTGCCACAATTTTTTGTTGTTGATAAACATCTGCTTCATCAGCTGTAGCCCCAGGAAAGTCCACAAAGAGCTGAAGAAAAAAAGGAGCAGTGGTGGAGTGGTGAACAAAACAAAAGAGAATCAGTGGCATTGGCTAGGGAGGAACATGATAAATGGGGGAGAGATCAGAAGTTGAGGGGCACTATCTGGTCTCCTTTCAGTCTTCTTTCCCCATCCAAGCACTGCAACAGAATCCAGTCAGCAATCATACCATTTTATTTATTTATTTATTTTGTTCAGTGTACTCGAATGTCAGAAGACATGCCACCATTTCAGAAGCCATGTGAGCCTTGGGACATTCAAATGGGGTGTAGATGGAGGCTGAAGACTCTCCTCCTTCATAACCTCCAGTGATGGTAGAAAGGGAGTATAAAAAGAGAGAAAGTTAAAATCCAGTTTGTCCATCATAAGCAACAGGAAAATCTCAGAACTTCAAAGGTTTGCGATGGAAGCCTCTGTCATAAGGCAATGCAGAAGTGTATAATTTATGGTTTTATCAATTTTACATGTTTCTACACAAAAGTAAGTCTGACTGCATACAGTGGAATTTACTCCCAAGTACGATGGCAGAAGATTATAGCTTTATTGGAAAATAAATTCCTTTGGACGCAGCAGGAAATAGCCTTAAAGAAACATTGGGGAGGGGGGGGATTGAGATGTAATTTTTGCTGGATTGGGGAGGATAGATCTACAAACTAGTTCTTTCATTCTGTAGGGGTTTTTTTTCCAGTCTTGCTAATCTAGTGGGAAGAATAAAGGAACTTTAAATGTTATTGGCTAACCTGACTGAGTAGATGTTTAATTTTCCTAGGGATGTTTTTTCAGAGGGAGTTTGCCATTGCCATCCTTTGAAGTCAAGAGCATGTGACTTGCCCAAGGACACCCAGTGACCAGTGGATTCGAACCCTCATCTCCAGAGTCATAGTCCAGCACTCAAACCACTACACTACACT
Organism: Phrynosoma platyrhinos; assembly: GCA_020142125.1. Taxonomy (NCBI): domain Eukaryota; kingdom Metazoa; phylum Chordata; class Lepidosauria; order Squamata; family Phrynosomatidae; genus Phrynosoma; species Phrynosoma platyrhinos. Next base: position 224,030,890 of record CM034703.1, read on the forward strand.
GGCTCACAGACGCTGCACACTAGAGCTGAATTATTTTGCAGGTGTGGATTTAGCCATAGATAGCATACTCATAACTTCAGAATGTAGCTCTCTCGGTTTTCAAAAACTGGTTTGTTTCAGTGAGAGCACGGCCTAATGCAATTATACATTATAATGTATTTTGAAAGGTTTTGGAAGAAATAAGAAATCCTAGAGACTAACTGGGAAGAAGAAATTGCTAGCATAAGCTTTTGTGGACAGATGGTCCAACTGGAAGAGGGGGAAGTCTCTGGAAATACTGAAAGTTTCTAGGTTGTTTTCTTGTTTTGATTTTGCCTGTATATTCCCAGGTCTGCAAACCTCTCTCCTCCCTTGTGTTCTTCCACCTCCACCTTCCCCCCACCCCCCATCAAAAGTCACATCTAAATTCAAGCAACATTTTAGAAACTGAATTTTGATAATTTCCATTGAGCCCTGTTTATTATTATCAAGAGTCATAGCCAAAGTGCTAAAGCACTTTAGCAATATCCACTAATTAAACATTAAACATCAGGATCATTTTATTTTTGTGAAAACATTTCTTTCCCTTGCTTGAAACATTCCTCTTTCCCTCCCTTGATCTCTGTTGAATGTATATCCTGGAAACAATAGCTATGTTTACTAGTGGCAACCATCTTAGCTAGTCCCAGGCTAATATAAATAGCCGAGTATCCATCATTTTGTAAAACTGACCTGGGAAGTAGGAATAAAAGTCCTTGGTGCTGGGAGTTCCCAGGATGAAGAAAATGTCATGTAGATCTCCAAAATAAAATCAGTTTGTAGAGGAACAAAACCTGGGACCTTCAGAGATTTTTTTCCCCTCATCTGGAGAGGCTCACTATCAATGAAAATTTCTTCTTCGTTGTTATTACTGGATTCCTTTATCTCATTTTATGCTAAAACAAACTAACATGTCTATCTGTTTCAGATATAGGTTTAAAAGTTGAGAAAGAGGGGAGTCATATTTGTCTTCAGACACATTAAATTGACAGACAAAGGTAAACAGACAACACAATTTAGCAACAGTTAAAAAATCTAGCAACAATTAGCAAAAAACCCCTGCTGTTTTAAAAGATATTGTTGACACAAATATCATGATGTCTCAAGAGTCCAAGCTGAACTTCTTGTTGAGATCTGAGATCAAAATATAGCTGAGCAAGCTGACTGAAAGCAGAGGTGATCCCAAAGGATTTAGCATGACAATGTGAGTCAATATGTATGAATCAGCTTTTGCTAACATAATAGAATTACACAGATTTAAAATATCGAAATCAAGTTACCAAGATAAATATACAGCTTTCAGCATTTGGCATAAATGAGAGCACAGGAATGTGAAATAAGCCCAAGGGAAACTCTTAATGATTGCAATTTGCAATGCATGTGATGAAAGATTAAATAGGTAGTGATAGATAGATATTTGATAATATTGATGGCTATTTACCACAGAAGGTATACATTGCTATGTAAGCTTTCAACTCCAGCAAAAGTATAAGAAATCTGTGACTGCAATTCTAAGCACATTCACTTAGAAGGAAGACACAATGACATCTATGGGATTGTGGTGTTATGTTTTAGGAAGATATCAAAACAGGAAAATTTATCTGAATGCAATCAGAAGGACAAAACTGACTCTACATATACAAATATTTATGCAGGTAGCTTTTTGTTAGTAAGAGGTGTAACTTTTTATTGTTTCCAGTAGATGTCTTAATCTATAATGTACTGGGTGTTGTTTGTTTTTTCCTTCAAAATCTTCCTTGCATTTTTTTAAAAAAATAATGAACAAATGTGGCTGTGATCTTTTATAAATAAACCTATTTACTTAAAAATTATTCTCCTGACTTTTCTCTTCCCAAAAGAATGAATTATCCCCCCCCCCCCGAATAACTTGTCTTGAAAGTTTATACACAATAGATAAAATAGTAAGGTGGCTTTTATGTCCCTTTGTGTAATTGTCTCTTATTTCTGGCTTTCTATTTTGTACTTATAGACAAACCTGTTAGCTATGAGGTAAGTGTGTGTGTGTATTTTTTTTTTGTTTTTTTTTTTTTGTGTACACATTTACATCTGTTTTGGTCTGGTATATCTCTTGTAGCCACTGTCCATGAGGTCAATTCACCTTATGGCACTTCATCCCTTCCACCAGCTATCACTACATCCTGCCTCTGCACAAGAACTCTGGGACTTGTACTTCTTGAGATAATATGTCACTTTAATTACAAATCTCTCCATTTCTCAGACAGTAAGGCTTAGATTACCAGCATACACAAACTTCCTCTATTTAAGATAAGGACTTGGATCAGCAACTTTTCCAAACTCTGTTCTGACTGCACCTGTTAGTTCCAACTAGAGTAGACTGGTTTCACTTAAGTTTTGATTTACCAGGTTCCTATTGATTCAATGGGTCTCCTCTCATTTGAGATGTGGTGTTGAAAAAAAGTACTGAGGATTCCATGGACAGCTAAAAAGACAAACAAATGGGTCCTGGGACAAATAAGTTCTGAATTCTCCCTAGAAGCCAGGATGACTACATAGAGGCTGTTGTACTTTGGCCACATCATGAGAAAAAATGACTCATTAGAAAAGGCAATAATGCTAGGAAAGGTAGAAGGCAGCAGAAAGAGAGGAAGACTGCACACCATAGATTCAATCAGGGAGGTCATGGGCTTGAACCTTCAGGAGCTGAGCAGAAGGGTTGAGGATAAGAGGACCCTGTTGATATGTCATCTACAAGGTCACCAGGAGCTGAGGTCAACTTGAGGGTAATTAACAACAATAAGACCACATACAAGAAAATAAACTTTCCAAAATATCCTCTAGCATGTGACTAAAGATAGTCTTGTTATTTTCTACTTAATAATGTAGCTACTGCTTGTGCTAATAGACCCTATATTTCCAAGCCATCATCAAATGTATTTGTTGTCGGCCCCCATCACCACCACTTCTAGATTTGTCCCCATAGCTGCTGGGCATTTCACACATAGTTCAGAATGGATTAAACAAAGAATATGATAGAAAGATGCCAAATGTTTTCAATTAAAAGCTTTTCTTTTCTAGATAGATAGATAGATAGATAATATTTTGATATAATGCTACAATACACATTTGCTGGAGACTTTTGGGAATTGCAGTCCCAAAAATAATTTTCTAACATTCTGGCTAGAATTTCAAAGTCCTTCATTAAATGAAAGGATAGCAATTTTAAAAAGACAACTAAATGAAGTGGGATAAGAACAATATATCTCAAGAAATTTAGGGCTTCTGCAGACCAGCCCAAAGGGCCGGCCTGGAGGCAGAGATGGGGAGGGGCAGCCGCATGCCGGCTGCCCCAACCCAAGCCCAACAATGTCCTGACACCGTGCGCCATTACGCATGGCGCGTGGTGTCAGGACATCCTCCTGGCACAGCATTTTTACGTGCTGTGCCAGAAGGAGCGGGGCACTAAAGAGCCACACACCGGCTCTTAGAGCGCCCTTTTGCCACCCCTGAAAGGAGTGGCATTTTGCCGCTCTTTCAGGGGTAGCAAAAGGAAGGATTGGGGCTGTGGCGTGGGTAGCTGTGGCCCCGATCTGCGGCTATGAGGGGTGGCCTAGAGCCACCTGTCTGCAGCCCCCTTAAGTTCATCTATAGAGTCTAGTTTATGTCTGTCTCATTTTTTTTTTTTCGTTGAAAAAGCCTTCAGTCTATCTCTGCAAACTGCATGGCAGCAGAGACTGAATTTGTGATGCTTTAAGGGCTATAGGTCACCGTATCTTCTTGCAAGGAAAATCTGCAGGTTTTTGACTTACTGTGCCACAGGAGTTGTTATAGGTACCCTGTTCTTTTAGAAAGAAGATCACAGTGAGGGGTGGGGTGGAGTGGGGGGGAAACAGTAACAACAGCACTCTCATCCCCATCCTAGAATGATTTCCTTAAGAAAATTATGGTTTAAAATCAAATTTTGATCTCAACGTTAAACATACAGCTGGAATCCTGTTGGTGACATACACATGCCTAACATGGGCTTAGGCACGTGCATGCCTTTGTTGGGATGTTGTGCAGGGAGCTACTCACAACCTCCTTATCTCTCCTTGTACAATATCCAAACACCTTGCCTCAAGGCAGTTTCCAAGCCTTGCAAGCACTGTCATAGCCATTTACTGGCTGGGGAAGGGAGAAAGGGAGGGTGTATACTATCTTTCTCATGGCTGGTTCTAAAACATTTTTTTCTTTTTAGAGTTCTGCTTCTGCGTACCAACGATGTTTTCTTCAGGGTTGGGCTTTCATTTAACAAAACAAAATGCTCTTGCTTCACTGAAAGAAACACCTAGAAAGATGGGTGTGAAGGAAGACATTATGTATAAAGAGGAACTCTTGGTAATCAACGGGTGGAGGAAAGTAGAGAACAGCTAAGTGTGCAGCTGGTGTGAAACAAAAGTTATAGCCTTTGGAATCAGTATTACTATAGGTTAAATGTGATTTAAAGGAAACAGCACTAACTGAAATGGTGGAATGCAAAGCCACATGCTGGCAGCCTGCCACAATCTGATGCCCTCAGGGCATCAGATTGCTCCCATCACCCTCAGCCAGCATGCCTGTTGACAGGATGGTAAAAGTAGTAGTCCAACATATCAGGAGGGCACCAAGTTGAGGAAGACTGTTTCAGGTATTACCTGCCTGCAATCATTCTCCCAAAAATTCCAGATGGGAATTAATCAGACCTAGCCACCAAGGTCTGCCAGTTTGTTCTCACACACAATTACTTCACTTTTGGTAACAACATATACCTTCAAGTTAATGGCACCGACATGGGCATGCGCATGGCACCACAATATCCAATATCTTCATGGCTGACCTAGAACAACACTTCCTTAACTCCTGTACCCAAAAACCACTTCTCTACCTGAGGTACATTGATGACATCTTCAAAATGGAGAAGACTCACTCAAGACATTTCATCAGAGTTTCAACAACTTCCACCTCACCATCAGCCTCAGCCTGGAACTATCTACAGAAAAAGTATACTTTCTGGATACCACAATACAGCTACAAAATGAACATCTAAGCATCACACTATATCACAAACCCACAGACTGCTACATATACTTACATGCCTCCAGTTTTCACCCTGAACACACCACTAGATCTATATTCTACAGCCAAGCCCTCGGATACAATTGCATCTGCTAAGATCCACAAGACAGGGATGTCAAACTCAAGGAATTACAACAAGCATTCCTCAAACTACAGTACCCACCATATGAAGTAAAAAAAACCCAAATAAACAAGGCATGACTGATATATTACAAACAGACTGAAGAAAGAAAATGAGAGAACCCCACTAATGGTCACATACAGCTCCCAACTAGGACCACTCAGGTGCATCATCAATGAACTACAACCCATCCTGGTCAATAATGCCACTCTTTCAAGGGCTCTTGGTGGCAGACCTTTACTAGCCTACAAATAGCCTACAAACCTCAAACAGATACTCACCCACAGGAAGACATATGACACAGATGGGGACACAGGTACTATGCCTTGCTGCAAACCAAGATGCCAACTCTGCGCCCACATTTATGCAGGAAATGTCATCACAAGACCTAATGGAATCACCCATAATATTAAGGGGAACTTCACGTGTTCATCCTCTAATGTGATTTATACCATATTATGTCATCAATTCCCATCAGCACTCTACATTGGGCAAACAGGCCAGTCCTTGCACCAGAGGATAAATGGACATAAATCAGAGATTAGGAATGGGAATACACAAAAACCAGTGGCTGAACATAGGCATTCCATCTCAGTCCTCAGAACAGCAGTCCTTGAACAAAAAAACTACAAAGGTAGATTGGAAAGACAAACAGCAGAATTGGAATTCATCCATA
>CM034703.1:224052153-224068183 GCA_020142125.1 Phrynosoma platyrhinos
ACCTCCATTAAAATCAATGGTGCACCCACTGCAGGTGTACCCCCACATGCTCCATGAGGGCACGCCCCATTCAAGCCTATGGGTATTGCCAAATCTCTGTTTGAATACTGCTGAATCTCCATTTTCATGGGGTGTGTGTGTGTGCAGAAAGCACCTTAGAGTGATTCTCATTTGTTTCATCCATGTTGCTATGATGCTTATTAAATAATGAAACCACTACTCCCTCGTCAATGTTTTATCTCTTGCTCCCTTGTCAGGGCCACACTTTGTGTATCATACAAGATCTGAGACTACTCTCCCAATATCTTTTTGTTTTCCTAAAATCTACCACCACCACCCCAAAGTTCTTCACCATCTCCCCATGCCAATTTCCCAAAGCAAATAGTGTGCTCCTTCTCTGGATTGCTATTTGCAGCAGAGGTGAAAACACATAGACACTGCTATTTTTTGCTGTTGTGTGTCTTCAAGTTGTTTCTGACTTACAGCAACCCTAAGGTGAACCTATCATGATATTTTCTTGCCAAGATTTGTTCAGAAGAGGTTCACCATTGCCCTCCCCTGAGGCTGAGAGCATGTGATTTGCCCAAGGTCACTCAATGGGTTTCATGGTCGAGTGGGGAATCAAATCCTGATCTGCAAAGCCTTAGGGCCTTTGCAGACTGTCAGAAATAGTGTACATTAAATTGAGGCACTGGCTCAGTGCTAGGGAATCATGGGAATTGTATTTTTTTCTGAGACATTGAACCTTCTCTGTCAGAGAGCTCTGGTGCCACAATAAATTACAGTTCCCATGATTCCCTAGCACTGAGCCAGGGCAGTGCCTCAATTTAATGTGCACTATTTCTGGCAGTCTGCAAAGGCCCTTAGTCCAACATTCAAACCACAACACCACACAGACTCTCCTGTATGTTCTTGCCATAGCTACGAATAACATCTTTCAGATTATATTTTTGGGGAACAGAAATATAAGCAGCATTTTTGCACAGGGTGCATTGATTTCTGCACAAAATATTGCTTTTTTCAATTGACAAAATTTGCATGCAAGATTTACATGCAAAATGTGGTGCATTTGCAAAGTCTATATGAATTTACAACTCTTTTTCCCTTTAAAAATCCAACACATTTTCTTTCCAGAAAAACTACATTTTAGGGTGTGCATGTGCAAATGATTTTTCCCCAATGAAGTCCCAAAGTGTGAAAAATCTTGAGGCTGTTCTAAGTTTTCCCAGCCATGTGTCTTAAATGTCTGTATACTTTTTTTCATCAAGCAGCTTAACTTAATATTCTTTATGTCTCTGTTGCAGAGTCCTTTGTGGACCCACCCTCCTGCACCTACAAGTTGTTTGGGTTAGGGAAGTACATTCTAATTAGCTAATCTTATGTTAATGTTATTTTTCATTTTTAAGCATTTTATTTATGCAGTCCCTCTGCTTAATTCTTCATTAAATGCACTCATTGAGAACCTGGAGTTGATTTTCATTCTCTTGCCCAGCCTTCCAGTTGGCTTCACTTATGTGCTGCACTGCTGGGAGAACACACTGACCTGGAGTTTAAAGGAAGCTCTGAAAAAGGAGCTTGGCATTCTCCATATACAAAAGACATAAATCTGGATTCCAGTGTGTCCAGATGGGAAGCTATTAAATATAAAATAAGACCTATCATTAATAGCATGTGGGTGGTGGCAACCTGCTTCGGAGGAATAGACAAAAGGAATCTTGCAGGCTATCCTGATTCATAAGACTGGTGGTGAAATCATGTCATTTATGTGGCAACCACACCCAGCCCCTGATCACCTGGAACTGACTGGAAAAGGGGCAAGTAACCCAGAACTTAAAAAGTTATTTTTGGGACTACAACTCAACAATTCCACTTCCCATGCTGTTGGCGGATGCAATGAGTTGTCCAAAACAGTAACATTTCCAAACTTTGAACCAATCTGGTCCTGAGTGTTCTCATCAAATCAAATATCTGGAGGTCTTGGAAGACTTTGCCTCATGTCCATTTGTTTGTCAAGGACCGAGAGCTATTCATGAGTAAACTGAGATATTCTGAAATCCTACTGCCAAATGCTGCCTGTGATACAGCTGCTTGTGAAGAAAAGAATGAAGGAGGAGTGGAGAAATGAAAGACAAATATTTAAGGACAGAATGGTGCAGTTTAACATACTTATCTGTCAGGAACAAAGATCTTTCTTCTGAAGAGAAACAGTTCTGATAAGGAGGGGGGAGAAGAAAGGCCTCAAAGAATTCAACCAACCAAGACTGAGCCTACTATTTAGTGGGGTGATATGGCTAAGGTTGCAATACCCACAATTTTACCTGGATTGATTCTAGGTAGATCAAATGACCACAAGCTGGCCTGGATTGCCAGAAATAGTGCAAATTGAGTCCACTTTTACGGTTAGGGTTAGTGCTAGGGAATCATGGGAATTATTTTTTTTTTCCCTGAGACATTGAGCCTTCTCTGTCAGAGAGCTCTGGTGCCACAATAAACTACAGTTCCCATGATTCCCTAGCACTAGTCCTAACCCTAAAAGTGGACTCAATTTCTGACAGAACAAGCCACTTATTTCTGACTTATGGTGACCCTAAAGTCACAGGGTTTTCTTGGCAAGATTTGTTCTGAGGTGGGTTATAATTAGAATATAAATTAGAATGATTTCCCTCATTATAATAATCTGCATAATGTGCAAACTATATGCCCAAATTTGAGAAAGTGGAATATAGCAACCCTTAATATGGCCATCTCAAGCAGCACCCTTAATGTGGCCATCTCAAGAAAATTGTTGGAAAACTTTCCAAGGGATGTAATGGCAAGGTGTTGGAGCCATGTGCTTTCAGGAACATTGCAGGGAGATGCTTCACCACTGACACTGTGGAACAAGGGCTCAGTATCCAGCCCAGTTGGGTTCAGTCTGTCAGAGTGGGAGGAGAGGCCATTTTGGGCTTAACTTCAGGCAACAAAACACCTGGGATCAGCCTTGTGACTACCATGTTCCTACTTTTTTTTTTCACTCTTCTGGTTCTAGCTTTAGTAGACTTTAATGTAAAAGAGCTCAACCAGCCTAAGAAAACTGACAGTAAGAGCATTATGAAGTCACCTTGTGAGCCATAAGCCCCAGAAACAAACTGTATCCACATATGACCAATTTGTGAAGTGTGGGGAAGACAAGAACTAATAAGTAAAGAAGCTATAAAAGGTTGTTGACAGAAAATGCAAGATATCTTCAAGGAAAAAATGAATGGCAGCTCTTCAGGATTTCCCTCTACTGGAAATTGTCGATACACACCCACATACACCTTTAAAAACAAAGTTGACAATCTCTGGCATCTATTGTTACACATATATTCTTAGCAAGAATATCCTGAGTCCTTGAGAAAAAACAGGAAAAGATACTTCCATGGCCTCTCCCCATCCATCTTCCAAACAGCAATCTCCTCTTCCATAAGAAAGACCTGAACATATACAGATAACTCTCTGGCAGATGTAAGGAATCTAAGATCCTCTCAGTGTCACCCCTGGGATAACAGATTTGAGCTTAGTATTGTAAAATACTACAATACTTTTAGTGAATTCTTTGGGCAGGCAATGTACTTGATTTGGTAAAGAAGCATGAATGCAGAAACTTATGGTAATAACACCATTACCTTGATCTAAGATTACAGGTGTGTACAGATTCCAGGCTTGCATGATTTACTTTGTTTTCAAGTAAAATCTTGAGGTCAACCAACTTGAATGTGTTTCAAAAAGATGCAAGAATTCACATTTTCTGAAGCCAGGAACCTAGCAGTAAATGGAAGTCATAATTCTTCCACACACACAAAAATACATTCTTCTTTATCATTCCCTCTGACACAGTCCAGCATTCTTTCTTTCAGCAGTATAACTTAGAGTGCCCAAAGTAATTTTGTTGTTGTTATTGTTAAACTACTGGGAGTCAGAAATCCTTTATGTTCTCTTGCAAATCCTTGCTTTTTTTGTCCTGATATGCAAGAATGAATCATTTTTGTTGTGCAAGAATACAAGGGATTCTGTGCATGATCCACACTTCAGGACATCTTTCAGGACAACTCGTTGATGCAGGAAAATATGCAGTGGTAGGGGGAAAGGTTGCACAGGAAACAATGTTTTGTGAACCAAACAGACTCTTGAATGAAGGGAAAATATGTGCAGAAAAACCATTTGTATTTCTGCACAAATTGTCTTGAAAGATGCCTAAAGCTGGAAAAAACCTTGAAGTCATTCTCCTTTTTCTTAGCTGGTTTCCCACTAGGCATGACCATTACTTCTCAGCAGCATATGCAGAGAGTCAATGTGATGTAGTGGTTTATATATTGGACTAGGACTCTGAGAGAACAAGGTCTGAATCCCCACTCCACCATGGAAACTCAATGGGTGATCTTGGGCAAGTCATATTGTCTCAGTCTTCTAACCCCCTCTGAACAAATATTGCCAAGAAAACCCCATGATAGAATTGCCTTAGGGTTACCATAAGTCAGCAGCAACTGGAAAGCACACAACGCTGAGGAAACAAAGGAGTGTTGAGGACACTCTGAGAGTAGCTGTTGTTTTCAGCCAGCTGCTATGTGAATAAAGATCCCTACACTATCAGATTTGGATGAATCTGTAACAGTGAAGCAGTCTAATGCACATGGAGATCAGCTGCTACTAACCATCATGGTTGCATAGTGTGTATGTTTGTGTGTGTGTATTGTGTCAAGTCAATTCCTACTTTTGGCAACCCTAAGGCCAATTGTCAAGGTTTTCTTTACAATATTTGTTCAAAGGAGCTTTACCATTGCCTTCCTCTGAGGCTGAGAGCATATGACTTGCCCAAGGTCACTCAGTGGATTTCATGGCCAAGCTGGAAATTGAACTCTGGTCTCCAGGGCTGTAGTCCAACTACTTCTAGTATTAGAGGCAGCATGCCAGGAACATGAGCCAGAATGTGCTGCTGCCCTCAGGTCCTCTCTGTGGGCTTCCCATAGGCATCTGGTTGGTCACTGTGGGAATAGTATACTGGAGGAGAAGCCTTTTGCCTGATCCATCATGATGTTTCTGTATTATGATCTGCCTGCAGAAAGCTGTATGCCTATGTGCTATGTCAATCTCTTTGTTTGGAACAGGGCACAATCCCTAAAGATCTTGGAGGTAACTCTAGCATGTGTATTAAAATAAACCTAAAACCACTGGGATCTTAGCCGAAGCTGGATGTTTATGAGCTTGGCAGTTACAAAAGCCAGTGTTTTCTCCTGGCTGATGTATATTGTCTTTTCTTCATTTTTGCCTCTCCAAGCCAAAGCAAACTTGGTCATACTGAGAAACTGTGTCACTTCCTGTGATAGCAGCTACTGCTCTCAAGGCCGTTCAGCGTCAGTTCATGAGTGAAGTTCCTGATCTTAATTATTCAGCTTTGCTGCTGTAAAATACAGTAGAGTCCCACACCCTCTCTTCCCCTGTCCCTCATTGCCCAGCATGGTGCTGTACAATTTGTCATCACCTGGTCTTGCGAGTGAGATCTGACCACAGCTGTTACATAGAGTCTCCTAACACGTCAGCTACAGGCTCAAAAGGAAGGACTGCCTTCCCAAAAGAACAGTTTGTCTGCTGTTTCTGATTGCCGAAGATCATTTCCTACTATCATTCTTCTAGTTGTAAGAAATCACAACTAATTCCTCATATTGGTTTAATCTGCTGGAAGTGCAATACTCTTGTAAATGGACTAGCAAAGCCAATATATACAACCAATATAGCATAGAAGGTGCCTTTTTCAGAGTCCCTCAACCAGCTCAGCTGTAGGCACACTGGAAGATGTAGTCCAAAACAGCAATGTTTCTATGGTCTCGCTCTGTCACTCCCAGCAAGGTAATTCTCTGCTAATTTTAATCTCAAAGAAGCAATGGACGTTTTCACACGGGGCAAAAGGAGGACGCTAGCCGGCCTCCCGCCGGCCTCACTCCGGCTCCATTTTCCGTGTGTTCACACACGCGCGGCGGCAAACCCCACCCCTTCCGGTGTCATCCCTGCGTCCAGCCGGCTTTTCACTCCATGTGTTCAGACACACGGAGCCCTAAGTCCGGCGTCACTCTGGACGAAACAATGATAACTCCGGCTAACTCCAGCTTCAGGTAATTCCAGCTGTCAACAGGAATTAGCCTTTCGGCGGCGGAGCCATTCCGGAATCGGCGGCATGACCCGTTCCGGAATGGCTCCACCCGGCTTTAGGAGGACAAGTGTGAAAACGTCCAATGAGAAATTTTAGCAGTTTTCTTCCTGGTGTAAGCTGTGCTATTTTTTGAAGACTATTCGCTGTTTAAGACTTATTCTCCAAAGACTTGACACACGGGGGTTTTCTGCACAGGAAACAGCATATTATCTAGAAAATTGCATTTTGTGTTTGTAAATATTATTTTCTCTCCCAAAAAAATGCTGTTTTGTACATGGAAAATGCTGTAGTTGGGGACTTCTTCTGTGCAAAATTTGCATATGTTTTGGGGGGTTAAAAATGGCAAACAAAACAAAACACCAGGGTTTCCAAACACTCAAGAAGAATGTTTTTTCACAATTTTTGAATATTTGTAAATATTCTTTCTTTTCCCAGTCTGTACCTCTGCATGTCAAGAAAAAGTTTAATGTTCCTAATAAACTCTTCTGGATATGTATCAAAAGGAGGAATATTGTGGTGGAGAACTGATATGGACACTGTGCAGTAGTTATTTGGTTATCTGCAGGAAGACAGCATGAATTCTCTATACTCAGAAGGGAAATTGGGAGCCCCTGTACTCTGCTTCCAAATACCAGCCCCATTCATTCTACGTAAAGGGGATATAGGGCTTTAAATGGGACTGTTCCAAATAAATGGTTTCAGCATTTCAGACTTATCTAATGAATCTGGTGCTTATCTTCAAATTACTAAGGAGTAGTGTTCACTTGTCCAGCTCAATTGTTTCTTTTATATATATAAAATCCCTCCTGATCCATTAAATAAATTGCTATAAACGGTGATTGATCATGCTATTCATTTTGCTACAGCCTATAGTTTCTGAAGTTGATTATCAAATGAGCCTCATTTGTTGCACTGGGGTCTCTGAACTGATATTTGATTTACAAAAGCACATAAAAGCCACAAAATCTGTCTCTGAAAATGAACATCACATTAAAGAAAGACAGAATAATTGTAAAACCCTGTGATCCTGAGGTATTATTATGAAGACATAATAGTTCAATATCAGTGAGACAGACCTCAAGTTATTTTGCTCTATAAATGTGCATTGTGGTGGAATTGATCTAGAAAAGTGAGAGTGCTTGCTGTTTCTCAAACTGTTTCTAAATAAAGAAATGCATTTCTATGAGGATAGGGAAGTTTGGTTTGGCTGGGCTCATGGACATAATGGAGAAATGCCCAAGCCTTCACATTTAGAAATGGGCCCCAAATCTTTTAAGATGGACATTAAGAAGTAGAGATACAAATCAATCTACATTTCTGTTCACACATCAGATTTGATTAGTATCTTCATAAAACAAGACTTTCCTAATCTGGAATACACTTGTTTTTCTAAACATAGAGTAATTCACACAGAAAACTGCAACAACTTTGAATACTAGTTGAATACTTTAGAATACTATTTCCCAACTCTCATGTTTTCATCTCCCTCTCCAGTTCTCCTCACTACATTTCTCTTTTGGGGAGAAGCAGACGAGGGCGTCCAGGACGCCCTGGGCCGGCGTGCCGCGGGGCCGCAGCCTCCGCACCTCGGCGCACCGGCGGCGTCCCTGGAAGGAGCGCTAAATCAGCGCTCCTTCCTCAAGACAGCAAAAGTGTGCACTAAAAGCGGCGGGTGCACTTTCGCTGTCTTTTCCGCTGCGGCGCATGTGGTCGCCGCGGCGTGAGGTCATCCCCGGAGCGCCGGCCGTGCGGAGGGCCGGCGACTCCGAGGGCGACCTCAGGGAGAGGAAGGGGTGCCGAACGTGCGGCTGCCCCTCCTCTTCCGGGCCCGGAAGACGACTCAATTAGTCGTCTGCCGAGGCCCTACATTTCTCTTTTCTCTCTTCCTCCATCACTTAATTTCTCTCATCCTCCTTCGCTTTGTATTCTCACTTTTTCTAGCTACACACATCATCTTTTTTCTCATTCTTTCCCATCTATTCTGTCTCTCCAACTTTTTCTGCTGCACTCTCCCAGCCCCAAGATAATCTTGAACTCACAAGTGACATATGTTTTAAAGCTGTAAGTATAATTAAACTCAATATGGTTTACTTCTGAATCAGCATGCATGTTGCTGATTATTGTTGGTGATTATTGTTGCAATTATGATTATTATTTTTGCAGGAGGGAGGAATGAAGGAGGATCTGCCCAAACAAAACAGAAAATGTGGCTGGTGAGAGGCATTGGTTAATAGGAGCAAGCCATTAAAACATTTTGAAAAACTTTATTTTTGCTTAGAAAAGTTTATTTGGTTGGAATACAACTCTCATGTGTTAAAATCAGTGCTTGGCAAAATGTTCAGAACAGAGCTGCAAAACCTTTTGTTTATTCCTGCTCAAAGCAGATCTTAGAAAATGATATTTGATGCACTATATGTGCTCTTAAAAGCAGTGATTAGAATGATATAAAGAACAGAGCTAAGAAAACATCCCTTGCCTGATTCAATACAATGCTTGGAAAACCTAATTTCCAACCAGGGAATTATTTTCTCACTTTTTAAAAAGTGATGTTTTTCACTTGAACTACATGATCTGAATAATTTGGGATGATTAATGAAGGCACCAGCCTTCCCTCAAGTGACAACATGAGGGGTTTTCCCTAGGTCTCAGGTTTTGGCCCTAGAATCTCAGGGCTGGGGATGAGCCAATGACTAGAATCCTGTTTTTTAGCCCAAATGAGAGTAGACCTATTGAATCAACTACTAAATGGTGAGCCAAAAGCAGGTAAATCCAATTGATGAAAAGGCTCTTCATGAGTTAGGACAAACAGGCCAGTACTTTTACTAAGAAGAAAGTTAAATGCTTATTCCATGTTTTAAAAATGAGCATGTATTTCTTTTTCCCCCCCCTTTTTTAAAATGAGCATGTCTTTCAATTATTTACATGGATAATAATCTGATGTTTTCAATTGCATCCCTATCTAGTCAATATCTATATTTTGTAACTTTATGCAATGGATCCCCCCAAGTTGGCTAAATATTAGAGATTATTGATTACTCTGACAGAAGAAGAATGGATAGGGAAATCAGAAGACAAAGCGTAAATGGACAAACTAATGTACATCCTTGAAGGGAAAGCTAATAGCAAATTTACCAGAGATTGGGAAAAGTTTTATATGTACTTACAATGTAAATTCAATAATTTGAATATTACTGGATTTGATGATGGTTGAATTATTTAATTTTGGTTCATAGGAGATAGGGCTATGCAGTAGATAGTTTACATTTTAAAAAGAGGATTGGAAAATTGAGAAATATTAAGAGCCCTGGTGGCACAGTGGTTAAATGCCTGTACTGCAGCCACTCACTCACAAACCATAAGGTTGAGAGTTCAATATCAGCCAGGGGCTCAGGCTTGACTCAGGCTTGCATCTTTCCAAGGTTGCTAAAATGAATACCAGCTTGTTGGGAGCAATTGGCTTACACATTGTAAACCACTAAGGGAGTGCTTAAGTGCACTGATAAGCAATATAGAAATGTACTTGCTATTGCTATTGCTATTGCTATTGCTAAATATTAAAGGAAAAATGATATGAGTATCTTATGAATTTTCAATTTTTTGTTCTGTTTCTACTAAGAAACCTGGATAACTATAATTACTTATGCTGATTCCACGTTATTTGGGCAGTCTTTTTTATTATATTGTCAATGTGTAATTGATCTTGTATGTGTGCATTTTTGATGTAATTGATGTATGTGTGTTTTTCTTGTGACATGTTATATTTTATGTGGATAGTTCTTCTATGTTGAATTACGTTTTATGTGTGTGATAAATCAATAAAGATATTATTTAAAAATAATATTCTGATGTTTTCCATTGCATCCCTATCTAGTCAATGATATCTATATTTTGTGGCTTTATGTAATGGACCCTCCCTGCCCAATCTAAATTGGCCTAATAAAAGGTATTCAACCAATACAGATTTTGCATTTCTTTTTTAAAAAGCCAACCCAGTTACCTTTCATTTTCATTTTTTACTTACAGCGTGCCCTTCCAATCCACAGGAATTCAGGCCCAGTCTCTCCCTGACCCCATGGATGGGAAAAAAATGGAAGCTCAAGCCCATATTAGTCAATGGGCAGTGACATGCATGTTCAGATTGGGGCAGCTACATGCATGTGCTACCATTGGCTTTTATGGGGGGGCAGGCTGATCCATGAGAGCTCCAGTCTTCAGTTGGCTATCCTGCCAATATGGCAGGCCCACTGTACGATATGAATCCATTTCATAAATAGTTTTTTTCCAAAGCCACCAATACATTAAGACTAATGAATAAAGTGTCTGAAAGGACATCAGAGCACGCCCAAGAAATTTTACTGCCTGAAGAGGAGCAGCAAATAGCACTCCATACCCAAGTTATGGTGTACATTAGCCAAAGCCAGCCATTTTATTCCAACATATGAAGCAGAGCCTGGGGGTAAAAAATATATAATCATAACAAATCAAATCACTAACAAGTCACTACTCTTTAATGACTTCCAAATGTCTTGCCTGAGGCAGCTATCTCCTCCTAGCAAAAGACTGGGCCAGCCAGCCTTGAAGGCCATTATATGGCCATTCTGCTTGATTAGTTCAGAATCATAATTGTAGATGGGATTCACCTTGATTTTAAATTAAGAAAAGTAGTTTGCATACGATTACAAGAGTGAAAACTGGAGATGGCCTCTGTAACTATAACAGTTATATAGGTTCAGGATATCAGAAAGTGTTGCTTGTCACCTGGTTGCTTGATGATCAACACAGCTGAAATTTTCTCTTCTACACATTAAATGTAGAGGATGCCTCTCCAACTTTCAATCTGGCAACCCTAATTAAGATGCAACAACTTATTAGAATTGTGATGTTAAGCTGTTAGTGGTGTCAAGAAATTTCCACATCCTCTATGACACATCATGATACCTTGTTGAAAAACTGGTCAACCAATGTAATATTTTTGACTATTTCAATAAATCAAATGTGTCCTAGTTGAAGATGCAATGTAGCTTTCAGTATATACATAGCCTTTTGATCTTCAAAAATATATGCATCCAAATGGCCATGTAGTTGATAGATGCTGCCAAATCCTGCTCTACTTTGTTTCTACTCAACTGAATTAATTAATATTTTGCCTCTCAGCCTTAGGGACTTGACTGAATAGATTAAGACAGAGACTCTATTTAGAAATGGAGCTGAAAATCAGCTGGCATGCTTGGTAATATGCACACCCTAGCTTCTTCATGGACTATAAAAACAAGTCACAACCTCAGTTGGAGGAATGAGTTATGGACATCCCATGATCAATCATAAATTATTTAACAGGCTACAGATACTTACTGTAATCTTTCTGCAATCTGAAAGGTTCCCTTTGTACTCCCAACCCAGGACAGACTGCAGCATTTCCTTCCAAGCACG
Source organism: Phrynosoma platyrhinos (assembly GCA_020142125.1). Classification (NCBI taxonomy): domain Eukaryota; kingdom Metazoa; phylum Chordata; class Lepidosauria; order Squamata; family Phrynosomatidae; genus Phrynosoma; species Phrynosoma platyrhinos. Next base: position 224,063,750 of record CM034703.1, read on the forward strand.
GAGGCAATAAATTACTAGGAATTCACATACGTGATAAAATGAAGGAACATGTTAAATGAGAAAGGGCTACTAGAAATGGGGCTCTTGAAAATCTAATTTCTTATTTCTTTTTCCTTACATTGTTTAGGAGCTGGAATTACATTGTCACTGTTGACATTCCTTAATCTGAATGTTCCAAAACAAGAATTGCAGTAATTTTTAATAGTCTTAATTAAATAAAATAATACCGCCCAAAGATTTCTGTGGTTTTTTCGGGCTGTGAGGCCATGTTCTAGAAGAATGTATTCCTGACGTTTTGCCTGCATCTGTGGCTGGCACCTTCAGAGAATTCTCATATTATTATTATTCTCATGTTAGGATGTTGGTGAATGATCAAAGTAGAGCAGAGCAGAGGAAACTGAGAGCAGTTCTACACCAGCCTGCTCCCAGAGTATTCTGGTCCCAGAGCTACCCTGAAATCACGTTACTGTTGCATTCTGGAACTACTCCAGGCAGCTATCTACACACATGTCCTGCTGTGCTGCCCAGTGCTGTGGCATGTTGCTGAGGACAATCATATGGCTACATGCCTCATGGCCGCAGAGGGAATGACTCTCACCAGTGGCAGTGATGCTGGGCAGCAGAGCAGGACATGTGTAAAAAAGTACCCAGTTTCACTGTGGAGTGCTCTGGGTTTCCCTACAAAATCCAGAGCAAAAGGTAAGTCTTTTTAATGAGGTTTAAGGCAGGAATGGTCCTGCTTTGATGCAAAGTTGACCTCATGTTATGAAAACAATCAACAATCAAACTGGGGCTTTGGCCCTGAATTGTGAAGACACATTGCAGTGAGGTCTGGAGGAAACAGTTTCATTTGCCCATGTAGACATGCCCTGAGAGAAGGGAAAGGTTTAGCAACAATAGGGAACCAAAATTTGGGAACTGCTGCCTTTTTAAAGGGCTTTGCACATCAAAATTAGCCCAGAAAATAAATCATTAAATCAAGCTATATTGCCACTTTTTAAAAGTTGTGCTCAGCAGTATTAGATTATAGTGATATTTTTGCATTGTTTTTAGAATGGAAAGTAATTTATAATCTACATTATATTAATTTCTTTAATGTCACCCACAGTATTTCTGTGAAGCTGGGTATTTAAAAATGAACCCACTCTTTTGGGCATTTGATACTGTCTTAACCAAAATCTCACAGACAATCCTTGGCTGATTAAGGCTTTTGAACTCAGATGTCTCATATTGACATCTTGTCTTCTCATTTATCACTCTGTTTTCAAGATCAATGTTTAAAAATCAAGTCTGAATTCATGTTTATGGACTGACCCTGGGAGCTGCTAAGTGCTCTCTTTCCCATGCACAACTGGCCTCTGATCCTAGAGCACTCTGTTGAAAACCAGCAGTCAAAGAAACAAACAGATATAATTAGAATTTTGCCAATTATGTGGTTTTCATACCACCAAATTTAAACCCGTGTGGCTTTGGGTATGTATATGTTTCTTTAAGAAGGGAATGGAATGAAATATGCAAAAAAAAAAAATGTCCATGACCTAAGAAAAACGTTTTCTGCTTCAGGCAGCCCCCAGCACTATTTTCAGGTGGTGCAAAGAACTGAAATGGTTCCACTGCAATGTTCAGGGCTAGGCTCGCAGAGAGCAACCTAGTCCTACATTAATACAATAAATAAAGTAGCTTTATTTTGCTGGTTTTGGAAGACAACATATCGACTTTTTACTACCATGAAGAAAAATGCCTGGAATCCTCCACAACAAATGATGAGCAACAGCAAATGATGAGCAACTACAAACCATTTGACTGTGCAGCAGTATCAACTAATTATGTGTAAAAGCCTGAACTTTGCTCAGAAAGGTAGAGATCAGATTCAAGGATGTAAGAGTCTCCTCTAGACTCCAGGTCATTATGGCATGCTTATCCAATTATCTTTGATATTAAAACAATGAGCTTTCAAAGTTAGAAAAGCTAGAGAGAGTGAAAGGGAAGGCACCCTGAAAGGAAAGTTCCTTTTCAAAATATGATTCACATCCTGGAGGTTGCCAGAAACACTCTTTATCTGAAAAGTTCTCAAGCAAATTCTCAAACTTTAATAAACAGTTATCAAACCTGGTCCATCCATTTATGACATGTAATTAACAGTGAGAACAAAATTATTTTAATATTTTTAGGTTGCACACCTCAGATACAAAACTAACATTAATACACACACATACACACTCACATATGAGAAAATAGCCTTCCCTATATAACCTGAATGATTTCCAACAAAACTGGTAACAGTCAAATATAATTCATTTCTACTGAGACGATTTGATTTGTATGAGTGGCTTGTTCTGTGTGATAAGAAGGTTTCTAATCGGGAAAATTTATTATCTTACATAATACAGTACTGTAGTTCTCATTCGCCCAGAAGGTATAAGATCAAGTCACTGCTTTGAGCTGCATTGTTCTGACTTTTCTCACATTATTCTTTCAAGACAGCTGGAGTTCATTATCTCATAGAGTTATATTTGGAGAACTGTCATCTTTCAAACACCATATTCTAATTCTCATTGTTTGTAACAATGAGGACCTGTTAGTCCTCTATAGCCTAGCTGTGTCAGTACTGCAGAATTATTCCAGCTTGACACTTTAACTGACATGGCTCAATGCTATGGAATTCTGGGAATTGTAGTTTTGTGAGATATTTAGCCTTCTCTGTCAGTGAGCTCTGGTGCCACAACAAATTATTACAATTATTCTCATTATTTCTAAATGCTCATATGGACAAATAAATTAACATAAGCCAATTTTATGAAGATAGATGCAATCTCTTTTGGGCATTTTTTTTAATTTGGGAATGTATATTTGGCAATTCTACAAACAACAGAGAGAGCTGGGGGGCATGGTCAGTTGTTATGATGCCTCCACCCCCACATATACCCTCTGCACAGGGCACATGTACCACAATACTTGACTGATACCTGTGATTACAGGAGACATCAGAGACAGGGTCTGTGATTAGAGAAAACTGTTGTGTGTGGTTGCATAGGTTTACTTCAAAAGGACATGCAAATCTGTCAGTCTTGATCCCACTGAGTTTCTAAATTCCTCACTGACATTTATTTTCCATACTGGGTGGTGAGATTTCTCTCTTCCTCTCCCATCCCCAAAATGTGTGTATTTTTCTTCCTGTTTTTCCAGATGTGCAAATTGTTTTCATGGGGTTTTTTTCTAATAATGCACTGCCTATAACATATATTTTAAAAATGATACACACTAATTTTTTAAAATGTACACACTTTTAGTTGTGCACATTAAATGAATGTATGCTGTTATAGGCCTTTTTTCTTCTGAAATGTCTTATGAGTCACACAAATGTACAGATTTCTGAGGCAAAATGTGTTCCATTTCAGTAACAGTCTCAGGAAATACAAAATTTCTGTACAGAAATGTGAATCCCATGGATTTCTTTTCCATCCTTAGTAGTTCAGGAAGGAAAGTGCTTTGCTTCTGTAGATTATAAATCATAGCTACACATCTTGCAATGATACACACAAGGAACAAGCCTCCAGAATTTTCCAGATACATCACAATATCATTCACTTCTCAAAAACACAAGAAAGGAGGTTACTGTATACATTCATGTATAAGTGTAGAATTTTTAGCTAAAAAAATCAGCCCAAAAAGCCTGAGTCAAGTTATCCATGGGTCAATGTAAGTACTGTACTTTAATTCTTATCAAAAAAGGAACCATCCTCCTTCTCTGAGTAGAGCAGTGAAAGACGAGAACGTGTCTGTCCTGGGAGCACCTAAAAAAAACACCAACCTTTGCTCTACTCTCGCTACCATAGTGCTACTTCTGACCTTTTTGAATACCTGTATAGAAAAATGACTGTGGTAGCAGCTTTTTGGCACTCTCCTCAAAGGAGTGTCAAGAGAATAAAGGGGGTCATTGGTGCTTCTTTTAGGTTCTCCTGGGATGGAATAAGCTCTTGCCTTTTGCCACTCTACTCAGAAAAGGGGATGGTTTCTTTTTTAAATAAGACCGAATGCTGTATCTTAACTCTTGCCTTTACATCCTTTTTGACAAGTGTACATATTTTTAGCCCCGCCTGTGCCTGGTTGCCTCCCAAACACATCGTACACCCATGATTTACCATAGTTTTCTCCCCATCCATCCAGCCTTTTGGATGAGCAAAAGCAGTTATGCCTGCTGAGATTTTGTAAGTTCTTTGGCATTGTTTTCTTTTGCTTCGTCCATTACATCTTTTGTTATATGTCTCTAAGTTTTACCCTCAACCTATCCACAAGTCATATCAAAATCCATAAGTTTGGCCCAAAAACCTGCACTCAATTTATACATGAAGTTGACTTATAGTCAAGTATATATGTTCTTTTTTCTATATGGACCTTATCACACGGGGTCTAAAGCAGTCCCATCCCCGTCGC
>CM034703.1:224068283-224082030 GCA_020142125.1 Phrynosoma platyrhinos
TTACTGCCAGTGGCATGTTATACTATAATATTCATGCTCCCTATTTCAGCCTCTCTTAAATGTTCCAAAGGCAGTTCAGCCTGCTCTAACCATCAGGCTACATATGCTATTTTACAAGGTTCTCTAAGCAAACTTGGAGGGGGGTTCCAGTCAAAAGTACAAAAGACTGTGGAGAGTATGCTTCCCTTGCTATGTATGATGTACTCCTTCTGATTTTTCTGCAACTCAGAACATGGTAACTACTCATTTGGCATCATATGACAAAAAAGTATGATCCTGTTCCTAGCTATGAATCCAATGAAAATATCAATGACCTGCCTGGAATATTGAGCATATCTCTGCCATGGGAGGTTTCAATTTCAAGAGAGTCCCGGGTGTACTTTAAGAGAACATTTAGTCCAATCCTACTTTCATCAATGAGACTTTCTCTGATTTAACAGTACCTAGGACTGTAACCAGTGTGGATGTTGGCACATTAGGAAATGCTGTCTGAGGCTTACTGGTGTTCACAGACCCCAAATTTAGAGTCTTTCATCTCCCTTAGATCACACTGACTGAATGACAGATAGCTTTAGAAAAGTGAACCCATTACAATATGATGGTCAGGGTGCCAGATTAGGACTAAGGAGACACACATTTGAATCTCAAATCCTGCATAAATCACACTTGCTGACCTGGGCCTGTTACCATTTCTCAATTTGAGCTATCTCACAAAGTTGTTGTGGGGTGCAGTGGGGAAGGATTATGTATGCCATCTTGAGCTCAGTGATGTTAAGAAGGGATATACAATATTTTATATTAAAAAATGTAAAGACTAATGTGGACAGATTTAATTGCAAATCTGAACTGGTCTTCAGGGAGCTCTGAAATGTTGGTGCAGTGTGACTGTGTTTGTACATCACTGCATGTGTTATACGGTATGCCAGTGTCCTGTTGTGTTAATCAGGCTTCCTTAACAAAGAGTACCCGATTTTTTCCCAGGTCCACAGAGGTCTTAACCTGTGTCAGGTTTCACTGTGCTAGGACAGCCTGTTAATGTTTATCTGAAGAGAAAATGTTTTTCTAGACTTGGCTCAATTGTGTACTCTTCCAGCATCATTATTCCACGTATTGCCCTGGGGTGGGAACTAGCCTCATACTGAGGAGAAAAAATACCCTGGGCCTGCCTATGATCTCATAAGTCATACAGACAGGAATATTACTTTTGGAGGAAAATGGTCTGCTTGCTGACTGGGAATAACTGCTCTCCAGAAAATAGCAGCAACACCTTAGAAGATATGACAGAGATGGCTATTAGGGGTAAATCCCCAATGTTTATGTTTAAAACACTGAAGTATCTACTCACTTTATACTCCTTGCAGGACCTAATCATAGCACTGTCCTGCACTTTATTTAAAGAAGGCTCTGAGTGTTGTATTTTCTTTGTCCAACCCTATCCCTGCTCCTTTTCCTCCTCCCATACCTTTTCTTTTGTTTGGACTGTGCCAATAGACTAACCGTCTGCAATTAGATTATCTAAATTAGCTGTCTGCCTCCTGATTCATGACAGATTCCTCTCCTTCATGTTGCCCTCACTGTTACTAAGAATAATTTCTACAAAGAGTGCAACAAAACATGCACTTGAAATAGATTGAAGAACACAAAATACTCTATTTTACAGTGTGCCTAAGGAAGATTTTGTTTGAAACAAATTGGACCTCAAAAATAGTATTTCACCCAATAGGAGATCTTCTCTCCTTCTTTCTGTCTTACAGTGGCATGCTCATTTTTAAAATGCCTTTCTCTCCAACTTTTAGTCCCCACACTCTTGTAAGCATAAAATTACTAATTGCTATGTTATGCTTCCACTGAGCCATAAAACTCACTGAGAAACTTTGAGCCAGTTATTCTCTTTTAATATGACATACAGGTTTGTGGTGAGGACTAGATGGGATGAAGAGACATATGTACATTTCCTTAAACCCACTGGAGGAAAGGCAAGATATAAATGTAACTCACAAATATATAAAATGTAACTAACCAATACACAAAACGTATTCAGGGGAAGCCGTGTCAGCCATACAGCAAAATATAATAAAATCCAAAATCCACAGAGTAACATTTGAGACCTGTAACTGTAACATTTCACCTTTTTCCTTCTGTATGAATTTTAACATCTTTGTCTGATGAAGAACCCAGTGAAGCTTTCAAATGCATTTTGAAGGTTTTTTGTTTTTATTTTTGTTTGTTTGTTTTGTTTGCATTTTGGTTGGCCTATAAATGACTGTTCTTTTGTGGATTTTGTTATACTTTGTGGTATGACCAACTTGGCTACCCCTGAAATCCAGGATTTCCTGGATTTGAAGATAATAAATTTTGCTGCAACCGAGGAAACTATAACAAGAGAGAGCAATGGACTGATTTCTTTGATGTTTCTACCTCCAACAAAGGTAAAGCTCTTTCACTAGACTACAAGTGCCAGATTTTACCTATATAGCACCTCAAAGTTTTCCAGATGTAATAGTACAGAGACTCTTTTAGAAATTCAATGTTCGCTGCCTAAGAAAAGAGTAATTAGCATCATACCGGACAGGGACAATTATATCTCAAGGGAAGTTATTTTTTGGTTGCTAATAAGAGTTAAATCTTATTACCTGTCTTTATTGACTTTTGTCCCTGGTTCTCACAAGGCAAAGATGGTCCCTGGCCTCTGCCTGCATTGAAATTCCTTGATACCATCTTAAGTGACAACAGAGTAACATCTAAGGCAGAATGTTGCCTTGTGGGTCTAAATCTTCATCTTTCCTTTCCTATATGATTTTTAACATCTTTACCTGATGAAGGTGCCAGTGAAACTTTGAAAACTTGCATGATGCATTTTTTGCATTTTATTTGGCCAGTAAAGGTCTTTTGTGGATTATGTTGTATACTCATCCCTCCACATTTGCAGCTTTGACTTTTGCGGATTTGATTATTCACAGATTTTATTAATATGTTCTTTCTAGAAATATCTAGGTCTTCCAGCACAACTCTGTCATCAACTTTAACCAAAAGTAACACTGAAAGACCTAGAGATTCCTAGAAAGAACACCCCACTAGGCATTTGTAGCTCCTCCAGCACAATTCTATGGTCAATGTCTGGCAGATGTTGACCACAGAGTTGCACTGGAGGACCCAGACATTCCTAGAGAGGTGTTCTCTCAAATAAAAACATAGTGTTTTGTTATATGTGGTTTTTCCACATTCACGGGGGTCCTGTGCCCCTAACTCCAACAAATGTGGAGGGACGAGTGTATTTAGCAAACACATTGTAAGCCCAATTGAGTTTAGAGGGACTTCCTCCTGGGTTAACACATTTAGGGTCAAGCGGCATATCATGCAATTGCAATGCAAACCAGAAACCAGTCCATTGGGTTTACTAGTTCTTTCCCCCTAAATTTATTTACAATTGCAACCTGGGGATAAATGAGGAAATGCAAAAGAAAATTGTTTTTGTAAAAGAGATGTTCTGAGTCAGCTTAAAATGTACTTGACAACTATTTCAAAACCAGAGACTTGACAGTTTCTGTCCTCCCTTCCTCTGCCTCACAAAGTTTCCTCTCAAAGCTTGAAGCAATGTATCCTTCCTCTTACAGGCATCTTCAGGAAGGACAGGATTGCTGGCTGCCTTAAGAAATTGGCCTGAATAAAAATAAACCTCATGCCCAGCACAGCATGAACTAAAAGTTTACAAAGGTGCATTATGGTGCAGGAAATATGACTGTGAGAAAGATGCTTGCAAACAGCAGAACTATTTGGTTGTGATTAGGGAGAGGGTGGAAAATGTTTGAGAAAGAACCCAGTACTCCTGTGTTCTCCAAACAGTACATTTCTTGCACTCCACAAATCTCCACCCAGTTCACCCTGAGGACACAGGTAGGTAGGAGTCCTGTTCTGCATTTTTCAAAGTTATGACTATCCTCATCAGACTGATGTCTCATCAAGGTACAACTGTCAAGTGTAATGAATGCATGTTTGTTGTGGTGTTTTGCTCAGCAAAAACAGGAATGTAGAACCATAGGATGTACAATCAGTACTTTAATATGTACAAAACAGAGGTCTCAAGTAGATTTTAGGCACAAACAACTCTTCATCAGAGAATACATTTTGGTCAACACTATACAGTTCATACACTTGCTAATAATTTAATAGTCCTTTGTAGACTGAGCTTCTTGTTTTGAAAACTGGTACAGCCTTTCCTCTTCTCTTTCTCTCTCTCTCGCTCTGGCACTGAGATGTCTTGCCTGCAGACATCTTGAACAACCCAAACCGAAAGACAGCCTATACCCATTTCATAGCAAAAGGTAAACCCCTCTTCACACCCACCTGATGCTCAATGATTTTTTTAAAAAAAATCTCTTTTAAAGGATTTAGCATGAAGTTACTATGCTTCAGAAAATAAACAAAATAAAAAAGACAATGTATTTCTAAACTATAACCTTTCTCTCTGAATATAAAGTGCTTTGGCCTCATTTTGATGAGGCTAGGTGACAAGAGCTTGTGAGCAGCTCTTTTTTAAAAACAAATAAACAAACAAACATTATTTCCTTCCCCAATGTTTTTCCCATTAAGGCACTATTCTAGGAAACATATTATTAGAATCCTCAAGGAGGAATCCAAATGTTCTTAACTCGCTGCCCGCAGCATGAGATACACCATTACTAGATAGTAGTTTCAACCAAAAAAAACAAACAAAAAAAACAAACAAAAATAATTATACAAACAGAATCAACACATTCAAGATAGATACTATGGGCCTTTGCAGACTGCCAGAAATAGTGCACTTTAAATTGAGGCACTGCCCTGGCTCAGTGCTAGGGAATCATAGAAATTGCATTTTTTTCTGGGACCGAGCCTTCTCTGTCAGAGAGCTCTGGTGCCACAATAAATTACAGTTCCCATGATTCCCTAGCACTGAGCCAGGGCAGTGCCTTAATTTAATGTGCACTATTTCTGGCAGTCTGCAAAGGCCCTATGTTAACAGGATGACTCTAATAACAAAATATATGAGTAAAATTATGGTACCTTAGCTTAACAAGGGCTGCTGCCTCACTGCAGAATTAATGTATTTTGTCACTGCTTTATCTGTCATGGCTCCACCCTATGGAAACCTGGGATTTGTAGTTTATTGTGGCACCAGAGTTCTCTGACAGAGAAGACTAAATATTTTACAAAAGTACAAATCCCAACATTCCCCAGTATTGAACCATGGTAGTTAAACATTGTCAAACTGCATTAATTCTGTAGTGTAAATGCAGCCTAGAACAGAACAGCCCAAAGAAAGTGACTTATAGAAACTTCAAAATCTAATGACGTGACCAAAACCCAGGAATTAACCTTTGCACTTTAGATGCAATAGTGGTTGATGGTGTCAGTGTTAATGGGGGTGGTGAATCTGCTTTGAGGTATAGTCTGAACATTAAAGATATGATCCAATGTGCTGAATTCTATCCCTAAATCAGGCTCAGCCCCCTGGATAGTTTCTTTAAAACTCAGAGCAAACTCAGAATGGATTCACTGTCTGAATGACAGGGATTGCCACTGGTGGCCGCTAGCATTGATTTATGGACACTTCTGGGGTTTTCTTTCTTTCTGCAGTTCTCTCAAGCTGATATGGCTCACATTAGGTCTCCAGAGCTTCCCTTCCATTCTCCTGGACATAACGCTAGACCACACTGTTAATCAAAACGGAACTGAAAGCCTCCACCAGTTTCCTCTTCAGGGCCAGTCTAGAAGCAAATGGGGAGGACACAAGCCAAAGACTTGTTCCTATCACTGTAAATCATGCTGATATATGAAGTGGTAGCCACTGAACTAACACCACTGAAAGCACTGGAAAGGATGAATCTATATTATGGTCTAAAGAGGCTGCCAAAATGGACACATTGGTGAAAAAGCATTTTCCTCTTTTCAGTCTTCCCCACAGTTTACAGAGAACAGAGTGCTCCAAGGAGCTTAAAATAGCTCTTAACCCTAGAAAGGTTGAGTAGTTCAGCATGACAGATATTCAGTAGAGGGACAATAAAAATGATGATGATTATGAGCATAGGCAGAAAAATTGGAATGCAAAATGTGCCCCTGCCTTGTAGGAGATGCAAAAAGCACTATATTTTCTGTACTTCCCCCATTCCCTTGCCCCTCATGTTCTGAAAAGAAACAAAGGCAACAGAGCTGGGGCAAATGAACTTTACATTGCAAAAATGATCAGTGAACACTAGGGTCATCTGAAAGTTAGTTTAGCATTGTGCTATGACTGAAAATCATGACTTCAGAGTTTAGTCTCTCTCTTTTTCTCTCCCTCTCTCTCTCTCTCTCTCTCTCTCTCTGCAACCATGCAAGGGAGGCAGTGCTTGGCTTCTCCCACATACATCTCACACTCCCATCATCCCTTCTTTTCTTGCACCTGTTGATTAATGTCTAGATATCATCTTCCCCTTTCACAGTAGGGAGAACTGGAAACTCACATGAAGCCCACTCATAAGAAAAGAAAAGTGACAGTCAGAAAATCTACCAACCAGCCAGACAGCAAGCAAATAATGACTGGGCAGAGCTGGGTTCAATATTTCAGGTTTGCCAGCAAAGGCAGTTTTTCCTCCATAGACCAAATAACAATAAGCAAATGGGATTCTGAAAGATTGGAGTGACCTGACGCACTAAACTCTGATGAGGCAGATCTTTGGAGCTTTTCTGTTCTGATCTGGTCAGCCAAAACATATATAACTTAAAGACTATCCTCCCACCCCATGCTCCTCCATCCCTTCAGCCAGTACTAGGAATTTCACAGAAAAATATAGTCTGCCTACTGAATTCCCTGAGATAGTTTCAGAAGGGTGTATAGAAATGTGGATTCCTTTGAAATGCACGCTTAATGAATCACCAACTTTGTTACAACAAGTCTACCTCATTGGAAGAGAGAAAAAGTGCCTCTCTTCTTTTCATCTCTTTTCTTTCCTTCCTTTCCCCTCCCATGACAAAAAGGGGAGCTAAACTTTGCCAGGTGAGGGAGCTCTGTGCCAAAGGGAGGGATCACAAACAAACTGCTTTCAAATATGGGCTTGCAAATGACAGAGTGCTCCATCCAAAGGTGCATTCAGGTGGGGGGGGGGGAAGAGGAGGGCACTCAGAGCCATATGATTCACTGGTTATGCTTCCTAGTCCTGTCAACATGCACAGGGGCATCTCCCCCCCCCACACAGAGATCATGCTACACCCACATTCAGCCACCTACATCTCTTTGGTAAGGCTTAGTTCCAATTGTGGAAGCAAAGGGTTTGTTGTTGTTGTTTTTAGAGTGTTTCAAGAATTACTGAATTTCTGCAGTTTCCTAATAGTTCAGCAACATTCTGTTCTGAGATGTTTAGTTGAGTTTAAGCAGAAGTGGCAAAACATACACCTACTCAGATCAGAGAACTACTTTCACAGAGTGGCAGCAAGACTATTCAGTGGTACAATGCATTTACGTCTTCAGTAATTGAGGCAAATTTCTTGAAAAGTGCCGACACCTGATTACTTTGCATGCTCTCACACAATATATGACAGACAGATGTCATACAGGCCTAGCAATGCTCCCAAAAAAGAGTGGAAAATGACAGCTGTCTGGACGGGGCAAACGGGAGATAGCTGGGGAGGGGTAGGTGTTAAAGGAGAATGGCTTATACTACCCAGTGAACCTGAAACGCTAATGGAAAATACAAGCTCTTTATGTAGCCTACACCTCCAGGCAGGGACATGGTACAGGACCAAGCACACTAAGTACCAATTTAACAATATGATACAAATGACCCAGATCGATCCCATTTTTATTCCAGAATTCATTGCCTCCAGGCTCCTGTGGAGTGCAATTTAGCAAAATAGAAGAGGTGGCATTTCTGTGGAGAGAGAGGACTATTTACTTTTGTCATTATAGTTTAAATAGTGTCATGCCTTTAAAATAACTTCTTAAACTTAAGTGGTTAGCCAAGGTACCTTAAATGGGAACTGCTTGCAATCTACTTTCTGATCCAAGACCAGCAAAGCACTGCTCGGAGCAACCATTACCTTTACCCTCCTGCCATGCTTCAATTTGCAGTCACAGAAGGGCAAAGGAAGGCATCGGTGCAGCAAGTGACTGAGCTAAACTGCCATCAGCATCAAATACTATTTTATATTGTAGCATAAACTGGACTTTAAAAAAAACTCTTCACTCCACCTAGATCTCAGTAAATCATCATCTGGATTACTGTAACAGCAGCAAAAAGTTTGGGTTCATGATTTTACATTAAGGACTCACAGGAGTTCCCTGCCATTTAAGATTGTGCCTTTTATCTGTCAAGAGTCTAAATAAGAAACAATGATCCTGACTGCAGGTAACCCATGACTATTAATACTGGGTTAATTTAATAAACGCTAGGGCCTAAATATGCTAAAGGCACCATATTTCGTCTGGTCTTGAAAACTAAGCAGGATCAGCCTGGTTTGCACTTGGATGAAAGACCACCAATATATATCAGGTGCTGTAGGATATATTCCAGAGGGAGGAACTGGCAAAACCTGAGTATTCCTTACCCAGAAAAACCTTAGGAAATTCATGAGCTCATCATAAGTCAACAGGAGACTTGAAAACACACCATCTAATAAATGGTCAGGGTGGACAGATTGCTTTCATGACAAAACAGCTCTCCACTTGGCAGCTACATAAGCACTGAAGATTTGAATATTGCCAATTAACAAAACCAAATTTCATACTGGGATCACATGGGTAGAAAATAAATTTTAAAAAATGAAAATGAAGAGGTGCTAAAAAGTATGTCTGTTGTACTAATATCAGCAATGGCTGATGAAGATTTCAGAGGTTCCAAACTGATTCCCACACCAGGTACAAGACTTGACATATTCAAATAACTCAGTCACTAGGGACATTTTTTTTAAAAGTAAATACTTGACTTTGCAGCATTCCTAAAAAGTGAAAAACTTAGTCTAATGTCTGCACCTGAATGGAATTCTTAGAGCTCTCATTTTCCAGTGAGAGGGTGAATCATCAATAGCACCAAATTCTTTCTAAAGTGCAGGGCTTTTGCTTTTCAGAAGAGCAGCGCGGCTCAGTGCTGTTCCTACATCTGTGAGGTAGATGAATATGGTGACACTACACCATGACAAACTAGTTCCTTCATGGATTGGCCCCAACAGTACCTTAACTCCTGGTGGAAGAAGAGGCTCTAATTGAAATATATCCAAATCCAATCATGCCATTCCTAAAATACTGGCATAACTACAATACGCCACCATGGGGTCATCTCCCATATTTGGAACCAACCTTTGCTTGGCTGGAGTTGTCAATACAGCTATTCTATTCCCCTATTTTTTGTGCCATGACAGTGAACAACCATGGTCACGCTAAGAGGGAGTCATCTGGGCTATGTGCCATTCCCTGCAAATTAATGCTACCATGCAACACAGTACCTTTACAATGCAAAAACTCTTCCCCAGTAGGGGGGCATCCTTCTTCACACAGCAATTCACAGGCCTTTTCTTGTCCCACATGATAGCCATTGTGATCCCCATTGAAGTCATTTTTCCTGTTGCTACTGGAATATCCATTGACGTACATTTTCAGAACAGACCTCCGGAAGCAGAGGATCTCCTGGAAAGCATACCTGAAGTCTGGGCTCCGGCAGTAAATTAAGGGGTTGAAGGCTGAATTGACGTATCCCAGCCAGTTCAAGATAACATAGAGGGATTTGGGGATCACATTTTCATTGATGGCGTGCACAAAATGGACAATGAAGAACGGGAGCCAACACAACGTAAAGGTGCCCATGATGATGCCCAGGGTTTTGAGAGCTTTGTGTTCCTTCAAGCAAAACTTGGAGGCTCTTCTGTGGCCCGCCTTCCCCACATTTTGTTCCTGCTGGGAGCTCTGCTGATGGAACCGGCCCTCGCACTTGTCTATCTTCTTGAGCTGCTGCTGGGCAACCTGGAAGACCCTGGCGTAGACGAACACCATGACCACCAGCGGCAGGTAGAAGGAAATGATGGAAGAAATAATGGCGTAGCCGCCGTTGATGAAGAAGTCGCAGCAGCTCTCGTCGACGTAGCACTTCTCGGCCTCCGAGGTGTCGGCTTTGTACCAGTCCATCTGGATGGGCAAGAAGGAGGTCAGGATGGAAATGACCCAGACTAACAAGATGACCATCCTGGCTTTATTCTTGGTCAAGAGGCTCTGGTACTTGAAAGGGGAGGTGATGGCAAAGTACCGGTCCACGGCGATGACGCAGAGGGTCTCGATGCTGGCCGTGACGCACAGCACGTCGATGGAGGTCCAGATGTTGCACCAGGAGTTGCCGAACTTCCAGGTGCGCTGGATGATGTGGCTGGCGCCAAAGGGGATCACCCCGACGCCCATCAGGAGGTCCGCGCAGGCCAAGGAGGTGATGAAGTAGTTGGTGACCGTCTGCAGCCTCTGGAACTTGGCGATGGCGGTGATCACCAGGACGTTGCCGAAGACGATGGCCAGCACGATCAGGGACATCAGGAGGCCCATGCCCACCACCCAACTTTCTTCAGAGGCAGTGCTATTGCCGCCGCCACCGACGATGCTGCTCTGGTTGCCCCCGAAAGCCAAGGGCTGCAGCAGGGAGCTGGCCCTTTCCATAGCGCCTCGGGAAGCCCCCCGACGGCGCCCACCGGCTCACCTGGGCAGCAGCAGGCTCGGCTCCTCTCTTTCTCTGGGCGGCTGGGGAAGGAAGGAAGGAAGGAAGGAAGGAAGGAAGGAAGGAAGGAAGGAAGGAAGGAAGGAAGGAAGGAAGGAAGGCACTCCCGGGACGGGGCTGCTCCTTTTCCTTTTCCTTTTCCTTTTCCTTCTCCTTCTCCTCCTCATGCAGCCTGCCGCCTACTAGACATCCCTGCGCTCCAGTCCAAGCGGCCGCCGAGGAACTTCTGCGGATCCCGTTATGTTTCGGGGAGTTTATAGCAACTCCGGATTGTGACGTCAAGCCGCGCCTTGGCCAATGGGATGCCGGCTGCCAGACACACAGCCCCAGGCTTGCACCTTCCGAGCGACGGCCGCCAAGGGAGGCTCCGCCGCCCGCAGCGCTGCTCCGCGTCCGACGGCAGGCAGGCAGGCAGGCAGCGCCTTCTTAGCCCCGGCCGGCCAAGGAAGGACCCAGCCCAGGACCATGCCCGGGGAGCCAAGGGGAAAAAGGAGGACCACCCCAAAAAGGAGGGCATCCAAGGGGAATGGAGCAGGGCATGCCCAGAGGGAAGCTTTAGGGAAAACACACACACACACACACACACACACATATAGAAATGTCAATGCATGCTTCTGAGTTAGAACCTCAAAATGGAGGACCTTTGGGAATTCCTCCTGGACAGAAGGCTGAAGTGGAGGACACGTGCTGGGAAAAGAGGACATCCAGTCAGCCTGTTCTTAGCCATGCTCAAAATGCAGGACTTTTTGGAATTCCTCCTGGACAGAAGGCTGAAATGGAGGACACGTCCTGGGAAAGGAGGACATCCAGTCAGCCTGTTCGTAGCCATGCTCAAAATGCAGGACTTTTTGGAATTCCTCCTGGACAGAAGGCTGAAATGGAGGACATTTCCTGGGAAAGGAGGATGAGGGCAATGCACCACCTTGAAGAAAAAATTGGGGCCATTCCAAAAGAAAAGCTAAGAACATTAAAATAAGGATAACTCAATTTCTTATGGTTTATTTACAGCTATATTGCATATACTGTGTATTATTATGTTTGTTGTTTTGTGCCTTCGATCCTTTCTGACTTATGGCGACCCTATCATGAGGTTTTCTTGACAGGTTTCTTCAGAGGGGAATTGTCGTTGCCCTCCCCGGAGACTGAGAGACCTTACCCAAGGTCACCAGTGGGTTTCATGTCCAATCTGGGAATTGAACCCTCTTCTCCAGAGTCCTAGTCCAACTCTTAGACCACTATACCATGCTGGTTTGCAGCTATATTATGTATATTGTATTTTATTATGTTTGTTGTTGTGCGTCTTCCAGTTGTTACCGACTTATGGTGACCCTAAGGCAAACTTGTTGTGAGCTTTTCTTGACAGCTTCTTCAGTCGGGGTTTGCTCCATTGCCATCCTCTGAGGCTGAGAGAGTGTAACTGCCCAAGGTCACCCAGTGGATTTCATGGCTCAGCAGAGGTTCAAATTCTGCTCTCCAGAGCTATAATCTAACACTGAAACCAGTATACCACACTGGTTTACATATACTGTATTTTATTATGTACTCTGCCATATCTTCCTGATGAACTTATCTTGGTTAAAATGTCTTGTTGGTTTGCAATATAATTATAGATCTCAGAGAAAGACAAATGCTTAAAATGGTACTTTACTAGTGACAATCCCTTGACTGAATCTACATTTAAAATTGTTCCTTTTTGTTCATTGTGCTGCAATTAAGGGGAAAAAAACCCTTTCAACATTTGCATTGTGCCTTCATGTTTGCTGTCTTGTTCCCATCCAAGAAACAAACCCAATCCCAGTTCTGGGTGCAAGTCTTGTCTGCTGCTGCTCTTAGGAAAAAAGAAATATAGAAGGATCCATCCTATCCCCATATTTGCTCCCAGGACAGGCTGACAAGTAGACACATTTCTCTAAGGAGAACAGCAAACCTAGTGTTATTCATGGGCTTCTTAGTCATGCTGAAAGTGGAAGACATTTTGGAATTCCTCCTGGACAGAAGGTTGAAATGTTGGACATGTCCTGGAAAAACAGGATGCTCAGCCACCCTGAGCACAAAGGAGCAAAGTCACCAGCCCGCCAGTGGTGTCGGCAGGGTTGGTATCTCCCAGTGTCATCTCTCCCACTGACCTCCTCCCATGCTACACCATACAGAATCCTTAACAATCTTTTTGTAGTAATGTTACTCATGAATCGTAATTCCCATATATCACTGAATGTAATGGTAATCGTTGTGACATAAACACCTAGCAAAATGAAAATTATACCTTTAAATTATAATACCATACTTACATCCTAAATGTCTTTACATGTACAGAGTTGCACGTGGTTAAAGTGAACATCTGGTAAGAGATGATATTTTTAAAGAAAAATGTAAAAGAACAATTTAAAAAAAATTAAAAATAAGCTTTAAAAAAACTGGGACTTTTCCTTTCTCTTTCCACCAAGCCTTATTCGACTCACACCATCTCTTCAGTATTTTAAAGGGATGCAGGCAAATGCCAGAGCCCATTTCTACCCAAAGGTAGATGTTTAGAGAACAGTGGTGTCACCAGGTGCAGTCTGCACACACACACCTGCACCTGCCTTGTGATGCCCCTGTGGCCTGCACTTACCTCTCCTTTTGCACCTAGTTTGGGAAGGGAGCAGCTTAGGCTCCAGGCTGCGAGATGGGAAACCAAACAGCCTGTAGGATAATAATAATAATAATAATAATAATAATAATAATAATAATAATAGTTTATTTCTACCCCACCCCTCTGTCAAACATTCAGGGTGGCTTACAACAATTAAAATTGCTTACATATCTCACAATACACGCTAAAATCCCAGAACCCACCCACCTCTTTAAAAAGTATTAAATAAAAAAACCATTAAAACAGCATAAATAAAACATCAAAATTTAAAAAAAGTCTAAAACAGGGAAACAAACAAGGCAGCAACAATAGGAGAGGTAAGTTAAAAGGCGCCTAATAAATTAAAAAGGCTCTTGAGGCCGGGAATTCTAGTCAGGAAAGGCCTGCCGAAAGAGATCTGTCTTCACAA
>CM034703.1:224082130-224093117 GCA_020142125.1 Phrynosoma platyrhinos
GGGGGGGGGGGAGAGTTGACAAGGTCAGTACCGCATAAAGGTAAGAGTGTTGGACTAGGACTAGGAGCAACCCTATTCCATCATTAAGCTCACTGGATGATATTGAGCTTCTCACTATATTTTAGCCTAACTTACTGTTGATAGGTGTAATTTGAATATTTGACTCTCAGATTCCCAGTGGGCCTTGGAAACCCATTGACTGACCTTGAGTAAATCACTTTATCAGCTTCAGAAGAAGGCAATGGCAAATTGCCTCTGAACAAATCTTAGCATGAAAACTTTAGGATGGGGTGGCTTGGGGTCACCATAAGTCAGAAGCAACATGAAGGCACCCAGAAAAAACAAACCTCTTAGGGCTGCTATGAGATTAATATAGAGATGAGGGCATTTTGAGCTTGATAGTAGAAAGCTTTTGTATGGATGTAATAAATAAATAAAATGATTTCTAAAAAAATAATTACTGGACCTTTGAATTGTCACATTTGTGGTTGTTCCATGAGTAAGGTGCAGAGGCTATTCAGATAGCAAATGCCACTGAATGTCTTCCAGTAGCTGCTATTAACAAGAAGTGCAGTACAATAGTGTGGCGTTAATAGTGAGATGTAGCAAAAGCAAAGGATTTAACACAAAATGTTACTGTATAATATCAATAAGACTTCACAGAAAACCCAGCAATATAAAGATAATCCAAATGTATGCTCCAACTACACAGGCAGAAGAAGAAATTAAAAGATTCTGTGCAGGAATCCAGGAGAAAACTGATCACACATTGAAACAGGATGTGTTGTTAATTGTAGACTATTAGAATTCAAAGTAGGAAACAGATCAGAATTAAAGAGAAAAAATTGACCTAGAATCAACAAATGAAACAGCAGAACAATTGATTGAATTTTGCAAGGCCAACAGTTTGTTCATTGCAAACACATTCTTCAAGCAACCAAAGAGGCAACTGTATATATGAACATCATCTGATGGCCAATCTAGAATCAAATAAACTATATTACTGGAATCAAAAGATGAAGAAACTCCATTCTTTTTGCAAAAAGAAGACCAGGAACAAATTGTGACACAGATCATGAACTGTTAATATTAAAGTATAAAGCTAACAAGAATACTAAACCTAGCACCATGTCAAAATACAACCTGAAGAATAACCCTGTAGAATTTAAAGATAATGTGAAAAATAGATTTGCACTATTAAGCCTAATTGACTGGGAGCTAGGAGAACTCTGGACTGAAGCCAGGGACATTGTCAGGGAGGAATGCAAAAAGATCAAAAAGAAAGAGGACCTTAATGGATGACAGATGAAACTCTTCAAAATGAGAAGCAAAAGTAAAAGATGACAGATGTAGGGTCAGAACTCTGAATGCATCTGTTCAGTGACTTGTGTGCAGAGACAAAAAGAACTACTATAATAATCAGTTCAGAGAAATAGAATATGGCAACAGAAAAGAAAGAAAAAGTGACCTCTTTCAAACCAAGAGTGGGGATGCTATATGACCAGCAGAGAAACACATTATATGGCCACAGGAAAATAAAAAGCTGATTGAAACAATACATGGAAGAGCTAGATGAAAGAAATGAAAGGATGACAGATACGTTCAAGGAAGAAGGCGAATCTCCAGTTTTAGAAAGTGAAGTGGAAACTGCACTCAGAGCACTTGGGAGTAATAAATCACCAGGGGCACTGAACTACTTCAAAGTACAGAGACAGAATCTACTCTAGTTCTAATTAAAATCTGTCAACAAATATGCAAACAAAACAATGGCTCAGAGAGTGGAAATGCACAATATACATTCCAGTCCCAAAGAAAGGGGACATCAAGGATTGCAGTAACTACGGGACCATTCCATTAATCTTCCATGCAAGCAAAATGATTTTCAAAGTTCTACAACAAACACTTTTACCATATATGGAGTGAGAAATGCCAGATGTCCAAGCTGGGATCAGGAAAGGATGAGGCACTAGGAATCATATTGCAAACGTATGTTGGTTAATGGAGCACACCAAAGAAATTCAGAAGAAAATCATGGGGTCACCATAAGTCAAAGTTGACTTGTGACCTTATTGCACTACACTCTTAAAATGTTGCTATTCCACTTTAACTGCTCTGGCTGTATCTTGTTGCATTCTGGGATTTGAACTTTGGGTGGGGCATTTAGAATATTCAGCCAGAGATGTCTTATGCCTCACTAAACTACTAACTCCAGAATGCAACAGGAGGCAGCCAGAGCAGTAAATGTGAAATAGCAATACTTTAAAGAGTGTAGTGTGATAATCTCCTTGATGACAGTTAATAGTTCATAGTTCGAAGGAGCCCTATGGGCTATCAGTTCCATCTCCTTGCTCAATGTAGGATCTCCAGCTAGACTGCATCCCTATTAGGCATCTGTTCAACAAACCAAGAATGATTTGTAGGCTGCATCCACACTGCAGAAATGACCTGGTTTGACACCACTTTAATTATCATGGCTCAATGCTATGGAATTCTGGGAATGGTAGTTTATTCTGGCAACAGAGCAGAGATGTGGTGCTGGAGAAAAGTACTGAGGATACTGTGGACAGCCATGAAGACAAACAAATAGGTCCTAGAACAAATCAATCCTAAACTCTTGGTAGAAACAAAGATGATAAAACTGCAGCTATCATATGTTGGCAACATCATGAGAAAGCATGAGTCATTAGAAAAGACAATAATGCAGAAGGTAGTAGAAAAAGAGGAAGACTGCATGCCAGATGGCTAGACTAAATCCAGGAGGTCAGTGGCCTGAATCTGCAAGACCTAAGCAGAGCAGTGGAGGACAGGAGGTCTTGGAGATGTCCCATCCACAGGGTCACCATGAGCAGGGGTAGGCAACCTTTCCCCATTAAGGGCCGAGGGACTTCAGCTCCCAGAAGCCTCAGCCATGTTGGCCAATAGTCCCATGTTGGCCAATAGCTCTTGGGATTCTGGGAGCTGAAGTCCCTCGGCCCTTAAAGGGGAAAGGTTCCCTACCCCTGACCATGAGTCAGGGCTAACTCAAAAGCAGTTAATGCACACACATAGAGGGATTCAGAAACAAAAGTTACAGCTATTAAACAATGTAAAACACAATAATTTCAAAAGCCTTCCAATCTATATTGTATTAATATTGATACACATTTTTTTTTAAAAAAAATCTATTATAAACATTATTAGGACCATCACAAATATGGCCCATGCAGAACTAGATGCATTTTTATCTGCTTTAAGCGCTATGGCATGCTCATATCTGTGGGAATACTGACTAAGATGTTAGAAATTAAAGTCCAATTAAACCATAAAATTTTACAGGAGATATATAATTTTTGGAAGCCAAGGAAGATCAATAAACCAGCCTGTGGCTTCTCTGAATTATGGTTTTTTGCAAGTTCAATGATATTATATCACATGCCAATGTACATTCAGCTGGCAAGAGCAGTAGTGTAATATATAATATCTCACATAGCTCCAATTCTGAGGCAGAGGTAGGTGTTAGTGTAATTTTAATTGTTATCTCATACCAGAGTGGCTTATGTTGTAATTCTGTGCCCACAGAACTGGGAATAAATGTCAGTAAATACAGTGGGACATATGCTTGGGTAAATTTGCATTGAATTACACTAAATTACATTACAGCATGTGATGGTATGCTGTTAGCTTACATAGGATATACAAAGCTGACTTGCTCTGGTGGAATCTTTTGGCTTTCCTGATTTTGTTGGACTGCCAGCATAACCAATGGTGAGGCATGCACAACATCTGGTAGACTGTATGATTCCCAAAATTGCTCTGGCTGGTATTTTTCACTAAAAGGAGCTCTCCATGGTCCCTCAAGTAGTGAAGATCTTTCATGTTAATTCTTCAAATCAGGGACAGAAATCATGTAGCCTTCCTGATGTTTTGGGGCTACAACTCCCAGGAGTCCCAGAGAGCATAGCCAATGGTAAGGAATATTGATAGTTGCAGTCCAACCATGGCTAGGGTCGCAGATGTCAGGTGCAGAGTACATCCAGTCTGTACCAGCCTCCTCCCAGGCAGCAGCCAAGCCCTGTGGGGCTGTCTTTCTGGACATTAAGGGGTTTGGAAGGGGGAAGGCCGGAGGTGAGTGGGTAGCTGTGACCGCCATACTATTTGCAAGAGAGAGAAAGGGGCAGAGCAATGATGAGACAGATGTTCCTCTGCCACTCTCTGGGCTCATCTACACCAGCCAGAATAGTCCAGGCTGTTCTCAGAACAATCTGGCCCCAGAGCTGCCCTGGATTCCCCTTGTTACCTCGGCACTCCATAGAGACACCAGGCAACTGTCTATATATGTGTCCTGCTGTGTTGCCTGCTACTGCCGCTGCTGGTGCAAGTCACTCCCTCTGTGGTCAGAAGTGAGGGACCCAGCATTGATCACATGGCTGACACTTTGTGGTGACCTCAAAGGGAGCGACTCGCACCAGTGATGGTGGCACCAGATGACACAGTGGGAGTGTGTAGACAGCTGCTTGGTTTCACTATGGAGTGGTCTGCGTTTTCCTGCAAAACCCAGAGCAAAAGGTGGATTATTTTAAACCAATTTGAGGCTGTTATGATGCAGAATTGGTGCAGAACTGGCCTTATGTTGTGAAAACAGTCTGCACTTGAATTGGGGATTTGGCCTTGCATCATGTAGACAGGTCTCCATGAGGACTGAGAGAAACTGCTTCATTTGGCCATGTAGACATGTCCAAAGTCTGTCTCTTTCTGTCTCAACTGCAGGGGGACAAGAGGCTATAACCACTGCACAGTTGCCTCACCCTCTTCTTCCCAACAGTAGTGACTGCATTCAGGTTTGGCTGCTGCTTGGGTAATGGTGACTTGGAACTGCTAGAGAATAATATTTTGCACCCTGTTCTGAAAAGGATATGCACATGTGTAAAGCATACAAATGTCACTGGCAGGATTCCATCAAATAATTTCAGGGCCTCCCTGCTTTAACTGAAGATGAGCAGTACTGAATTTGGGACCTTCTCTGTGCAAGTATGGGCCTTTACAGACTGCCAGAAATAATGCAGCTTGAGGCTACTTTAACCACCCTGACTCAGTGCTAGGGGATTATGGGAACTGTACACCAGAGCTCTCTGACAGAGAAGGCTCAATGTCTCAGAAAAAAAAAAAAACTACAGTTCCTATGATTCCCTAGCACTGAGCCAGGACAGTTAAAGTGGTCTCAAGCTGCATTATTTCTGGCAGTCCGTAAAGGCCCTATGTCCCTCTTCCATTGATCTATGCTTACATTTCCTGAAGTGAAAGCAATGGTGTTCATTATTTTAAAAATGGAAATGTATAGGAAATGCTAGAGAGATGGAAAGCAAGAAATCTCATGATGATAAACGTAAGTCACTGACTATTTTATCTTTTCATGTGAGGGTGAATAATTAAAGTAGCCTTCTCCCTTTCTATGGGAAAAAAAGGAATATTCCTCCACAGTAGTCTTTCCTTATTCAACCATCCTAAAGTTTTATGCAGGAATTAATCTGCAGAGAAAAGCTAGGGTTTTTGTGTGTGTGCAGAAAACCTGCATAGAAAACCCATCTTCTGAGCAGAAAACAATTTTTACACAAAAAAGCCTAATTCCTGCACAACATTTGGGAAATGTAATACCAAGAGATAACTACACAGAATTCTTGCTGGTCTATTATTCTTCCTAACAGGGTTTCTGGATTGTCAGGAAACCTTTTTTCCCCAACCTGAGAATGAATTGTTAGAAACAGTCTTTCCATCCTTGCCATGGCCACACAAATCACACCCAACCCATGGGCTCCCCAATGCTGCTATTTCAGCCTCCATTAGAAAAAGGATGCTTGAGTACATGGAAGTGGATCAGATCCAGCAGAGCAACTTTTGTATTAATGTGAAACACAAATCATCTACTTTCTGTTCCACTTTGCAATCCATAACCCAACTGCTGCTCTATCGTTCTTAGTCTCTAATACAGATGTATAGGAGACAGGAAGCTAGGGCATACTTCATAATATGCCAAGGGGCTTTTCACAGAAGCAGCATTTCCTCACAACTCATAGATGCCATATAACTTGAATCCCTTCCACTGTTCAACTTTAGGCAATCAAGGTTTTCTCCTGTTACATGAGTGATGATTCATAACGTGAGTGAAAAGGAAGATGAGATTGCTGCTTGGACTGAGGCAGAAACATGCAGAGGAAGTGGTATTATTAAGAAGCAAGAAGAAGGAAGTGTCCTAATTTTTTTTTATAAAGTTAACTTCTGCTTGCTCATTAATGGCACTGTCAGAGAGTTAAGGATCTATAGCAGGTTTTTTATCCTCCATTAGTTTGGCCATTCAGCTTTCCTAAGGCCATGAACAGTAACAGAAAACCTTATTCAAATTTGAATTGTGCTGAATTCACATTTTCTTAAGAGTAGCTGGACTGTCTTATTTAATTGCAAGAATAATAGTCCAAAAAAAAGGAACAAAGTTTTGCATAACGTGCTATACATTTTCAGGATGTTGTTCATGCTGTTCCACTGTGTTCCAGAGCTAATTTAGCAAAGTAGTGCTGGCATGTCTGCTTGCATATTTAAGGGAAAATAACCATCTCTAAAGAGAAATTTAAAACATTTAATTGAAACAATTAGTAGTAAATATATAAAATGAATGTGATTTTTTTCAGACAACTGTGTAATGCAGAACATCTGGTTATTTCAGGTCTAATGAATTCCTTCTAACTACTCTCACTTAAATATGTTTAATCTCGAGCAGATGCTACTGAGTTGCCTTGCACCCTTTGAAAATTCTATCCTTTGAAAACAAGTGTCTATAAATCTCACACTTATCTCCACATGATATTACAGGTGCATAGTAAGAGTAAGAATAAACCCAAAATTAAATACACAGTTTTGATACTATACAGTAAAAACTGCTGGGGGACAATCTAGAATAGAGGGGTGGCAGGTTGGAGGAGGGTGCGACACGCTTTCACTCACTGCTCCACTTCTAATGACCTTCTCTATAAATGGTTCCTTGTTCTAAAAAAAAAGAACATATGGTAGTTCATCTGGTACCCCACCATCATAAAACAGAAGAGAGGTGCTCGGCCCCCCTCTTTTACCACTGCGGCAGTGGTTTCCTTGTGAGGAGGCCTGTGCCACTACAGCAAGCTGTGAAGACCTGACTGGGTGTCAGCCACTCCTGGGGTATCACCTGTTGAAATCCACACCCCGTGCACCTCTGTAGTGATGCCGCTGGATTTAAGAGACTGGGGCAGGCAGGAAAGATCGCTGCATGGCAGCTGCCACCATTTCCCTCAATATCTAGGCCTGGTCTCCACCCAGAACAAATGTTATTAAAGGTTTCCCCCTCCTTAGTCTGATGTCAGAACAAGGTGCCAGGCACCTTGCAAGTGGGAAAAACCTTCCAGGTGCACCAGTTACAGAAAGGTTTTTCCCACTTGCAAGGCACCTGGTGTCTCATTCTGACCTTAGACTGAAGAGGAAAAAACTTTAACAACAGTTGTTCCAGGTGGGGAACCAGCCCAGGCATTGAGAAAAATGGCAGCTGCTGCCAGGCAGCCATCTGTCCTGACTCTAGGAGCAAAGTAGTGACAGTGGGAGGCAGCGGTGGCAGACCACAGCAGCTGCAGAGAAAACAGGTACAGCGTGCAGGTGTAAACAACTGCATTTGGAGAAAAGAAGTGTGAGGTGAATCCGGGACAGAGGCAGGGCAGAAGAGATGTGGGGTCCATTCAGACTTTTCCCCCAAGGGTAGATGAGCTCTCATTGATTCAGTTGGTCTAGTCTAGTTGGGACAAAAAAGAGACCAGTGTTTTCAGGTGCATATTTTGAAGTATTTTACTCCCAAGCAATCAAAGGGCTATACTGGAGCACAGAAATGACGATATACAGGGAGTGATCTTTCAGACTATAGTTGTTTCTGTATTGTAAGTTTCACTTTGGCTACAAGGTACAGAATTTTAACATTACACTTTCTCCTGATAAAAATAATGTATTGTATGCAGATGTGAAGGCCAACAGAGGAGCAGCAGGAAAAGAGAGGAGTGTAAGGTGGTCTTCTGCAGGCCATAGTTCTTCCATTGGGGAAGTTTCAAGAGTTCTAGCATTTACTCACTGTGCAGCTCCTTTGTCATTAAAGTACTGGCATCTTAATGAGCACTGGGTAAAGTTTCACACCAAGCAGATATCAAGGATCATGGGGAAGGTCAACTGGCATGGGAGGATACACACCCTGAGGCACTAACTCAGCTTACATTTCCCACACTGTACACAAACAAAGAGCCATTTAAATTAAACTGGGGGCTGACCCCTCATTTCTTAAATGATGACTGAGCAAATAATCAGTTGTGATGTTTATGTGTCTTGGATTCTGTTGAGGGACTCAGTTCCAGCCTAGTACAGTGTAACATTTGTTTAAATATAAGTTGACTTGGATGTTGTTTCTTGTGTTGCCTTGAATGCCATTATTTGGGGGAAAGGTGGGGTATAAATACAAGAAAGGAAGCAAGGAAGGACAAAAGGAAGGTATACAAGAGTCCATGTATCATTATTCCCCTAAAATGATACGCATACGCATTTCAATGATATTGTATTGATCACACTATTTATACTGTGTATTTGAGCTAATAAAACATAAAATACTCATCCATCCCACTCTACGTTGATAATCAGTATGGATAATAAAATATAATTTTAAAAATTAAACATTTTAAAAATTGTAGCATCCACTGATATCACCAAACAATTAGTGTTAGAATGGTATTAAAGTCAAAATTTGGGCAGCAGCCCTATCTCTTTAAATTTGGTTGGATATAATGTGGGGGGAAGGAGGAGGAGGCATCCAGCAGTGGGAATTTAGTTTAAATAATAAAACCTAACAATGAACTAAACCAGGGGTAGGCAACCTTTTTGAGCCGGGGGCTGGGTTGCTGTCCCTCAGACAATTGGGGGACCAAAGCACCATAAATAAATAAATAAATAAATATTTTTAAAAATTAAAAAAAATATGCATGCACACTCTCTCAGCCCCAGAAAAGCCATGACAAAATCCCTGTGGAGATTTTGCCAAGAAAACCCCAAGAACAAGTAATAACAACAATAATCAATATCATCATGGCAGGTGGTGGCGGCGGCGGCAGGACCAGCCTGGGGCCAGTCGAAAGACCTTGGGGAGCCACATCTGGCCCCCGGGCTTTAGGTTGCCTACTCCTGAACTAAATCCTCATGTTCCCCAGTTCAGCAATGTTTTCCCAACCAGATTCCCTTCTGAAACTGAAGCCTGGCTGAGAGAAAAATGAGTGACAGATGACAAGGAGATAAGAAATGTGTGAAGGATGCAAGAGAGGTTAAATACCCTAAGAAGTCCTTTTGCTTTGTAAAATAGATCCCTGCATTCAACTTCATAAATGATTGAAGCAAATGCATCTTTAATATACATGCAGTTTGGGTCTAGTCCATTCTATACAGGTAGAGATTCCATACTCTCCAATATTTCACAGATGAAAACTGTGACACATGTGGGCAAGTAACATCAGAGTGTGGTCAAGATGGGAAAAGTTATTAATGAGGAAAATCACACAAGCCAGGAGAGAAGCTGTGGCTGTTTGCTTTTGTCTACAGGGAAGGACAAGATTCAGACAAGAGAAGAAGATCCCTGTCTTCCTCTCCACTCCCCCCTGCTGATTTAACTGATTACAAACTACTTTTGTACTTTGAGTTTAGTTTGCAGCAGTTGAAGTAAGCTGAGGATGAAGAGAGGAAATAGGAAGAGGAGAAAGAAACTGGGACATTTTTAAAGCAGCAGGAAAAGTGGGTTGATATAAGATTAACTGGGACTGTCCAAGCCAAATCAGAACAGATGGAGAGTATGAGATTTGTGGGCATAGGTTAAGAGGAATCACTATTAACAAGGTCTCTCTGTGTACTTTTGGTGATTGTGCTTGGTGCATGGATGGTGTTAAATCATTTGTTGTCATTGAATTATTCCTCTTAGCTGTCCAAATGTTGTTAACATTCCAGAACATCAACCGCTTACACAATGGTAGAGAGAAAATGAGTATTTTAATCCCCTTCTGTCAAGTTTGAGACTTAATACAAAGAAAGTTTGGTTGAAGCTCTTAAGCTTGCTTGAGGATGATTAATTCTGAAGAATTCTGTAAAGTTGTCAAAACAGTTTTAATACAAAATTCAACACAGAGATGTCTTATCTGGTCAAATGATATGTTCTTTTGTGGAAATCTGCAGAAGAAATCTATTGATTCTCAATCCATTTGGTAAGAGTGAAAATTCTTGGAACCAGTTTGACTTTATCTCTTGATTTATTTGAATACGAGGTGGCCTCCACCAATAAGTAGTGCAGCTTGCCAGAGCTCTTTTAATTTTCCTGTTTTCATAGTTTTAGGCAGTAAGACTGAGCAATACAAAATGGTTCTTGTGTACAGCAGAATCAATGCATTTCTGAATCTGTTCCATCCTACCAAAGCTATAGAATAGGTCACAAAAGCATGAGGGGTTAACCCTTCACTTGTTTACCACACCAGAGGCTCAAGTGCTCATAAGCCATATGTGTCCACATGCCCAAGTCTACAGCAGTTTGTGATGTTGCTACTATATTTATGTTGAATGTTTCAAAGGTATAAAAGATAGATTTCTAAAATTTACTGGAACATCTAAAAATCTATTTCAGAAAGACATCTCACAAATCTCCAACACAACAAACAGATAGTGAGTTTCACCACCAGCTCACCATGCCAGGAGCGTAGAATATTTCTGGAATATGCCCCTTTGTGTAGGAGGCTGATCCCACTTAGAGAATGCTTTTGTTCAAACTGTCCCCAGCAGCTCTTTTGTGTGTGTGTGTGAATTTTACTGGGGCAAAATTCCTGTGCTTCTCTCCTTGTAGGGTATAATTTATTTCTCTTCTAACTTCAAACAGAAACTCGGGGCTTTTGCAGACTGCTAGAAATAGTGCAAATTGAGTCCACTTTAA
>CM034703.1:224103766-224117080 GCA_020142125.1 Phrynosoma platyrhinos
GTTTGTCTTTTTGGCTGTCCATGGGATCCTCAACACTCTTCTCCAGCAATACATCTCAACGAAATTGATTTTCTTCCTATCATCTTTCTTTACTGTTTCACTCTCACATCCATACATGGTAATAGGGAATACAATGGCTTGTATGATTCTAACTTTTGTGCTGAGTTGTATATCTTTGCATTTTAGAATCTTTTCTAGTTCTTTCATGGCTGCCCTCCACATTCTTAATCTTCTTCTGATTTTCTGACTGCAGTCCCCATTTCTATCAATGTTTGATCCCAGGTATGAGAATTCTTTTACTATTTCTATTTCTTCCTTGTCTAGGTTGAATTTGTGATGGTCCTTATGAAAAAAGGCCCATCATTAGGCAGAGGAAGGTAACTACTTCAGGGATATGAAGGAGCAGACAGAACTCTCTGTATTACATGGTCTATATTGTGACCCAGAACTAGTCTGCTATACTCAGATATAGTGAAGGATACAACCTCATTGTCTATGCTGAAGTAAGATTTAAAGTTGCCTTCTGTACACAGAAAGAGAGAACAACATTTCATGTTTTGCCTCAGACAGCAAAAGGTTTGGGGCTGGCTATGTTGACTAGCCTGATAACTCTGAGAAACCTGTCAACACTGCTTTCCCACTGCTGGTCTCCTGTGACTGGTATTAAAAGTTATATTGCCTTCTCTGATCATGGAGATATATTGAATGAGTCCCTAAGAATGAGCTAGGGAATACAAAATATGGTGACATTCTCAACAAACAGAAGCGTAAAGATACAGTTCCAAACTGCCCACACTTTGATATCTCAGTCACTGATGCAGCACATGTCATAGCATGTGTCTTCTCAAACCATGTGTCTCCAAGATGTCTCTGTGGAAAGAGATAACGATTATTTCCAAGGAGCAGCGTGGTTGACAGAGAACCACCCTGAGAACAGGCCTGTTACGTGGAACTGCATGCACATATCTTGATTAACTGCATATTGCCTTCACACAGGATTAACTTAAACATTTCAGCTCTGAAACACAGACATACAAAACAGTTTTCCTTCTGGTACTTCTGCTGAATCATTCATTGGGGCTCACTTCCCTCTAGCTTTTGGTTTTATGTTATACATTTTCTGTCATACTAACAATTATATGTAACTAACATGACAAAAAGTATAGAAACCATGGCCTATATCCTATATCCCCCTTTTGAAGTTGTGATGTCCATACTCATGCAAGGAGTTGCTGAAAGGGAAACAACAGTGACTATATGTCCTGTTTTATGGGGATCGATCCACTATTTGAAGGTCTGTTAGAGGACATACTTTTTTCTTTATTGAAGATCTCCTTTTTTGAAAGATTTTCCAGTTCAAGTGGTGCTTTAAAAATATTTTTTAAAATCCCAATAAACTGTAAAAAGAAGAGATGCAGCCTTGAAGTTGATCATCAGCAATCAATATCTCAACAGCAGGCAAAGAGGTCATTTTCTTCCTTACTATAGTGAGAGGAGTTGTTTTTCTATTTATAGTATAGTGATTATTTCTAAATGTTCATATAACTATACATGCATTAGCATATCCAATTTTATTTTGCAAAACTATGTCTTCTTTGCCCTTTGGGTGATGCATTTCCTCATTTTGAATGACCATCCTAAAGAAACAGAAGAAACAGAAGTAACAAAACAAAACCAAAAAAAACCCACCATCCACTCATGTTGCTTTTACATAAACAGGTTGAATGTCCCTTATCTGAAATTCCTGATACCAGAAGTGTTTTGGATTTTGACATTTGGGAGGGGGTTGAATATTTGCACATACATAATGTGGTCTAGAAGATGAGACCCAAGTCTAAACATGTATTAGGCAGCTAACTAGCTTTAGGCTGCAATCCTACATCTACTTACCTAGGAGTAATCTTCACTGAACTCAACAGAATATGTCTGAATAGATATGTATAGCATTGGGCTGTCAATTTTCTTTTCAGCCTTCTTTTTAGTCTTTATTAAATATCACATCCACTTAATATAATATTTATTTTTATCACTTTATTGATTAGCAACAAGACCAAGGGAATACACAGATCTATAATTTTTCCTGTAATCTTCTACCAAAAATGGCCAAACAAAGATACAAGGATATGGTCAAATTCACAGTGCATATACCTAGTTACCTTGTTAATTTTATGAAATATTAAATATACTTTTAGAAGATTCTTTGTTATTGTTGTTATGTGCCATCAAGTCAACTTTGACTTATGGCAATCTTATGAATGGGAGGCCTACAAGAACTCCAATCATCAATTGCTCAGGTCTTGTTTGAATTCCTTTATTGAATCAATTCTCTTTATAGCAGTCTGGTATCTGTGGAACTCTTCTCCAGAGTCACATTTTAAATTAGTTTTCTTTCCTTCATGTTTACTTTCTTCACTGTCCAGTTTTCACAATGATATATAAAAATCAGAAATATCATGGCCTGGCTTATTCGGACTTTGGTATGTAATGATATGCCTTCACATTTGAGGCCTGCAAATGTCATTATTCTATATAAATTATCCCCAATCTGGTGTTAACACATTTTTAGAAAATTGTAGGGAGTGTTTTAATGCAAATTTGCAGCAAACATATTAAGAACGTATGGGGCATATGTACCAATAGATAAAAACAGAATTAAAAGAACCCTGGCAAAAGAAATAATATATGCACAGAAAAAGCAAAGGCTAATTTTTATAGATTTGGCAACTATGGACTGACTAGGACACACATATTTTACTGCAAAGCTTTAATCAGAGGTAGGAAACAGGATGTGGTAAAACATATCAGATGTTTGCCTAACCACACACAATACAAACTTTAACTACTGCATTTGCTAATTACTAGAGGGTGTGAATGCACTTTTTGATTTGACAGGCCAGGGGGGAGGAGGAAGAATGACAGTTCCATATCTCTATCTGAGTGAACAAGGATACAGAATTTCCACATGTTGGTTTCTGCACTGACTGCAGCCAAAAAAACCTTAGAAGCAAATAGAATAATAGAATCAGAGTTGGAAGGGGCCATAAGAATCTTAGAGCTGGAACGCCCATCTAGTCCAAATATGTGCTTGGTATACCAAGTCCAAATATGTGCTTGGTATACCAAGATGCGGGAACACACTTCCTCGGAGAGTAGTGGAGTCTCCTTCCTTGGAGGTCTTTAAGCAGAGGCTGGATGGCCATCTGTCAGGGATACTTTGATTGGGAGTTCCTGCAGGGGGTTGGACTGGATGGCCCTTGTGGTCTCTTCCAACTCTATGATTCTATGATTCTAAGATTTTGGAGTTACTCTATATGCATGGCTTTGCATGGCTGGTATGTTGAGAAATATCCAGGGATCAACATCACAGTTAAAGACTGGCTTGTGTATGCTCACCATGATGGCATGTCAACCTGCTGTCTAGCCATAAACATTAACAATTGCTGGTAAGAAGCCATGATCAGAAAGTTTTCCAACATGACAATGTATTTAGAAAGCTACACTGAGTGTTCTCTATATTTATTTCAGTGGCAGTGCCAAAGCCCCAATAGCTGGTAAGAGGCCCTACTTCCATTTCAGCCTTTTGTTGTTCAGAATGCTGTGGCATCTGAGGGGCAGAAGAGCAGCCAGGCACTGCTCCATTGTGCCTTGGTCCATTATAGATTTGTGAAATCTATAGGAGGTGGAAGGTCCTCCCTCCATGTTCCAAATGTCATTGCTCTGGCCTCTGAGTCAAAGAAGAGCAGCTAGCATGTGGTGGATTTAATGCTATATCCCACTGCCATGCCCTTTTCCTTATGTGTTGTGTCCTATTTAAACTGTAAGCTTAAGGGTAAGGAACTGACAAATTAATCAATTTTTAAGCCGCCCTGGGAGATTTTTTTTGACTGAATGTTGCAGTTTAAAAATTCTAAACACACACACACAGATATACAAGAAGGCTGCAGGCAGTAACCTTTAATTCAGAACCAATTTACAGAGCTGGAAGAGGAGACAACAAATGAGAACCTTTTTGCCAATGTTCTCTACAACAATGAAAACAGTATGAAGATGTTTTATGGATGTATTAATTGATTTTATTGTAATTGCATTTTATATTTTCATTGTGTTTTATACTTCTAATTTTCTATCTGGAACTTTTTATGCTTGTAAATTAGCTTGAATATTTTATAAAAATACAGAATGTTAAAAGAACCTAATCATTTCAACAAAAGGCAAATGAAGATATTTTAATAGGATAATGGACCAAAACAGTGTATAGTTCTGTGAATGAATCTTATATTTTGTGATGGGATTATTATAAACTTCAAAACATTAACCACTTTTTCTTTCGCAATATTTAGAGTACTGGAAATTTTACAGACTGAACCTTATGTTTTCCTGTGGGGTTTTCATAAATCCTATAACATCTGCCCCTTCCATCTTCTGTTTTCTTGGGATGTTATTTAAAATAAAAGAGAAAATACTTTATTCATATTAAGACATAATCTTCCTTGACTGGTGAGAAATTCCAGGGCTAGTGCTAAAAGGCTGGGTTTCCTTTTGTAGAGAGAGCCTTGGTGAGATCTTTGTCTTATTTCTTTATAAATCCTATTTACATAGGCAGGACAAACAGATTTTTCTGAAAGAAAGACTTTCTGATACTCTGCATAAGATGGACATATAGCAGTAACCAACAGGCCAGTTGTGATGTCCCGTCTCTTTTCTCTCTGTTGTGCAATATGACAGGCACCACCCTTGATTATTTTTAACATCTGTTAAAATGCATATCTATTTGACTAAGCATTTCCTAGTTTTAATAAATATTAATATCTCAGTGAAGTTTTTGGTTATAAGGTAAAGTGATCTATATTAGTTTATATTGACATCTTTATCTGTTCCAGCTAAATTTATTTCTAAACCTAACAAGATGAGATTTTCCTGGGAAGATCACTAAACTCTGCCAAAATAGGGACTTTTTGGCTTTACTGAATGGGGTCTGACAGATCTCAAGGGAAGACATTGTGGCAACAAAAAAGAACTGCAATTTTATGGCCTTCTTTTATAGACTTTGTCCTTGTTTATCCTTGACCTCTTCTCTCCATTTTCGCCTCCCTCCTTTTTTTAAAGAGTAGGAAATGTGGACTCAGCTTTTCACCTGCAGAAAAACATTCTCACGGTAGCATCCAAAAACATAAGATGCAGACCTGCAGGTTTTTTCAACTCAAACATGTAATTTTGTTTGCCCTTCATATTTGTTTGTTTGTTTGTTTGTTTTACTATTTTTGCCTTTTGTAAAAGCTAGTAATCTTTTAAAGCAATAGTGATTTTTCTTGTGCCTTCTAGTTAACCTATCACCAATGTATATTTTGCATTTTAGTTTTGGTTACTGTTAATATTCAGCAAAATATTATATATCTTCTCCTAATTGGGAACTGACCTGTGTGTTTCCTCACTCTACTGTCCTGGTGCTTTGTATGGGAAAATTCAATGTCTGTCATCTTGCTTCTTAAGTTGTTGTTTTTAATCTTTAAAATGGGTTGAACTGGAAAGCTTTTCAAATAAATACCTGTCCTCTGTAATGTAAAACATATAATGACACAAGAGATCAGTGTCCTATGTGGGCTTCCCTTGTTTTCCTCTTCAGCTGGCACCGTTTGCACAAAAGCTGAGAGGCTAGCAGTGCATGGATTTGGACAGGAGTTTCTGTGATAGTCAAGAACCAGTGTCTTTTCATTATATGCCTATGTACAGAGCAGGCTTGATAAGCAAATGATGTTGATTTGAGTTATCATGGTGAAGAAGCAGAGCCAATCCTAAAATTAGGCAGAGTGAGGAGCTGCCTGAGGCAGCAGATGCTGAGAGAGAGTCAGTTTTTGGTAACAAGTGGTGACATATTGGGGTTCAGAAATGTCACACAGTTTTCCTGTACCCCAACTGGTTTACAACCCAAAGTCATAGGGTGCTGTTGTCATGAAAGTAAAGTTCAGATTTAAGTGTACATTCATGGAATGTACAGGCAGTAAAATATTTTAGGACAATCTTATTAAAGAGGAGTCTGTCAATTTGGAAAAAGCAAACTATAGTGTTGTGGTGGTGGCTTCTATCGGAAAATATATCTTGCCATCATGACAAAATGGCTGTAGCTTGTCCTTCAGAATATGCTAATTCAAACTAGTGGTGTCAAACAGCTGTGGGAAAAGTACCCTTCCTAATATTCTGAAAGCAACTTTCTTAATAAAGTTATAGGAAAATGAACGTTATGTGCTGCATTTTTTTTCTCTCTGAAAGGAAATTAATTCTGAGAGCTTCCTTATTAAATCTTCTATCAAACCAAAATAGCTCATATATGGTTGCTACATGGTTGCCACTGATAGACTTTTATTTTTGTTCTGTGAGGTTGTTCTGAAGGCTAAGGGAAGATGAAAGCAGGAAAGGCAGTGAAAAGGAGACCAGCACATGTTTGTTTGTGTGTGTGATAAGGAATATAAGAAACCAAATGTAATATATTGTATCATTGATTGTGAAATCAAGCTAGTTTGATCTTATTTTAGACTTGCCTCTTTCTATGGCTGAAAGCTAGGAAATGGAGAATCTTCTTGAAAGAAGACATTCCTGTGCGAATGCTCTATTTAAGTCCAATTTTCATAACTATTTTTGTGATGAAAAATATTACTCTAAAATCTTTCCCTCTTCATTTCATATTTTATTTTGGTTGTCTTCCAAAAACTTTCTCATATAAGATCACAAATTTAGTTGGTTTGGTGTTTTGTTTTTTTCATGAAAACCATTAGTGAATGTGATTTTACCAAATAGGAAACTTTTCACCAAATTACTTTCTTTGTAAGAACTGAAAAGGACATCACTTTCATGGTAACATTTTCTTATTCAAATATCATCATACCAGATAAATTTTTCCTTTTATAAATATCAGCTTTTAATGTGAAAGTGCAATTAGACCCTTAGATTCCACCTGCAAGATCTATTTTAGATGTTGCAGTTTAATCTTTCTCCACATCTCTGTGGAAAAGGACAGGTAAAGTTGCACCACTTGTTTTTCTTCTTAAGTGTCAGCTCAGTTTACAAAGAAAGAGAAAGTCATTCTGAGCAAGGCTCAGAAAATACCTAAGACATTGAAAACCAATATGACATCTAAACTTGTTGACTCATGCACTGGATGCACAGGCAGAATATGATGGGTTAACCCAGTCCTATCTTTCCTATGGATCTGGCCCATTTCTGCCCAGGCACCTACTGGTCCATGGTTCAGACACCTGCCCCTGCCCTCACCATGCAGTGGAGCTGCCATTGCCACCTTACCTGCCACCACCACCACTGGTCTACTTGCAGTGGGATGATAGAGGATGATAGATGTCCCTGTCAAATTGGGACAGTTGGAAGCTATGGTATTGACTGATGATAGCACCATTAGCCCCGATATGCATTCTTAATATTTTACCATTCTTCCTCCACCATGCCTCTTTAAATTAACATATCTAGCAGCACAGGACCAAAGTCCAGGATCACTCAAATTACCACTCGGAGAGCAGTAAGTGATGAAGCTGTGGCAAACAAGAACACCATCAATAACTAGGTTCATGTGGGCTTTCAAAGGCTCACTTGGCTGATGTTGCTCACTGCAACATCTGACCATGAATATTAACTGTATATAAAGAAATAAAACTGAATATAAGAAAGAAAAAGGTTCTTACTTTGAAGTGTCAAGATCAGAAGACCAGGCATGTACATGACTACAAATGCATATTTTACTATGTTTTCTGTAAATATATACAGCATTACATTTTTATTCAATGCAGTTACACATATTCCCAAGTTATTGTGCCTCACAAACTATCTGAAAGACTGCATCTTCCCATACCAGCCTGCAAGAGTTCTTAGATCTATTTGGTCCCGCTACCATCACAGGATCACTTGTTAAGGACACAAAAGAGAGCCTTCATAGGGGCTGCTCCCACCCTCTGGAATGCCCTTCCATGAGAACTAAATGTTTTCCCCTCATTGCCAGCCTGATTATAATAAAAACTGAAAGCTCAGAAGAGAAAACACCATATCACTGTGCCCATCCCATCCTTCTTATCCACTAAGGCCTGCTGTATCTCATGAAAAGAAACAGTTGCACAGGACTTCTTAAATAATGATAGTTGGCTTCGGGTTTTCCTGTTCAGTGTGGCACACATCAGCATGATAATATCTCTTAACTGCTATTTTATGATGTAACTGTTAAGGAGAGTTTATATCACTAACTGGTTGTTGTTTTAATTTGCTCTCATATGCAAACAAAATGTTATTTCCAATTGATTTTTGCTACAATTTTGCCTCCCAAAACATAGTTCAAAACCATTCAAACTCAGGCATTGCTGCTGTACTATCTACAGAGTCTCTTTGTTCAATTCCTGCTTTATTGGCTCTAGCAATTTCTACTCAGAAGTTGGACCAAAGCTACAATAATCATAAATTAGTCCCACTGAAATTGATAGGTCTTAAACTATCATGCCCATTGATTTCTATGGGATTAAGTCTAACATCCTTCTTGTTGTTGACTGCCATCAAGGCTGCATCTGCACTGCAGAAATAACGCAGTTTAACACCACTTTAACTCCTATGACTCAATGCTTTGCGATTCTAAGATTTATAATTTTGTGAGATATTTAGCCTTCTCTGTCAGATAGCTCTGGTGCCACAATAAACTACAAATCCCAGGATTCCATAGGATTGAGCCATGACAGTGAAAGTGGTGTCAGACCTGATTATTTCTGTGGTGCAAATGCTGCCAAAGTGGTGTCAAGCTGCATTATTTCTGCAGTGCAGATGTAGCCTGATTCAACTTTGGCTTATGGCAATCCTATGAATGAAAGACCTCCAAGTCAACCAAATGTGGTGCTAGAGAAGAGTTCTGTGGATACTGTGGACTGCTAAAAATACAAATGAATGAGTCCTAGAGAGCAACGTGGTGTAGTGGTTTGAGTATTGGACTGTGACTCTGGAGTCCAAGGTTCAATTCCTAGCTCAGCCATGAAACCCACTGGGTGACCTTGGGCAAGTCACATGCTCTCAGCCTCAGGGGAAGGCAATGGCAAACCTCCTATGAACAAATCTTATCAAGAAAACCCCATGATAGGTTCATCTTAGAGTCGCCATAAGTTGGAAACAATTTGAAAGCACACAACAACAAAAGAGAGCAAATCAAGTTTGAATTCTCCCTAGAAGCCAAAATGACTAAACTGTTGTACTTTGGACATATCATGAGAAGCCATGACTCCCTAGAAAAGAAAATTATGCTTGGTAAGTTAGAATGCAACAAGAAAAGAGGAAGACCACATTACAGATAGATAGACTGTAGATTGTAGGCAGCTACAATCTTGAGTCTGCAAGACCTGAGCAGGGCTATTGATAACAGGATGACTTGGGGGGTCTCTCTTTCATGGGGTCTCCATAAATCAAAGTTAACTTGATAGCAGTTAACAAGAACAACAACTTCTAAGGACGTTATCACACAGGGGCAAATCTGCTGGTTAATCCACACAAAACCCAAACAGAAACTGGATTAGTGCCCTGTGTTTTCACACGACATCGCACAGAAACTGGACAGAAAGTGGACAGAAACTGGTGTTAACCGCGATCTTTTGAAATTCGGTTGTTTGGAGGAAATGCAAATGCGCAATTAAGGTAATTTCGCATTTACTGTAATGTGGAAAGCAAATGCGCATTTGGGAGCATTTCCCTGCTGTTCCCATGATTCCAGTGAGCATTCCTCTATCTGCGCATGTGCAAGAAGCTCATTTCTAGTACATTTATGGGCTTTTTTCACTTTAATGTGTGAACATTAAATGCGCTTACTGTAAATTCGCAATCAAGGTAATTATGTTTGCGGAATTAAGGTTTATTTTCCGTTTATTTTCGGAATGCCTCATTTCCACTTTATTATCGCTTTCTGGCCCACGTGTGATAACGTCCTAAGTCATCATGCTAAGCCTGTGACTTTCCATGATGCATCTTTCAAGATTCATGTTCAGAAGATTCATATGTAATTTTATTTACTATGGAGATTGTGCAAATGTAAGGCACAATTTAGTCCACAAACAGCTCCACTGGCATAGTTTCTTTTTTTAAATGAAAAATAGGGTGGTTTGAGACCGTAAATATGCCACACTTTTTCTCTTGTGTCATAGCTTATATGTAGCAGCAGCAGCAGCAGCAGCAGCAGCAGCAGCAACAACAACAGGGGTTTGAAAAGGAATATAAACACACCAGTCACCATAATGACAAAAAGCCTTATACAGCCAGAAGAAGCAATGTTGTAGAATATTTTGATGCAATGCTGTAGAATGAATCCTGGCACAGTAAGCAAAATGTCCCAAACTTTGGACAAGTGCCCCAGTTACTATTGGTCTTGCCTATAGGGAAGGGGTTTTAAGGGTTCCCACCATAAATATTCACAAATTGATGTATACCACTACAACTTAATTTGTTCATAGAATATTCTAGAGGAAAACTATGTTGAGTAGAATCTGATCTTTCAATAGCTCTGTTACAGATAAAGCTATCAATGTCTATTTAGCCATGATGTCTACATTGAACCCCAGACATGGAATGACACTGAATGAGAGTTACTGAGGGGCAACCAGAAGGCTGGGCAGTTGCCTTACACTCTCCTTTTAGGTATTCTTTGAGGCACTACCTGGTCACTGTGGAAACTGGATGCTGGATCTAAGTTGTGGATCCCTCAAGTATGCCTCCCCACAGGATGTAAGGATGTAAATCTTCATATATTTCATTCTCATAGGTAAGAACAATATTTTTTTCTTATTGTGAGAAAGTCTTCAAAAACTGTGCAGTTTCCAGTCACAATGTGGTATCCAGGATTTACACAGGCCAAAAAAGTAGATTTTTTGTGCATAGAACAAAGTTTTCTTTATGCACAGACAATGTCTTCTGTGCTGGAAGCTTATTTTTAATAGAGCAAATGCCATTTTATATGAGGGAGGGGGAGATGGGCATGCATCTTTCACATAGTACGTCCCAATGCAAAGATTCTCATGTGTCTAGTATTCTCCTCATTACTTGTTGGAATATTTTCAAATACTATTTTCTATTCCAACCAAGATGTTACATCAAAATGATACCATTCCTCTATTCATTCTGAATGATGCACTGAGATAGAAACTGAGGACTAGATATGGCACTTCTGAAATCTAGCCTCAAAGAGACTGAGAAAAACTACCTCAAAGAGACTGAGAAAAACTCTTCTCTAGCACCACATTTGGTTGACTTGGAAGTCTTTCATTCATAGGATTGCCATAAGCCAAAGTTGAATCAATGCTTGCCACTATCCATACATAGGTGCTACATGATGTATTTTAAGTAAAAGAGAGGAAAAGGAATGTGCTAGCCCTGCTGTCCTCTGTCATCATTCTTCGCTTTTGGGGAGCAGCAATCTCAAGGGGAGAGCCACCTCTATGCATGGAAGTTTGCCACATTATCAGAACCCTCTAAAAAATAGATTCCCATATTCCACGGAGAGGCTGTCCTCTTCAGAAGGTTGCTCTTCATGCATAATGAATGCATAGTGAAACTATGATGAAGAGAGTGGGGTTTGCACACTCCTCTTCTTGCACATTTACTTAGAGTATGTGTTTTTTATCATTTTACATTGTGTTTTCCAAAGCATGAGCTCTGTTGATGTCCTTTGAAAAGAGGTATTATCAAGTAGCATAATTCTGAAATAATCTGCATAATTTGTCACAGGTTGCTGTAATTATTGCCAGCACAAAGCAGGCATCCTCTGTGTTTTATAAAGCAAATACTTCCCCTTTTCTTGAACCACTTTTACTGAACCATTTATAGTACAACAATTAAAAGAAAACCATAACCAGTGTTTAGACCTGGCTCTGTTCCTAAGGAAAAGCTTAAAAAGAGATTAGCTGTTTCATTATACATTATGTTAATACGTTAATTAAAAAAAATTATCCAGCCCTGCAGTAAGAATTGCTTGGCACACACATATTAACTTGATAAACTGAAAGTTGGCTCTGAGCACTGTAAGAAGTTTCACTTGCAAGCAAATCCACTGATTGCAATCTATGCTAACGAAGAGTTTGGTCAACACTAGGGCTTCCTTAAGTTTGGCTCCAGCCTCATTCTGTCTAGTCTGGACAGAAGACTAATTCTGATGTCAGTTTGTGATTGGAAATGTGGTGGGAAAGGGAGGAGAGGCAGGAGCTTTGCAAGATGATTTACCTCCCACAACCTTTTCATGTAATTTTGACACACCCTGCAGATTTCACATGGGAAGCATGTTGCAGAAACCTCTCAAGGCAAGCTGACTGGCTAGCAAGCAGGCTGTTTCTCCAGAGAGGCAGCACAAGAGAAGGATCTTCTTGCTTTCTGCTAAGTATTCAGTGTAGATCAGGGGTAGGCAACCTTTTTGAGCCGGGGGCCGGGTTGCTGTCCCTCAGACAATTGGGGGGACGAAGCATCAAAAATAAATAAATAAATAAATAAAATTAACAATAAAAAAATTAAAAAAAATATGCATGCACACTCTCTCATCCCCAGAAAAGCCATGGCAAAACCCCGGTGGAGATTTTGCCAAAAAAACCCCAAGAACAAGTAATAATAACAATAATCAATATCATCATGGCAGGCGGCAGCGGCGGTGGCGACAGGACCGGCCTGGGGCTGGTCCAAAGGCCTCGGGGGGCCACATCCGGCCCCTGGGCCTTAGGTTGCCTACCCCTGGTGTAGATGGATATGAGGATGGGATTGAGGATGACAAACTCATCTCAAGGAAGAAAGTACACTCGTCCCTCTACATTTGTAGCTTGACTTTTGCAGATTTTATTATTCACAGATCTTATTAATATGCTATCTCTAGGAATATCTAGATCCTCCAACTCAACTCTATAGTCAACTTTAACCAAAAGTTGCACTGAAAGACCTAGAGATTCCTAGAGAGAACACTCCACTAGGCATTTGTAGCTCCTCTGGGGTAATTCTATGGCCAGTGTCTGGCAGATGTTGACCACAGAGTTGCACTGGAGGACCTAGAGATTCCTAAAGAGATGTTCTCTCAGGTAAAAACATATGGTTGTTTTTTTGGGGGGGGTTTGGTTGGTTTGGGGTTTTTTTGTTGTTGTTTGTTTGTTTGTTTGTTTGTTATTTGCAGTTTTTCCACATTCACAGTGGTCCTGTGCCCCTAACCCCAGAAAATGTGGAGGGACAAGTGTATTACAAAAAGGCCCATTGTTTGGACATCTCCAATGTCCCAGATTCCAGATACCTAAGTCAATGATTCTAAGGCAGACCTAGATTAAGAGG